>JAPDVR010000006.1:14902484-15404984 GCA_026230005.1 Gila orcuttii
ATAAATGTTGCCATTGCAACTACTTGAATAGAACTGAATAAAAATATATAAAAATAACAAAATCACATACAATTATTTAACCTTTAAGAAATTAAAAACTGATCATATAAAAATAAAGGCTAATTCAAATTTCTTAATTTAAATAATATTAAAATAACACTGTTGCCTACCGGTTTGGAACGGTATTTGCAGTAAAAGACAATTTTTTTTTTTTATATTTGATGACCCTTGTGAAAGAACCATCCAAAATCTACATTCTAAAACAGATCCTCAGTGTCTTGTGAAATAAGCAGGGTCCTACAGCCTTGTGAGATAAGACGAGGTCAGCTTGAGCCCATATCACTAACGCTTCCCCTTACTGTCTAAAATAACTCACTACCATGTTCTGACCTTGGTACAGTACAGGTGTTGCTACTCCCAGCCAATCCAGGTCCTGTAAAAATAGGTCAACTCATATACACATATACTCATTTTCCATTTAACGGACAGATTGATAAATGGACACCATCATCCTCTCAAAACTTCCTTAAAATTGTCATTAAGGATAAAATCTAATCTTAACCATGGGCATGTGATGCATTGTTTTTGACAAGCAGAACAGTGCAAATGGATAAAGGGAATAGCTTCGGCCTTTTTCCTTCAGGTCAAACCTGTTTGGGACAATGATGTGACCCTGCAACATGTTTGAGAAAGTGCATCTACCTTGCCCTAGATCTTTAGATAAGATTCTCTGCTCTAAGGGCGTGTTTGGCTTGTAAATCCCCTTTATGTGTGTGTGTGTGTGTGTGTGTGTGAGTTAAAGTGGATGGTGGGGTGGTGTGAAATGATTATTCACGGCTGTCAGAAAACTTCATCTAACCCGTGGACACTAATTCCTCCCCAGCACAGATTGTATACTTAGGCTTGCAAAACAAAGATCTTATCTTGTAATATTTAGCATCTCTCTCCTTCCTGTCCCAAATAAGGAACTACAGCTCTGAAGAAAAAAAAAAGAAAGAAAAAAAACCATGACTTATTGCTCAATAGTTCTGATCTCAAATTACACTGATTTCCCCTTGGGCCCTTTGGGACTTCAGATTTCTACTCCACCTTAGATTGTTTTGTATAAGACACAGTCACAAATGATTGCTGTCAGACATTTCCAGAGAAACATATACCATGAAATATAGAGGATATAGTGAAATACTTTGTTTTACACATCTACATGGGCTACAGTTGTCAATTTTTTTTAGACCAGAAAACTTAAAAGTCTCTGCTACAAAAAAAGCAGAGCCTTATTTCAAAAAAAAAAAAAAATTCCACCATCATTGTCCTAAAAAATAAACTTAATAAAAAAAAAAAAATGTATGGGGCATGATGTCATTTACATTTATGTATTGTATTAATATGTATTAAATAGCATATTATAGGATTTTCAGCTAAAATTTAAATAGTAAAACATTTACAAAATACAAAAGTATCTCTCAGAGATTAAGTAACTTTTAAAGCAAATAGGACTAGATGTTAAAATCTTATTTAAATGTCAACAAATTTAATTAGTAAATTTTATAGGTTTTGAATTGTAAAACAGATTAATGTATTGATTTCATTATTAATTATATAAATAATATATACACATATATATTTATAAATAATCTCTACAGATCTTCATCTACTCCATTCCCCACATTCTTGCTGTCAAACTAACCATACACTGACTGCGAATCAAGCGCACAGAAGTATGAGCCAAGCTAAGCTATTTTTCCATTTGAAAAAAGAACAGAGTGTTTTCTGGTATGTACTTTCCAAAGACTGCTTGCAAAGACTGTTGCTACACTCCAAACAAAGCAACAGTACAGATCAAACAATATTGATGACACATCCTGAACTACACAGATTGTTGTCCAATTAAATGTTTTCTGCAAATCAAATGCCCCACCCCCAATACCTGACATAAGCTAGTAGTAGAAATTAGCAAATCATGTTCATTGCTGTAAGAAACGTCTCGGTTACGTATGTAACCCTCGTTCCCTGAGTAGGGAACGGAGACGTTACGTCGAATGACGACGAATGGGGTTTCGCTTAGAAAGCCTATCAACTTCGAGTATTACAAAACGAGCCAATGGCAAAGAAATGCCATGGGTCTGCGGAATTTGCATGACGTAACTCCACCCCACCTCGTGGGTATAAAAGGAGGAAGTCCGCAACAGCAGTTTATGTTTCTTCGCTGAGGAGCCAAGACTGAGCTCAGGCGATCCCCGCGGTACAGCGGAAAGTGGCAGGCAGACGTAACGTCTCCGTTCCCTACTCAGGGAACGAGGGTTACATACGTAACCGAGACGTTCCCTTTCGTTGTCACTCCGAGTTACGTCGGATGACGACGAATGGGGTTACCAGTCTAATCACGCCACCTTCTCGGCTGTCTTCCAGTGCCCTGCGTAAATCGAGGTCCCTGACATAGAAGGACGAAGGACTCAATTTAACACAGGAATACCAAGGTACACTGGGAAGCATATCCCAAGCTAGGGGAAGTATGCAATTAATGCCAACCCAGAGGGGGGGGGGGGGACTTAGAAATACACATATGACCCGAAGGAAACATATGGAGAACACTGGGGTGTCCAGCCGCAGGTGGAATGTTTCAACCCCAGGGGTGGCAAGGTGGCTTGCCAAGGGAAAGACACATGCTCAGAGAGGCTTACAGTGGAATACACATGTGGGGGTCGCTCAGGGGAGGGACCATGCACACGGGAGGCACCTAGCCGACGCGCAGGCAAGAGACACTGGTGCCGACGTCAGGAGTGCTGGAGGAACTCAGGGCTTTCGGGGAAGCTCACCTGAGGAGAATATCGCACGTATCCAGTCCGTGGAGTGGAATGGCGAGCAAGCGAAGACACCTGAGCGGGTCCGGTACTAGCTAATTGAAGCGAGTACATGAGAGGACACTGGCTCCACTCGGAGATTATAGAATCTGGCGAATGTGTTAGGTGTCGCCCAGCCTGCAGCTCTGCGGATGTCTGTTAGCGAGGCGCCATGCGCTAGAGCCCAGGAGGATGCCACACTCCGGGTGGAGTGGGCCGTCACACCAAGGGGGCACGGTCGACCTTGCTGCTGGTAAGCCAAGGCAATGGCGTCCACTATCCAGTGAGACAACCTTTGCTTGGAGAGAGCCTTTCCCTTCAGCTTCCCACCATAACAGACAAAGAGCTGGTCTGAGGTCCTGAAACACTGCGTCCTGTCTACATAGGCGCGAAGAGCGCGTACTGGAGAGAGCAGTGCCAAGGCTGGGTCTGCCTCCTCCGGGGGCAGCGCTTGCAGGTTCACCACCTGGTCCCGAAAGGGAGTGGTAGGAACCTTGGGCACATATCCGGGCCGGGGTCTCAGGATCACGTGAGAGAAAGCCGGTCCGAATTCCAGGCACGCTTCGTCGACGGAGAATGCGTGCAGGTCCCCTACCCTCTTGATGGAGGCCAGTGCAACCAGGAGCGCTGTCTTCATTGACAGGAACTCAAGCTCAACTGATTGCAGGGGCTCAAAGGGAGCACTCTTCAGGGCAGTTAGAACCACTGAGAGGTCCCAAGAGGGAACGAGAGGAGGACGAGGAGGATTTAGTCTCCTCGCTCCTCTCAGGAACCTGATGACCAGGTCGTGCTTCCCTACCGACTTACCTTCGACTAGGTCATGGTGTGCGGCAATGGCGGCAACATAGACCTTAAGGGTGGAGGGAGACAGCCTTCGCTCCAACCCTTGCTGAAGGAAGGAAAGCACAACGCTGATCGAGCATCTCCGGGGGTCTTCTCGGTGAGAAGAGCACCAGTCGACGAAGAGGTTCCACTTCAACGCGTAGACGTGTCTCGTGGACGACGCTCTAGCGGAAGTGATGGTAGCCGCCACCGCTGGTGGAAGGGTACTCAAACCTACCTCGAGCCGTCCAGGAGCCACACGTGGAGGCTCCAGAGATCGGGGCGAGGGTGCCACACGGTGCCCCGTCCCTGAGAAAGAAGGTCCTTCCTCAGAGGAATGGGCCAGGGAGGTGCTGTCGCGAGGAGTGCAAGTTCGGGGAACCAGGTCCGGCCGGGCCAATACGGCGCGACCAAAATGACCTGCTCCTCGTCCTCCCTGACCTTGCGCAAGGTCTGCGCAAGAAGGCTCACTGGGGGAAACACATATTTGCGGCCCGGCGGCCAGCTGTGCGCCAGTGCATCCGTGCCGAGCGTGCCCTCGGTCAGGGAAAAATACAGGGCGCAATGGGTCGAGTCGTGAGAGGCAAACAGATCTATCTGTGCGTCCCCGAACTGGTCCCAAATCAGCTGAACCGACTGGGGATGGAGTCGCCATTCTCCAGGGAGGGGCTGAAGCCGTGAGAGCTCGTCGGCTGCACAGTTCAGGGCTCCGGGAATGAAAATGGCTCGAAGCGACCTCAGATGCTTCTGACTCCATAGAAGGAGGTGGCGGGCGAGTTGTGACATACGGCGGGAGCGTAGACCACCTTGATGGTTGATGTACGCTACAGTAGCGGTATTGTCTGAGCGGACTAGTACGTGTTGACCCCTGAGCAACGCCCGGAAGCGGTGCAGGGCAAGTTGTACTGCCAACAACTCGAGGCAATTGACATGCCATAGCCGCTGGGGTCCTGTCCAGGAGCCCGCAGCAGCATGTCCATTGCACATGGCGCCCCAGCCCGTGGTGGAGGCATCCGTGGAGACCACAACATGCCGGGAAGCTCGTTCCAGGGGGACACCCGCCCTGAGAAAACTGAGGTTCGACCACGGGGTGAGGAACTGACGGCAGGTCGGAGTAACTGGTACCCGGAGCGTGCCTTGATGCCATGCCCACCTCGGGACTCGGTCGCGAAGCCAAAGCTGAAGCGGTCTCATATGAAGCAATCCGAGCGGCGTGACCGCGGCTGCAGATGCCATATGCCCCAGGAGCCACTGAAAATGTTTCAGTGGAACCGCATTCTTGCTCCTGAGATGTCTCAGGCAAGTCAGCAGTGACTGCGCGCGCTCGCTCGCAAGCTGCGCGGACATGGCGACCGAGTCGATGTCCATACCGAGAAAAGAGATCCTCTGCACGGGGCAAAGTTTGCTCTTCTCCCAGTTGACCCGAAGGCCCAGACGAGCTAGGTGCCGGAGCACTAGGTCCCTGTGTTCGCAAACCTGATCTCGAGAGTGGGCTAGGATCAGCCAGTCGTCGATATAACTCAGGATGCGAACCCCGTGTTCCCGAAGGGGAACAAGGGCAGCCTCGACGACCTTCGTGAAGGTGCGAGGAGACAGGGCTAGCCCGAAAGGGAGAACCGCGTACTGGTATGCCTGCCCCTCGAAAGCAAACCGTAGGAACGGTCTGTGTCGAGGAAGAATGGAGACATGAAAGTAGGCGTCCTTCAGGTCGATCGCTGCAAACCAATCCTGGGGCCGCACGCATTCGAGAACGCGTTTGGCGGAGAGCATCTTGAACGGCAGCCTGTGAAGGGAGCGGTTCAGCACGCGCAAGTCCAGGATTGGCCGTAACCCACCGGTTTTCTTGGGGACAATGAAGTAGGGGCTGTAGAACCCGGACCTCATCTCGGCTGGAGGGACAGTCTCGATTGCACCCTTCGCCAGCAGGGTGGCAATCTCTGCTCTCATGATAGGGGCATTGCCACCGACCAAAGTGGAGCGGACTCCCCTGAAGCGGGGAGGAGACCGTGCGAACTGAATCGCAAGCCGAGCCTGATGGTGCGCGCGATCCAGCGGGACAGACGGGGAAGCTCTAACCAGGCTCCCAGCAACTGAACCAGCGGGATCAAGCGGACGACAGGCGTCCCCCCGGAGGGGCAGCGAAGCGGAGTAACTGGCCCAGACGTGGACGGCATAGCGGCCCGGTGTGGGGGCACAGTTAGCAACCGCGCCCTGACAGAGGGGGCCAGGGGAGGACCATGCTTGTCGTCCCGCGGGGGCCTGCTCTGGCAGGGGTCTGGCGACAGAGGGGGACAGGGGCGAAGCGGTCCGTGGACGGCACGCCGTGTCAAGCACCTCTGGGACAGAGGGGGACGAGGAGAGCACGGCTTGTGGGCGGCGCTCTGTGTCGTCCGAGAACTCTGTCTTCCCAGAGACGGGAGAGTCAGTTCTTAGGAGAATAAGGATTTTTCCCCGGCCCTCCACCGGGGAAAGGAGTGGTCCTGCTACCAACTCCTGGAAGAACTGAGTCCCATCTCTGTGGAGCCCGTCTCAGGAGCGCCGCTTAACCCGGCACGTAGCGGGGGGCGGGGCTGGAGAGGGCTGTGGCGTCCGCCCGCGGCTTCCAGAGCCGGCCCGTCTCTTTAAACAGGCGGGGTGGGAGCCGCGGGGGGGGCGCCTTCGGCAGTGGGCAGACCGAGGGATCTGAGCGGACGGCGGGCCATCCGGACAGAATCACGTCAGTCTGCACATGGGCGGTTGAGAGCTGTTGGGCGAAGTTCTCATACATTTACATACCTGGGATATGGGAACGTCGGACAGACAATGCCGCGCGACATTCAGCACATCAGACAGGTTCAGCCACAGAATGGTAGGCATCACCTGACCCAGGGAGCGTACGGCCACTTTCGTCGCTCGGAGAGCAAGGTCAGTGGCGGCGCGCGACTCAGTGAAGAGCCCTGGGTCACTCCCGCCCTCGTGCAAGTCCATGAGCATCTGGGTCGAGGACCAGCAGAATGGCCATGGCCTGCAGAGAGGCGGCTGCCAGTCCCGTGGTGCTATAGGATCTCGCCACAAATGTAGACGAAAACCATAGACCACGGGCGGGTGCTTAGGATTGCGCCGAGAAGAAGCACTCTGAGGACACATAGCATCGCAACAGAGCGTTCAGCCGGGGGAACCCCAGTGTACCCGTGACAGCGGCCCCATCGAGGGGGGAAAGGCGGATGAGATCAGCGAGCGGTCCCGAGAAAACCAGGGGGTCTTCTGGGACTTCGAGATCTCATCATGCACGTCCGGGAGGGAAGGTATTGAGGTTTGCCGTGGACGAGGGTCGGCGGCCTTACCCAAAAACCAATCGTCCCAGGAAAGCATGGCCGTCATCTCTGGATCAGACTCAGGCACAGCCGTATGCACACCAGAGGGTGGCAGCTGTGACGAGTCGTCACTTCGCAGAGAATCAAACCCACCTTGTGAAGCTGCTACAAACATAGTATCATCCTCTGTAGCTTTAAATGAAACACACGGGCCACCAGAGGGTAGACTCGTGGGAATCACCTATTCACTAGCGGGCACCGCCGTTGAGGGGAGGCTGGGGTCACGGACACGGAGTCGGCGCCTTGTTCCAGACCAACACCCTCAGGTCACCCTGGGCACCAGCCGAAGATCGGGGGGTGGATGAGGGGACTCTCACTCTTGCGAGTTCACAGAGTCTCGACCTATATGACGCGATGATCATGTTCCCACAGAGAGAACATGAGTCATCCACGAGCGCTGCTCTAGTATGATCAAGCCCAAACATACCAGACAACGCTCGTGCCCATCAGAGTCCGATACCAAGCTGCCGCAACCATTCGTTTTTTTTTTTTTTGTTTTTTTTTTTTAAATGCACGGGCGAGCCGTCTTTAAAAAGACGTGCCGCGTGCGCTCTTTTAGAGAGAGAACTCACGTGTTGAAGCGCCCGGGGAAGCACGCGCTCTCTGATGAACCACTGCAGAGATAAGCAGGAAGCACGCACTCGCCGGAGATCGCCGTCACACCAACACTCGAGGCACTCGTTCGTGAAGCATATAATTCAGAGTTGGCTTGTGGAGAGAAGAATACACTTGGCTCCGAAGCGAAAACATAAACTGCTGTTGCGGACTTCCTCCTTTTATACCCACGAGGTGGGGTGGAGTTACGTCATGCAAATTCCGCAGACCCATGGCATTTCTTTGCCATTGGCTCGTTTTGTAATACTCGAAGTTGATAGGCTTTCTAAGCGAAACCCCATTCGTCGTCATCCGACGTAACTCGGAGTGACAACGAAAGGGAACTGTCATTCAGGGTTTTTTTTTTTTACAACAAAATCGAAGTATTTGCTTTCCCTTTAATCGCATTGCTGTTTAGGTAAACAATAACTCATGTGTAATATTCTCACTCCGTTTTTCTCACCCTTGTCTTTTCAACACTTTCGACCCATCATGTAACCATATTTAAACCTTGATTACTTAGTCCTCTCATTAAAGATGAAGAACATCAGATTAGCATTAGCATTAGCATTTTCAAGATACCGTAGGTGGTTTTCACATTGAGTGCTTGTTCACTGGGGAGAAAGTAATGGATTTTTGAATTATTAACACACACTGACTATCACTTTAATCACAAATAGGCACAAAACATACACAAGGCAAGCAGAAAAATGTACCCAACTCATCCATGTGCACATACTATGCACAAACATTATTATTTTTGTCTATAGATTCTTTTCATAAATAAAGGCTCTTCCAAGTACATACCAATCAGCTGCCCCACCCAAGCTTAAAGAGGAGTATGTACTGTACAGACAAAGAAAACACAATGTGACTGTCACTGAATGTAAGACGAGAAGGTTGTGTTAGTATAAGATCAGATGATTCGGTTTGTTTTTCCGATTGTGAACTGTGTTCATGCTGACTGCACAATCACCCTGTGAGAAAACAGTGTCAGTTTAAATAACACAATAAATGTGATAAATTCACACATACAGTACACAAACTACAAAGGTTATTCTTGAAATGTCTCTGATGTTCCGTGATTGGGTGGTGGGGCATGAAGAGGTCACAGAGGATTTTTCCGACCCTGTTCATCACCCACAAAGATACGACAAAAGGCATTTCCAGTCCAACATTTCCACATGCTAGGCCCATAGGAACCTCTGCCTTCCCGCAGCGGACACATGGCAAAAGAAAGAGCGTTGCAGACGGGCAGAAAAGACGTCTCTGCAGACAGTGACCTAGTTTTGGTGCAGACATACACATAAGTGCAAGTTCAGTGGCTTATAAGCAATCACTTACTCACTAAAAGCTGACAGATATTAGTCGGGGACAACAAGGAATTTATTCAACAAAAGAAAGAAAGAAAAATTAAGAATGGAAAGCGATGCAGGATGCATCATGGTTTAAATTTGCATGCAGCTATTAAAGCTGAAATTTGTAAATGTTTAAAGACCCAAAAAAGCCTGACAAGCCCATATTTCCTGTCTTGGTGTATATTCTATTGAAGCAGGAAGTTTGGGTGGGATATATCAAAGATAATTTATTTAAGATTCTCAAACATGAACATTATTTTGCTACATTAGTCATTGTGGGTAGTATTAGGTGGCGGGGTATTATACAAAAGTGCACCTGATTGGACAAAAATCTGCGTAGTGCAGGATGAGTCATCAATATTTTACTATTTTTTTCCGGGACAACATTTTGAAATAATTTATATTTGATTGTCAATGTTCATCACGTACACTATATATAGCTTCATAAGTAGACCTGTATATACACACAAGAGTCTTTAAATACTTTTTCGTAGTTTAATCTGGAGTCAGGTTGATATTTTACGAAAAAGTAAACAGTGCCATTACTAATGGTATGAGTTTTGGGGCAGGACTATTTGCTTTGTCGGAACCAATTTGTAATTGTTTGGGAAACTGGTCTTTATTTTATGGCATTTTTTTATTATTATTGATATATTATTGTACACTTTACCTTTTTAACCTGAGCAAATATGCCACAAATATATCCTAATTGGGTAAATCCATATTACTCAAAATTCATAACTCACAAAAAAAAAAGGAAAAAAAAGAAATTGAGACTGACAATAATACAAGAATATTCTCATCCCACTTCCCCTTAAACCCCACTTGCCTTATTCTCAATGGAAACCCTAGTCTATTCTGACAGACAACTGTTTAACAAGATCGACAGAATGAATTACAGAACATCAAAGCCTCCAAATGCTGCTGCAAAGAAATACAGAGACAGAAAATTTGCCGTCTGCTCTGACTACACAATTTACATTTACTTAATTAACCAGTACAAGCCAAGGACACAAGGGTTTTCAGTGAACAGAAGCCGCTTTAAACCAGCTTAACAAATCACATTTATTGTTATCTTACAGTTTTTTACGATTGCTATGACAGATTTTTCAATACTTTTAACAATTTTCCAAAACTCTAAACACAGTTATCACTACATCCGCCTGTGTAAGCTATACTATTAACGCATTTATTGTTGCTTTAACACAAAATGCATACAATTAACACAAATTTAAAATGCTTGAACTTCTTTTACACACAAGCTCAAACAAGACCAAAACAATGGATTTTTACTGCCAAAATTACCAATGCTTTAACACTGTATGTCAGAACAGATAACACCATGTTCTAAACCTAACCCAGGCTAAAGTCAAGGTAAACAGCTGTTTATATTGTGAATTGAAATACAAATATATCCCCTGTATTTTATTCTATTGTTACTGAGAAACAGCTGATTGAATAATGCAAAAATATAAATCACAGCTAATTTCAAATCTAGGAAACACACTCAGGTGTTGAGGTTCTTTCAATTGCATGACCATATAGTATAAAAGAGGACATTTCGGGCTGATTTTTTGTGTAAAGGGAACAATATAGAGCAACGAAAGAAAGAAAGAAAGAAAGAAAGAAAGAAAGAAAGAAAGAAAGAAAGAAAGAAAGAAAGAAAGAAAGAAAGAAAGAAAGAAAGAAAGAAAGAAAGAAAGAAAGAAAGAAAGAAAGAAAGAAAGAAAGAAAGAAAGAAAGAAAGAAAGAAAGAAAGAAAGAATAATGTCTGCACTAGGTAGAGGAAGACGTGTACCAGGACAAGGGAGAGGAGTGGGACAAGGACAAGGGAGAGGAGTTAGAATGCGTGGTGGCGCGCTCAAAGAAGGGCCAGAGCTAGGGTAACTAATGAAATAAGACCTGCACGAAAGACTTGTGCCAGAGGTAGAAAGGGGACAGGTGAGAGACCACTTGCCAACGTGATCACATGGACAATGTGGCATTCCACCATTCCTGTGCAGTTCATTGACGCCTGTCCTAGGATGATGTCCCTTTTCCTTGCTCCTTTCTCCCCTTTCCTCAACCCCATTGAGGAGTTTTTCTCATCCTGGAGATGGAAGGTTTTTGACCATCATCCACAAAACCAAATGTCCCTCCTGGATGCAATGGATGCTGCATGCCAAGACATCACAGCTGAACACTGCCAGGGGTGGATAAGGCATGCCAAACGATTCTTCCCACGATGCCTTTCCAGAGAAGATATCAGGTGTGATGTGGATGAGAACATGTGGCCAAATGCAGAAGACCGGGCAGATTAGAAGATGACTCTTTTTTTAATTGTTTTTATTCTTCTTGCGCTTTTTCTGTTTGTATATTTTGTATTTTCACATAATAAATGGCAGCTATATTGCATATTTTGTTATATTTCAGTAATGTCCTTTTGCAAATAAAGTATTTACTGTATTGCAGCAATTCTGTCTCTGTCTTCGTTTTTTTCATAAACCGTACAATCTATAAAGCTACTCTGAGATGGTCATTCATTTTTTGTATTGAATTTCTGCAGCAAAATAAACAAAATGCATGCATTTACTAAACCCAACAAAACAAAAATGTAGAGAGGCTTCAAAAGAAACTACAGTGCAAAACACAATCTATGATCAATACAATATACTGTCTGTTGTATAAGGGCAGACCTGACACATAAAATAATGCAGTTTCTGTAATTTCAGCTGATGATAGTGTTTTTTTGTCATTGTGTTATGATTGACTAAATGTTCCTGTTGGAAGAGAACATGTGTTAGTGTTTTGAATAATTATTTGATTTTGAAACATGTTTGCAGTGTTTTGTTAGACATAGTGTATTATGTTAGTGTATTATTGTATTTTGAAAATTAGTTTTGGAGTTTAGTTTACAATGTGTGATTTTGAGCATGAAATTAACCGTTTTGCCAATTGTGTGTTTTAGGTGTGTTGGTGCATTAAGAGTTTAGGAAACTTGTTAAATGTATAGAAAAAACTGTCATAGCGATTGGAAAAAACTGTAAAAAGGGTGTAATTCACAAATGGCTAAAACACGTAAAAAGACACAAAAGTGCTAAGGATCTTCACTGAGAGTATTTGCATATGAAGCATATTTGGCATATGCATATGTACAGAAAATCATAGAAGAAGTCACAACTATGTAGAAAAGTTTAATGAACTATCAACTACAGTGTGAGTGTGTGTGTGTGTGTGTGTGTGTGTGTGTGTGTGTGTGTGTGTGTGTGTGTGTGTGTGTGTGTGTGTGTGTGTGTGTGTGTGTGTGTGTGTGTGTGTGGGTGAGCGCATTGGGGTGTGTTTTGGGTGATGTTCACTGTATGTCCTGAACAGGCTGCTGGGCTTCTGTTCAGCCTTCTGGGACAATGTGCGGACAAGCGTACTGAATCCATCTGCACTCATTCGCTCTGTTTATCTGTCCTTCTTTCTTTAGAGATTGTCTCTTTATAAAGTAAGAAGACTACATCACATGACCTCATCACATTGAATGATTATTTAATCGAGTGGTGATTTACTCTGCAATTATGTGCAAAAATTCCAATATTTGGCGCTCAGTTGAAATAATCAATAAAGCACTGTTTAAAATCAAATCAAGTGAAATTCTACTGGAAATGGAAGGTCAAGTTGAGTGCAATGCATTGTGGGATACATCATTCCATACAGTCAGTAATTTATATCCATGTATGCATGTATTTATTTTTTTGTTGTTGTTGCTATTGTAGTGTTTATGAATATTTTTCATTTGTTTTTATTTTTAAGTTTTCATTTTATTTGCCTTGCTTTATTTTTAAAATTTGCTTTGTGCTTTTGTCTCTTTATTAGTTTTTTTCTCTTTTAAATATTTCCATTTACTATTCATTTATTTTTAGTTCAGTTTTAGTTTTAGTAATTTTTATTATTTATTTCAGTTAGCTGCCAAGGCAACATTTAAAAAAAATTAAATTTACATTTTTTAAACAAATATTTAAACCGTATTTTAATGACCGACGATTATTTTTAATAGTTTTAGTTAATATCAAAAACACTGGTCGTATACTTCTCATTTTAGCAAAAATTTTAGGTCACCCTGTTATTCACATACCAAAGCTCAGCATAATTTACCCATAATACATACTATACACTGCAGCAATAGTAATCCCGACAGCCTGTCTCTCTCATTCTGTCTGTCTTCCTCCAGGTGGTCTGATCACCTGATGCTGCAATGGGCACTTCCTCGCTACCTTCAGTGGAAAAGCCAGCCACGACCTTCAGACGCCCTCGCTGTAACCATGGCAGCAAGCATTTAGTGCGGCTTGCTGCATACATTAGCAGTCGCTAATGCTCAACTTCTCATCAAAACACATTGATTTTGTGCTGTGGATTAATACAAAACTCTCCATTAGATGCCAAGCCCTCTGCCCCAACAAACAGCATTTGAAATAGAGCCACTTATGAGGGAGGGAGAGGAAAAAGGGAAGATGCAGAGTGTTATTTTGCAAACATGTCCATTTTGATAAGATACAGTATTCTGTGTGGTTGAACATGGTCTGTGACCACAGATGCATCAGTTTAACCCTCCAGTTACAGTCCTGCTGAGACAACTCACATGGAAACGTACAATTTAGCGTGATGTACTGTTGTTGTTGATGCTAAATGCCGCACATGTAGCTTTGTCAAGAGTGCTTATTTGTACTGATGAGAGATTAGATGAGTGGATTAAACAGCAAACGGAAACTAGCAATCAGATGCGGTTCTCACAGGGTCACACAATCTCCAAATACAAATATCCTCTGAAGTACACACAAAAGTACACAAACAGAAAACTACCAAACGTTGCTCCTCTTCATGTAAATGTATACTTTAAGCGCATTCATGTGAAAGTGAAACAAAGAGAGCACATTAATTAAAAAAAAAGGGACAGTTCTTATTTTAAAGAATGTTTCCACTGTTTTTGTCCATATAATGAAAATCATTAGCGTCCAAAAAAACTTTGGACTCTATTGACTTCATTGTCATTGCATGGAATAAAAAAAACACTCTGACATGGTCTCCATGAGGAAAGGGCTTAATAAAGATTCTAAATAATGTGTAAATCACAAAGTACAAAAATCCAGAAATGTTTCTGTGAGGGTTTAACGGATAGAAAATATCTTTAGCTCAGTATAAAAAATAATTGGAGTCAATGGAAAGTTACACCCTGGCATCTCCAAATAAAAATATCATAAGAATTAAGCACACAAGTGCGTAATTGCGCAAACACATTAAAACAACCAAACGTTGCTCCTCTTTCCGTAAACATGTACTGTAAATGCATTTATTGGAAAGTCAAACAAAGAGAGCACATTGATTAAAAAGTCCTAAAATGATAATGTACTTCACCCCAAAATGAAAACTCTCACTCATTTACTCACCCTGTAAGACTTTCCTCTGCTAAACACAGAAGAATATATTTTAAAAGCATAGAAAACTGTTTTTTCCCTACAACGACAAAAAACGCTAAGGGTTGGTCCCCAGAAGGAATCACCTTAATAAACATACTAAATAATACGTAAACGAAAATATAAAATGCAGAAGTTTGCAGTGAGGGTTAGATTTAGGTTTAAGGAATAGAAAATATTTTTAGATCATTTTTAGTCCCCACCATCATAGAAAGTAAGTGTGTGTGTGTGTGTGTGTGTGTGTGTGTGTGTGTGTGTGTGTGTGTGTGTGTGTGTGTGTGTGTGTGTGTGTGTGTGTGTGTGTGTGTGTGTGTGTGTGTGTGTGTGTGTGTGTGTGTGTGTGTGTGTGTGTGTGTGTGTGTGTGTGTGTGTGTGTGTGTGTGTGTGTGTGTGTGTGTGTGTGTGTGTGTGTGTGTGTGTGTGTGTGTGTGTGTGTGTGTGTGTGTGTGTGTGTGTGTGTGTGTGTGTGTGTGTGTGTGTGTGTGTGTGTGTGTGTGTGTGTGTGTGTGTGTGTGTGTGTGTGTGTGTGTGTGTGTGTGTGTGTGTGTGTGTGTGTGTGTGTGTGTGTGTGTGTGTGTGTGTGTGTGTGTGTGTGTGTGTGTGTGTGTGTGTGTGTGTGTGTGTGTGTGTGTGTGTGTGTGTGTGTGTGTGTGTGTGTGTGTGTGTGTGTGTGTGTGTGTGTGTGTGTGTGTGTGTGTGTGTGTGTGTGTGTGTGTGTGTGTGTGTGTGTGTGTGTGTGTGTGTGTGTGTGTGTGTGTGTGTGTGTGTGTGTGTGTGTGTGTGTGTGTGTGTGTGTGTGTGTGTGTGTGTGTGTGTGTGTGTGTGTGTGTGTGTGTGTGTGTGTGTGTGTGTGTGTGTGTGTGTGTGTGTGTGTGTGTGTGTGTGTGTGTGTGTGTGTGTGTGTGTGTGTGTGTGTGTGTGTGTGTGTGTGTGTGTGTGTGTGTGTGTGTGTGTGTGTGTGTGTGTGTGTGTGTGTGTGTGTGTGTGTGTGTGTGTGTGTGTGTGTGTGTGTGTGTGTGTGTGTGTGTGTGTGTGTGTGTGTGTGTGTGTGTGTGTGTGTGTGTGTGTGTGTGTGTGTGTGTGTGTGTGTGTGTGTGTGTGTGTGTGTGTGTGTGTGTGTGTGTGTGTGTGTGTGTGTGTGTGTGTGTGTGTGTGTGTGTGTGTGTGTGTGTGTGTGTGTGTGTGTGTGTGTGTGTGTGTGGCTCAGATAAAAGGCATCCGATTCACAAAGACCAAGCTGAACTGACGTCAAAGCAAGCATAAAGGTGTTTGCTGTACAAAGGTGTGTGTATGTGTGTTTGAAGCACACAGGTGGGAGTCAGGGCTGTCCATCATTCAGGAATCATTCAGGCAGTAGAAAGTCCATATCTCTCAACAATTACAGTAAACACAGCAGAACATACAGATGCTTCACAAGCATGGAAATTACAGAGTGAACAGCAGCCTTTTCATGAAAATTACAGCAAATTGTAATATATTTCCTGGGTCAACATATTTTGTTGATCCTGGGACAACATTCATAACCATATCCCTACCCCTAAACCTAACCCTACCCATAAGAAATCCCTAAAATCAGAGGGAAATGATAGGTGAACAAGACTGATATAAGCACCTAACCCTGGTTGTAAGCCTAAACTTGACATAAACTGTAACCTTCTCCTTCAAATCTGATTGGTTGATTGGAATGTTGTTCCAGGATCAACAAAGATGTTAATCCAGGAACATGTTGTATACTTGATGAAATCATGTTCTGCATAATGATAATTTCTGGAGATATCTGCAGATGCTCTCAGGGGTAAAAACACTCTCAAGATGATCCAGAATATCATGGGTACTGGCCATGAGACATCTAAATATTATTCCTTACTTATTAGTCAAATCCCATACAGAAATGTAATATATGTCAATATATTTCAATTACATATATAATGTCAGTGCCCATGTATGTCTGCTGCCTATATGAGAATATATGCAAAATTCATATATATAAAACACATAGACATATATGAAACATATATTTCAAAATATAGCAAAAATGGCTGTTTTCATGTAAGTGCCATCTATTTTCCCATATATATGTATGTCACATATTTATACTTAATGTTATCCATATATGCGAGAAACCAATACTATACTGTAATATATGCAGATGGTATCATATATAGATGAACTCAAATATTTTCTTCACATGTTTGGACACATAAATGTTCATATATGTTGCAGGCATATATTGTGTTCTCAGATAAGTCAAATATATGTATAGATATATGTCATGCTATTTAAAATATAAGTACATATATGGCCATATATTACATTTTTGTATGGGATGGAACAAAATATTAGCTCTGTGGTTAAGATAATTTAGGAAACAAGATTTGGGATTCACATTTGAAGATGACGAATGGGGGAGGATCACTGGGGATTTAAAATTGATGTCTAGAAATATTAGAACACATACAATTAAAATTTTACACAGATTCTACTGGACAGCTAGAAGGCTGTTTAAAGGGGGTTTTATGGATAATCCTTAATGTTGGTGAAGCTGGAGAAGAGGGAAACCTGTTTCATGTCTTATGGCAATGCTCAGAAGTCCAGTATTTTTGGAGATAGGTGCATGATTATGCCGACTCAGTATGATCTCTGTCCTAGTTTATACATTCTTGGTAGCCCATTATGTTGGGCAGATGTCTGATTGTGAAAAGCTGGAAATCTTCTGGAAGGCCTCCGAATTTTGAGTGGCTTTCGGAATTAGGGCGGGTGGCAGCCCTCAAAAAACTCCTATAGTCTGAATTAGATGATGATATATATCGATATATCATGATGTTTCATGCTCAGTCTTCTAGGTTGTTAATTAGTACTATCATCACTGTCTTGGTTGTGTTTCCTCAGAGTTATTCTCCTGGTTATTATTTTGATTCTTGAATTAAAGGTTTATTTTGAGTATCTCCTTCGTCGTGCACTTCATTACAGCCACCGACCGTGACAGAATGCAAGACCCAAAAAACAAAGACGCAACAATGGACTAAGTGAGTGATGTACTGTTCTCCATCTTTCAATATGGTCGTAATATTGAATGATGTGTTGAGGAGTTCATACAGCAATCTGACTGCCTGGGGTGATCAACAACTGATGGTTTTGTTTTGGAGTGGTTTAGACCTACACTTCACCTTGTGGATACCAGCTAGAGATCCCAATATAACACTTGAGCGGTATCTGGACTTGGTTCTGAGGTGGTGTGGCTCACCATACACGGTCAGTGAGGTGGATTACGCCAATATCAACAACGCTTTGTCACAGCCATCCCAGCCCTATTGGTACCTACTATATTCATCTCCGAACCGGTTCTTTCCAGTGAGTGAAATTCCCGAGTCTTTTCCAGTAAGAAAAATTCCTGAGTCAGTTCCAGTGAGAAAAATTCCCGCTCCAAGGATTACAGCATTACCACTGCAAATGGTCACAATGCTTCCAGTAAGAGAAGTTCCCGAGTCAGTTCCAGTGAGAGAAATTCCTGTGTCCATTCCAGTGAGAGAAGCCCATGAGTCTGCTTCAGTGTCAGCTCCTGCCCCCTAGTCTGCTAAAAAATTTTGTTTGCAAATAAGAATACAAATCATAAAACAGAAAAGGGCTATCACAAAGTTGCCTATGATCTATAGAGGATAATATGAACATTTATTATTTTTACACTGACATTTTATTATGTTTTGCATGTAAAACAGGTAATAATAATAATTGTATTTATTTAAAGGGTACATAACATACACAGTTTCACCTAATCTCATGTTAATCTTGAGTACCTATAGAGTAGTAGTGCATCCTTCATATCACCAAAAAGTCTTTAGTTTTATCATATTTCTAAAAGAAAAATACAGCTTTCCAATTCTCTCCGGAAAAAGCCGAGCTCATGAAGGCGTCCCGTGGGCGGAGCTATATATATATATATCACTTATGTGCTGATTTCCAGCAAAAGACAGAAATCTGATCCAGTTGTACTTACATGAATAGGGTCTTTTATCACTGGGACCGCCCCACGTTTTAATAGCAAACGATTTGCAAATTCAGCGTCGACCTGGGCCTTGTTAATAAAACATTCGTCACTGAAATGACCAGAACACACAACCGCACTTGCTACACTACGTTGCTGCCCCGGAAAAACAAACTGCATCCACTGTTCCTGTAACGCTGGGTTCTTTGGGAAGCGGAATAGCGAAACACACTTTTTTGGAGACATTCTTGAACAAATCCTATGCAGCGCTGCCGATGATTTCCTGTTGAAGCACGTTGATGTGCGCGGTCTCACTCTCCTCTGGTCGACGTGTGTGCGGGCACGCTTTTCCGAGAGAAATGCTCATATAAGGAGTTCCACTCTCGTCTACGTCATTAGATCCACGATCGAAAAAAAACAGCCGAAACTTGTACCAACCCGGAAGTAAGATTTTCGGCACAGATATTCTCCTTTATTCATCCAAAATATTTTTTTCTCATGTTTAGCATGAGAATCCATCTCTTTAACACTGAGAACAACTCTGAATACATGAAACACCATTGTACCCCCCCTTTAATTTAATTGTAAACGGGTCTGTAAATTTCATCCAGGTATTATTAACTAGTTTTACTGTATTGTTATTAAATATGTACATATTTTTTTAAATAAATAATAAATTGTAATTTACTATTATTATTATTATTCGAATAATATATTTTAAAAAACAGGTTTTATTTAAAACTTATTTCTGTAGAAATACATTATAAATGCTTTCATAGATTCTCAGTTGATATGGAGACATTCTGAAATATAATTAGACATATTCATTTATCTAATTTCTTCTTGCCTAGAGGACAACATGGCATAAAGCAGCACAGCATAGCCCACTCTCCCCTATGGTCTGAGCATGTCTGTCTGAATCAGACGCTGGAGATTATGTCTGTCTCACGCCTGACTGTAGCACAACCATTAGTAATGTGTTTTGTGTGGTCTCTCCCACCACATCTGTCTGGATATACACACATCCATAAACAACCCTCCGACCCCATTCCCATTCCCTAGGGGTTCATGATGGAACTGCTAGGGCTTTGAGAGATAGCGGTGGAAATGGCAAATTAAATAAAATACAGTAACAAAAGCATAATTTAAAAAAAAAAATAATAATAAAAAAATAACCCTATTCTCTGATCTTATATACAAAATGAAATCTTTGCTTTTTTAAATTTAGTCATTTTATTTATTAAAATGTTCCTCATCATTTCTTGAGATCTCAAAGTAAATAATTGAAATTACTGGGGTGGAAAACACTCAACCACTCAACCCTATACATTCACAGACTAGCTGAAGTGTCCCAGACTAGAATACAACTTATACACCCTTCATGAAGCCAGTCTAGCTGTTACAAGATGAACAAAACAACATTTAATATGCTCAGAATCTCACTTTAAATCACCTACACTAAGACATGATAAACCCGGAGCAGGCTGTGATCTGCCCAGCCAAAAGTATGTAGCGTGAGATGTGAGAGCTAGTATACAACTGCCATTAATAATACATTAATTGCTACTCTGTTAAAGTTGTGCTTTGAATGTTTAGTATATTACTGGCAGAAGTATAAAAAAGTGCACTCAGTATATTCAATATATATGTGTATAAAAGACTCACCATAAACTCAAAGCGAGAGCACTAGTATGCAGTTAATAAATGTATGAAGTGTAATGCAACATACAAAATGTTACATGCACACTGCACAGTACTGCAAGGCATTGCATGGGGGTTGCATCTGCTGCTGTTTTGAGGAAGCAGATCTGAATCAATGAGGAATCTGATGCAATGACAGGTAAGTATTTATCCAGTTTCCATGTGAGTGTGTGGTTGTGTGTCGCATTCTCATTAACACTTGAGACCCAGATGACATTGTTGTTGTGGGTTCAGTCATGGTAATTGCTTTAATTACTACACACACACACACCCATAGATAAGCAAAAGGAGAACAGGGCATTTACAAAATGTCTGCCAGTGACATATTTGCCAAACAGATTAATGCAACTGATCAAAATGATTTACACACTTTAAAATAAAGGTTGCCATAGAAGATCCATTTTTGGTTCCCAAAGATACTTTCAGTTAAAAGTTCAGTTTAATAATCTGAAGAATCTTTTTCCATTATAGAGTACCTTTTGTGCAATTACATGAATGATAATGGTTGCTAAATGATACATAGATGCCAATAAAGAACCTTTATTTTTAAGAGTGTATGATGGTCTGTTACCATATAATTATTGTCAGAAAAATACTTTGTAATCAGTAACTGTTACAATGTTTTCAATGCAAAGTTACTTGCTCTTAAAGGGACATTAAACCGAATCAATTATCTGGTTGCAACAGTTAACAATTATCTAAAGCAGGGATGGGCAACTCCGGTCCTCGAGGGCCACTGTCCTGCAGAGTTTAGCTCCGACCCTAATTACACACACCTGAACAAGCTAATCAATGATTTCAGGATTACTAAAAAATAATTTTTGTCAGGGTTGGAGCTAAACTCTGCAGGACAGTGGCCCTAGAGGACCGGAGTTGCCCATCCCTGATCTAAAGGGTCAAGGATCAGTACATAGTGGCATCATTTTGGTCTGTTTCTCACATAAAAGTTTTAGTATGACTTAACACTGTGTTTAGGGGTTTGTAAGTTTTTTTTATTATTTTGGAAAGAAATTAACACTTTTATTTAGCAAGGATACATTAAATTCAAAAATGACAGTAAATACATTTATAATGGCTATGTGGAAAACGACTGACACGTTTTCTTGCTGTATGTTTATATCAATATTTATAAAGCTCATTTTGGTGAATGCTGGGAATATTTCAACATGCTTTGCCCGAACTTCGGTGAGAAAATCCATTTACAGATCTGTTTTACCCATCAGCACAGCTTCCCAAAGGTTCACAGCAATTAAAACACAAATAACAAACCAACACACCCACGTATCTATCTATCAAACACGCCCAGCGAAAACCACAGAGGGAAACATGGACGCTACTAGTACAAAGTCATCCATCACACATGCATGAATATCATTCAATCATGGTTCTCATTCATCACACATGCACAAACGCTGGTCTAATGGAAATGGATGAAGACGGAGAAATCACATTGACCTTCACTTTTATATGTGAGCCTTATTGTTTATGCAGCACTGCTGCACACACAATGAAAAATGTAATAACTCCATTACAATTCAGGGTTCAACCCTATTCTGACTGTCTATGAATTATTAAATATCTGCCTTACTTTAAGGACACAAAGGCAATAAATTACAGTGTTGTGTATATTGTAGGTGCTATTTATGCAGTGCAGTCACATCTTTGATGTGTGCTGCTGAGTGTGTGTGATTCACATATATGAGAGTTAAGGACATATGAAGGTGATTGAAGCATGTGTTCGTGTGAGATGAAGCGTACAGGCACATATGCTGTCCGTTTGTAATATGATATGATGATTTGGCTGTAAGAACAGTGTAAACTCCAGTAGAGTGTGACTTTCTACAGTCACCTGCTGTTGTTTCTGCACACCTGAATAACTAGCTGGTTTGGCCTGAAGCTATTCAAACACAAACCGTGCCAATATTTCTACTCACATCTAGATCAATAAACTGCAGCAAACACACACACAAGACTAAAACATGATATTTTCCATCGTCTAACACTCTTACTATCCTAAAACGAACCCTCACACTTTCAGAATTTGTAGATACACAGATGTACAAAACACAATACATGTGTCAGAAAAGTTATTTCACAAATGCAGTGATAACAGATGGCCACTATGCCTTTACACACCCACATACCATTCTGAGATGCAATACAGCATTCAAACATACTTTTCATTCAACACTCTCAGAAAAAAAGGTACAAAAGCTGTCACTGGGACAGTACCCTTCAAAAGGGTTCTAATTTGTACACTTTTGGTACCAATATGTACCTTTGAGGGACCAATATGCATTCTTTAGGTACAAAGATGTTCCTTTTGAAAAGGTACAGCCACAGTGACAGCTTTTGTACCTTTTTTTCTGAGAGTGAATGTGGGTTACACAATCGCACATACAGTGTATGCACGATCGACAAACAATGTACTATCGCAGAAAGTGTACACACAGTTTGTTCTTTCACTGCAGTTTTACACACATTAGGGAAATGCCATTAACTTATATTGATGGTAATGGATATGTTTGGTCTTGGTGGAATAGATCCGTTTCAATTATTTTATGTATGAGTAATTGTTCCAAATAAGGATGTCCCCGAATGTCCCCAAAGGGACATTTCGTCAGATTTATCTCACTTATTGGGATAATTTTGGTAGAACTACAGAAAAGCAGACTTTACAGCATCACTACTCCAGTCTTCGTTGTCACAAGATCCTTTAGAAATCATTCTAATGCTGATTAAGTACTCAAGAAAAAAATCGTATTATTATCAATGTTGATTAATATTTTTGTGGAAACCATGATATTTTTCTTTTCAGGATTCTTTCATAGAAAGTTCAAGAGAACAGCATTCTGCATAGCTACTGTCATTTTTAATCAATTTATTGCTGAATACAAGTATTGATGTCTGTAAAAAAAATGACTTACTCTCCACAAACATTTGAACGTTGGTGTATGTACACATTATAAGGGGGAGGAAACAGGGAATTCTCTCAATAATGCAACTGTAGAAATGCAAGTACTGTATTTTAGTTAAAAGAGCAAATCGCCTTTTTGATAGTGTTAGTTTACTCTAGAATTCACTTGCACGTTAGCTACACACACACCCGGAAAAAAAAAAATTATAGCATGATTTATTGTTGTCAGACTAATAATGATAATAATAGCTAATAATAATAATAATAATAATAATTGAAACAATCTTGGCAAACAGTTTTTGAAAATTCTGTCATCCCCATTCAAGTAAATGGAGATGTAATTCTATGTCTATATCTTTACCAACTACATAGAAAAACAGCTGCCAGGAAATGGTCCAAAAAAAGCCACTGTTTTCATAGTGACAAAGACAGATGAAGATCAAATTCTGACATTTTACGGGATGTTTACAGGGATTGCCTATTTCTGTACTTTCCATTTCTAAAACTGATCATGAGCACTCTCCAAACAAAAAGATAGATAAGTAAACAATAGCTGACAAACACACATAAGCAGTGAAGCAAAGCTGTAGCGAACACTCTCGTCAGGCATCATTCCAGCCGCCCTGGGGTCCAAGAGCTGTCTACACATAGAAACACACAGGGAGTGTCTGCTAAAAAGACTAGCCTGCCCACACAAAAGAGCTCTGGTGGGCCGGGGGGCAGTGGACAGGCTTGTGCTTTGTTGCTGTCTGGCTGGGCAGGGGAGAGGGGAGATGAATGCCAGAATTTGCCCACGTTTGTAGTGTGCACAGGGCTCTAGGGGTGGTCGCCACAGCAACAGGGCAATAGGACTCTTTTCTCTTCAGAAGATTGTTGTTGTTTGCTTTTCCCCTCCTTTTGCGCAGGCCGCCGAAACTTTCCATTAGCTCAGCATAAACATATGTTAACCTTTACTTTCTCCTCATGTCTCTGCAGAGATACTGACCTGAGAAATCATATTCACTGTATTTGATCTTTTTTTTTGTGTCGTGAAAAGTTTTGAGAATGTTACATAACATGACAGGATGTTGAGTTTAACATAATCAGACCTTACTTTCACAACATTTTTGCAATGTTGTAAACATACTTCTCATTCACAAAATTCAAATAATATGAAATAATCACAATTTACCAAAGGGAAATGTTTGACAGCTGTGATAAACTGCCGCCTGTTATTGGCATATATTTGCCATTGAATTAAATCTATTTGTAAGCTTTAAGATTTTTTGTTTGAACAATATTCTACAGCCTAAGGGCTGTTTACATGACACCGTTTTCAACTAAAAAGCAGAAAACTTTTTATGTGTTTTGGCCGTTCATTTACGCGACAACTGTGTTTTGGGGGCCTGAAAACGCAAACTTTTGAAAATGGGTTTCAAAGTGTAAGTTTTTGAAAACGATACCTTTATCGTCTCTGTGTAAATTTGTGAAAACGGTGACGTCATGTGCATGCGTATTATGTGTTCAATCTATAGACGCATAATGTTTCTTTACAAAGTGACATCGGCAACTACTGGCCTGGCATGAATAATACAGAGTTTTTATCGTTTTTTGCGGATGCGTGTGAACGAAGTTAGTTATGACAAAAGATAAAACGTTTCCATTTTTAGTACATCGTTGTCATGTAAACGTACCTTAAGTAAGAGATCCTTAATTTGATTCCTTTATTTTACATTCCTGGTTATTTGCATGTAAACAGCTATTTAGTAGAATGAGTTGTTTACGCATATTGGGATACCTCGGTTTCCATCATCCAAGTTAAGGGTGTTTTAAAATGTAAGACAAGTCAACATCAGCTACAAATGTGATGTTTGTATTACAGGAGTAGTGCAGGAGGACTAAAATCACTAAATACACAGTGAACGAATGTAGGACAGATCCATCTGTTTGCTAGGTCACTGATAAGGTAAATGTTAGCATGTTCAAATATGTTAAGGTTACCGTTAAGCAGATAAAATCTGTAGCCCACACAGTCACCTCAACATTATGCAAAAGAAAATATTAAAATGCTCCTGAAGTCATCCAAATTGTGCTATTTTGCACAAAATTACAATAATAATTCCACTTTTTTTTTTTAGTTAATGTGGTGTCTGTGCTCTAGTACTGATGAAAGGCAAGAAACACCTCAAGTGAGGTATGGAGAAAGTGAGCAGATGGAGGCAAAGAGCCAGAACACCATTTCACCATTTACAGATCTAATGCACTTAGCCTGCTAATGACAGCCACTGAAAGCCAAGGCAGCGTTCCCTCATCTCTCATAACATAATAATCACTCTCCGTATACTCTGACCTCTGTGTGGCTATTACTATTTCACACATGAGATGACGCAAACGCAGCTATTTTAAAACAGACTGAAAGAAGGCTGAATGAGAGAAAGGGCCTTGTGGGTTCTGCCGTTCTGATGAGGGATTTTGTTTCAGGGTTGAGTGTTTCTTCACTTCTGGAGA
The DNA here is from genome assembly GCA_026230005.1 of Gila orcuttii. NCBI lineage: Eukaryota > Metazoa > Chordata > Actinopteri > Cypriniformes > Leuciscidae > Gila > Gila orcuttii. Next base: position 14,927,974 of record JAPDVR010000006.1, read on the forward strand.
ACTTGTTTACTACTGTTCAAAGGTTTGAAGTCAGCAAGATAGAAGAAATGAATACTCTTATTCAGCAAGGATGCATTAATTTGATCAAAAGTGACAGTTAACATTAATAATGCTACAAGGATTATTCCAAATGAATGTTCTTTTGAACTTTCTTTTCATCAAAGAATCCCAATGTTTTCAACATTGATAATATCAAAAAATCAGCATTTCTGAAGGATCATGTGACACTGAAGACTGGAGTAAAGATGCTGAAAATTCAGCTTTGTCATCAAAAGAATAAATGACAGTAAAAATATATATTTAAACAGAAAACGCTTATTTTAAATTGAAATAATATTTCCCAGTATTACTGTTTTTATTGTACTTGGGATCAAATAAATGCAGCCTTGGTGAGCAGAACAGACTTCTTTCAAGAACATTATAATAAAAACATACAATATACACAACGTTTTTTTTAAAAGAAGCCTCTTATGCTCACCAAGGCTGCAATTTTTTATTATTACTGTAAATAATTACTGTATTACTGTAAAACAAACAAAACTAAGCACTTGAGTAGTGATAAATTCACAGATTTGAATGAATAGTGAGTCACATGTCATGTGAGATGTACTAGTTTCTCCTGGTCCCAGGATGTTTCATCATTTCATGTTTCATAGGAGGCGTGTTTGGGCATGTCATGTGCCCTGGAGGTGAGGAATACAGGGGAGTTTCTGCTGTCAATCATTATGAGATGCTCAACCAATAGGAAACCTGGGAGGTGCTGTTATCGCTATGGGCACGTCATAAAAAAAAAATCCCCTTGCTTCCCAGTCCCGAGAATCAAAGAGAAAGTAAAAACCAATTGACTGGCTGGCAATCATTTAGGAGGGCATGTTACAATAGGTGAAAGTTAATTCAGCAGAAAGACACTGTTAATAATCTCTCAACTTAATATATAAAACTCCAAGGTCTAAATAGCATTGAAAGAAATACAGTTTTGAATGATTCACTTTCACATTAATTAGGATGTTTAAGGTTCTGGTAAATAAATTTGCTCTTTGCGGTTTCAAGGTGACCAAACTGTGATATATAGTGTATATACAAACTAGGCTATACAATTGGTTACACTTTACAATAAGGTCTTATTTTTTAACATTAGTTAATGCATTAGTTAACATGAACTAACAATAAGCAATACATTTTTAAAGCATTTATAAATCTTTCTGGATGGATGGATGGATGGATGGATGGATGGATGGATGGATGGATGGATGGATGGATGTGGATGGATGGTTATCAGTTATCCAAGATTGAGAACATTTCATCTCCAATATGTAGGAAAAACCCGATCAGCACAAATGTGTAATAAAAGATGCACAGATTTTTTTTTCATTGGGTGCATATGGGAAATCTGAGACAGACCGGTAGACTGGGCAGCATATGTTAGATGTTGGCATCTGTTCTCGCTTATATATCTTTGCCTGTAAACGCGCCTGCATCTTGTGCATAAATGCTGCAGAAACTATTCTTTGTGGCTCATATCATGGGAACATTCTCATTACACCTGAGAGCTGATTATCAGATTATCACAAGCAAGTGAGGCTTTGGGCTGTTGCTATAGTAACGGTGCTAAAATGGCATCAGTATCCATGGATTTCTTGGCTAATTCTCTGCACCCTGTGCTCAATAATCTCAATGGCTGTTCACAATACCTCAATCTTGGTTACGTGATATATTTTTTGGAAAGAGCAAAGTCTGTTTAGTAATACTTAATACAAACTGTTGAATGATTCCCATGTTAAAATCAAGGTCAAACATTAACTACATGCCACCGACCGAATGTGACAAAAAAAGTCCCAGATATTTTTGGTACATGGGGGCCAACATTTTGTGTTTTTATTCCTTTTGGCCTGATTTTAGATCAAACAAAAAGCTAAAACTGGAACTAAGGGGTCTCAGGTGTTCTAGAAAGAAATGTCCTTCTTTAATAAAATAAATTAACAAACTGTGCAGATTGCTGAAATGACATGCTTAATTATGTCATGCTTGCCCATTCTCCTCCAATGCCCTTCTCTCTTTTATTTACTCTCTATTTCTCTTTCTCTTTGTCCTCATACTGTATATAGTGGTGCATCAAAGATCTCCAGATCAGTAATATCGACTGAATGCCAGTTTCCCTCCCACTATGAGCAAAAGAAACCCTTTCACAGGCCACCCTTATATGAGGCTCAGAGGGGATCAGGAGTTTGATAAATCTTTGAACTTAGTAGAGACACATCTGATGTTTCTCAGGTGATGAGCCTGGGAACCAGAAGGATATATTGACTGTTTTAGACCACAGTGGGAACTCAAGCACTGAATAGCTCATGATAAAGCCTTGTTTATACTCGACGCGTCCGCAAGAGCGCGAAGGTGCGCGCGGCAAAATGACGTAATTGCGGTGTGGGCGGTCGTGCGCGTTGGGTGCGCAAGACCCCATTTCGCCTGGCGGTGTGCACGGCACTTTTTGTAACATCGCGCGCGGCGCCGCATCCGAAGATGAACGACTTCGAGCCGAATCTGGCAGAACTGGTACGTCTGCACCAGCATGTTTATGATCCTTCTATACACAGAGACATTTGCATTGATGGGCGACCATAAAAGCCTCTCATTTTGTGAATAGGAACACATTTGCATTAAGCACCCAGTTTGCACTTGTCTAAAGTAACTGCTTACATTTACAAAATAAGCCTACAATAGCAGAAGTAAGCCCTGCTGATTAAATTAAGGTTTAAACAATCTTCAATAAGGCTTCAGTTGTTTAACTAGTTTGTACAAAAAAGTATAATAAACCTACTGCATTTATTACTCTTTTAATATGGATCAGCTATTAATAAACTACTAATAAACGGCAAACTACTTCTTCACTGCTGATTCCTGGTGGTTTAGAGGAGAATTACTCCGAGTCGCCCCCTGTCGTTTCACAGAATAGCACAACGGCGAGCGCGTCAAGCATAAACGCCTCGTCCGTTTGGAGAGGTGCGGGCGCAGTCAGCGGAGACTCGCGCTTGTGCGGACGCGTCGAGTATAAACAAGGCTTAAAGCTCCGTCATTCTAACGGGTCCAAAACAATCCATACAATAACAGTTCAGTGACCACAAAAGGACACTATATTACACTATATTAAAACTATAAAAAGGACAAAAAACACAACAAAAGCACTGTAAATGTAGTCCATATAACTAGTACATTATATTCAAGTCTTCCAGAGTTTTGTGTGACAAACAGACCCTAATTTAAGCAACTATTGACTGACAATGCACTAACTGAATGGATTTTATGATGCTTTTATGGTGATTTTGTCATTTTCTTTTTGACAAAACTGTTCACTATGAAATTAATTTGGTGAAATTAATCAATGCTGAAAACAGTAGTGTTGCTTAATATAACAACTTAATATAACAATTTAATGTGTAGTAAGTACTAATTTCTTTAACCCTTAAAAGCATACCTCATCACTACCCTCCTCCTCATTCATTTTTTAAAGTTAAACATCAACCTTATAGTATTCCTCAATCAATTCATTATAAACAATATAACATATAACAATATATAAAAAAAAATATAAAATTATAAAAGAATGCCTGTTTTCCCATTCATTTTTGTAATAATTGTATAGGGTCACTAACGACCCCAGTTGTGTAACGGTTTAAGTATATTTTTTCTGCACAACAATAATTGAATCTTTCATGACAGAATAAGTGAATTTCACCTTTATTCCACATGGTGGCAAATGTCTGAAACACAATGATGAAGTGACATTTGAACTCGTAGTTACCGCAGGTAGAAAACAAAAGAATAGGAAGAATCATCAGCAAAACTTGAAATGGCTCAGCAATTTCCTGCAGAGCAAGCCCTGAACTCTATCTAATATTAGTGTCACTGTCACTTGATGGTGGATCTGGTGAAAAAGCTGTCAGCGATCAGAATATTGATTTTGAAGTATTGAAAATGATAGTTTCGAGAATATGTTTGAGATGGCGAATATGAGCCAGATGCTGAATGTACTGGAAAATGAGCTCTGACGAGGACAGTGATGATGGTATAAAACATCTCCTCAAACTGAACCCTTCCAAGCTTCAAAAGGTAACAAAATATGATTTATTTTATTCTTCTGTAATAGTTACTTTAATACCAGGAGAGTTTTATATTATCGCAACAGGTAGAGATACATGTTAGATATAGATCCGGGTCGCTAAAGACCATGATTGGCGAAACATTCAAGCATTTAAGGGTTAATATATATATATATATATATATATATATATATATATATATATATATATATATATATATATATATATATATATATCTTATATAAAATATACATATATATCTTACTGACCCCAAACTTTTTTTAGTAGTGCATACTAAAAAAGTATCACCACAATCCCTCCAGTGTGGTCTATAAATTTGACCAAGACCAATAACTTTTTTTTTAATGTCTTTTTATCACACTAAACTGCTACTTGTTAGCTTGTTACTGGAAGAGTTACACTACATAGAAAACATCTGAACTACCATCACACTAATGAAAAAAAAAAGCTTTTCGTAGTTGGTAGCTACTCAATACTTGCTACTTTCAGTTAGTGCCTTCCAACTGTCACTGGGAAGCTTAACCTCAGTTTATGGTAACACGACATAAACTTCAGCTCGGTTTCTCTGTTTCCGACTGTTCTTTCAGCTTTCAGAAAAGCCGTGGCAACACCATGGCAACAGAAGCCCCTGATTGTGAGTCACACAGGGATGGTTGCAGTGAATGTCACAATGCCTCTTGTGCAATCTCGAAAGGGTGAGAGAGCATATTCCTTATTTCTGCATGAAAAACAGGATGAGGGCGAGACACACCACAGCACGTTCAGGGCAGTAATATTTACAATAAGGTTCAGCCTTGCTAGCATTAGCTAATGCAAGATCTCAGATGAAATAACAATACACACTACTTTTAAAACATTTATAATTCTTATTATAGTTAATGTTAATGTCTACACAAACTAATACATACTTATTTAAAATTTCAAGTTGTAAATTAATAAACAAACTTGTACATTAATATAAATGAATGTATTATGAACGAACCTGAATTAACAATGAACTATTGTATATCTATATATTACCATTAAGATAAGTAGGCTAAATAAATGTTTATTGTTAGTTCCTAATCCCGTAACTAGCTCAAAATAAGACCTTTACATGTGACTGCAAACATCCTAATCACTATTTCCAACAAAGTTCTTTACTATATTTTTACTACTATCATGAATTATTAATTACAGTAATATAGGCCTATATATATGTTTTTGGCGAGTCGCACCACATGACATTTTATGTGTGTGTGTGTGTGTGTGTGTGTGTGTGTGTGTGTGTGTGTGTGTGTGTGGTGTTGTTTTCAGTCAGGTAACCACTTTTTCATTTATGGTGGAAAAACTAGACAGTTCTCACACAACCTCCCACATCTTGGAGTCTTGGTAGAAGTGAACCATTAAACGTGCTCTAAAAGGCAAGTTAACACACTCACACACCTCACTGAATGCTCCAGAGGATCCACTCATCTAGAATCTCAGGCATGCTGTCCATAAACGGGAGCAAAACTGAATGTAACCATCATAAAAACAAGTACGGACTGCCGAAATAGCCAGAAGGAGAGTGGAAAAACAACAGCTTTGCCATGAACGAGGAGAAGGAATGTGTGTGTGTGTGAGAGATTTACAGGAGTCTGTCAGTAGCAAAAGGGATTTCACTCATCGTCTGGAAAGGAAAACTAGGCCAGGAAGAGAAAAATGGTATGATGAATTGCATAAGGAGTGTGTCCAATTTTGTGTATACATGTGACTGCATATACAAGGCTATAGAAATGAAGCCTGACTGAAAACAAACACATTCAGGGCATATCACAAACTGGCGTGAACACACATACACCACACCAACACACAAATTTCAGTCTACACCCACTTTTTACACTCGAATCATATCATGCCACTTGGACATACATTGGGGTCCAAAAGACTATGATCACTAATGAAAATGCTTCTTTTTTAATACAAAATTGTACATAAATAATATTGAGGTCAGTGACAAATAAGAGTGTCCACAATACATAAAATGTATATTTTAAAACATGTGGCAAGCTCTTAATTTTTTTTACATTTTTAATATATATATGTATTCATGTTGGTAAAACTTTTATACCATTTTTAAGAAAGGTTTAAATGACTCAAATATTATTATTACATTAATCTCTTTATGTTTTAGGTGAGCCGCACCACATGACATTTTGCATGAACATGAACTATCCCACAAAAAGTGAAATTATCTGATATTTTAAGAGACTTACTGACCTTGACACACAGTCATGAGTCTGAAGCCATCCTTTCTATATTATTTCCTGTTTTTTTTTTTTTTTTGCATGACGGTTGCACAACATGACTTTGATCTGGTGGACAAAAGTTTTTCAAATATTAATAAGCATGCCTTGCCTAAAGTTACTTTTAAAATGTTTTACAATATTCATTACTCCCTAAAAAAAGTAACTAATAGAGTCACTTCCATGTAAAGAAATGTGTTACATTACTTTATCACCAGGGCTGGGCTTGCTTGTTTGTTTGTTTCATAAAGGGATAGTTTACCCAAAAATGAAAATACTTTCATCATTTACTCACCCTCATATTGTTCCAAACCTGTATAAGTTTCTTTCTTCTGCTGAACATATAGAAATAAGATATATAAGAATAGAAGAATAAGATAGAAAGAAATTTTGCGTCAAACTTTTTTTTACGAACGTTTTACAAAAAAAAAAACGTCTGGTTACCAACCTCTTTTAAAATAACTTATTTTATGTGTATATATATATATATATATATATATATATATATATATATAATAAATAAATATATATATATATTTATATATTTTTCGTTGCTCTCAGACTTCTGGACCCCAATGATATGAAACCTCATAAATGTGTTTTTTTCTATATTGACCAGCTCACGTTATTCCTGCTGATTCGTAACAGGTTATAAGCCTTGAATATCCCAATCTCCCACGCATGTAATGTGCTCTTCACTGCAGTAATCGCTACACATTAGAGCAATCAGTCCTGGTCACTATGGCAGCTATTACATTCACAGCTGCCCAGGCGTGTATAGATGTTATGAACCAAAGAGGATCGGCAATAGATGTGGTTTATGCACATTTGCGACAACGCTCTCACAGTTTACCTCGTACAGCCTACTTGGTCTTTTATTTCACTGCACCTAGCACCTTTCCTGCAAATTTGTTTGTGTAAATTCCTTCAAATAATGTCAGAAATGTGGTGATGATGAGATGGCAAACAGCATGGCTGTACTGGGATTCATTACAGCTCTGCACAAATGTTGTTTATCTGAGGCTGCGTTGCGCTTGCAGGGTGAATTAATTGAACCGTCTGAGTACATTAGTTACTAATCGGTCTCAGAGGCATGAAAAAAATGCCCCATGTTACTCATTGATAACAGCGAGCTGCTTTTCTGGGTCAAGGCTGCTTGGCTGAGGAAAAAAAAGCAGTCTGAATCTGAAATTTGACATTTAGGGGAACCGAATGATGTGCTAACTTACAAAACAACACTGTTTTTTTTCTCGATATATAACCACAGAGGAAGAGTGTTGTGCATTTCATGATAAGAACGAAATATTTAGTGCTGTCAAACTGAAGAACAAGATATTCTGGCTTTCAGGAAGGAATTATTGAGAAAAAGCAATACAAATTGAGCTCTCATAAGACAATTTTGTCTTGCTCCTTAGCTTAAAGTGGACATCTGTTTTAAAAATGCAAAGGGAAGTGTAAGTGTGCATGCAGTTTTGTTGTTATAAGGTTCAGCCTAAACACTTGAAGACGGTTTCGCACAATGCTGCAAGGTTGCAGCATAAAGCACATCTTCCATTGCGGTCGTTCTCTCTTTTTTTGTCGTTCTCAGCTGTCTCAGGTCTGCGGTGTGCTTTTCAACAGAAAACAGGAAACAGCTGAAGCGCATTCGCGAGTTCTCAGAAAACACAAACATGTGCAGTTGTTTGCAATCAGAGGGCTTTAAATTTACCACGTGCTTAGCTTATGGTCGTGCCTGCTCTTTATCACCTTCCCCTTCTGATATGTCATAACACTTATCAAACTAATAAAGATTCGTATTAGTTCCAGAGTACATCAAAGCAGTTTGATGAAAAAATTGTGGTAAAAAAAAAACAGGCTTGACTGCTTAACCCGAACAGTCAAGGGATGTTTACCAAGGGTTTGGCCTTCCTAAAACTCCTCGTTACACACCAAGCCAGAGTACAGCAAATCCACACAATATATCTTTCAAACTCAGATCTATAAACAAGATCATCATGCCATTTTTGAGCCAGAGACAAAATAACAGCAGATTTTCAACTACATATGAGTTACAAGAAACCTGTCACGAACATATTTCAGCCAAAAACTCATAGGAAATAAATAAATGATATTTTGCTTAAAGAAGATTAAGCCTTTTTTAAGGGCCATTAAGAGTGTTTGCATTTTTATATTATTATATGAATTATATGAAAGTTGAGCATATTGTCCCCCGCAATTGTCATTACCGTAATACAAAAAAAGAAGTACTTTTAAATGCCCGCAAAGCAAAAAAATTAAAGCTTTATCTTTATCTCATATGTGTCTACTGTTGCTGTGATGTATTAGTTGCTGGTTATCTTTTCCCTTCTCTGAGTCAGCAGTTAACCACATACACCACAGGCCAGAGACCTTTCTGAGAGACAGAGAAACAGAGAGCGAGAGGCCTGTAAAAAGTACACAGCTATTCTAAGCATTCCTCTCACTATAAAAGCAGGAACATACATTCCATTACAGAAACAGAGAGAGAAAACGAGGTGAGATATAGATCTGGAAGTTCCCTAAATGACAAACACGGCAAAAGAGATCAATGTCTCAATGCCAATGTCTTAGTAATTGATGTGTCTCTCTTCTGCTTTTAATGGCAACAGCATTTGAGCTGCATGAACTCTACAAACTTCTTTCCAATGCTAAAACTGTTTCTGGTTTAAATTAAATTGTGAATCCTAGATTTCCAGTGTAGACTCAGACTTTTAAACACCATAACATAGACAATTATTATATTAATTATAGACAAACTTGAAATATATTAGGGAATAAGAGACATCTCCACTTGCTATCAGCTCCCTGGTCTTCAGCAAGAGTAACAACTTTTACACTAATGATAAGATAAGTGTAAAAACAACCGATAACAGGCATTTTCCTGACCCTCACTTTACTGCGCACATAAAAATATAAAGACATACATGGCAAAAACCCTGCTTTTGAAAGCCAAATGTATACTGGAATTTTCAACGCAGAAATCATTTTATCAGATCATAATATTATGTAGGCTATATAATTAATCAAAAGAATTTGCTCATTGTGTTAGTTCTACAGTCTGTTCTTTGGGATGAGAGGAAAGTAGCATCTGACGGGAGTAGAAAGATTCTGAATAAAAGAAGAAAGACAGAGAGAGAGAGAGAGAGAGAGAGAGAGAGAGAGAGAGAGAGAGAGAGAGAAAGCAACCAGGTGAGTCTCTCGCACAGTGAAAGAAAGACTGCAGTTTCCTTCCAGCTGCTTTCACTCAGGTCCTCTTTGTTGTGGTCCAGTGCTGCAGTTGAAGAACGAGAGGGTGGCTGAGCGCCAAAAGGCAGAAGTGAGAAGAGAGAGAAACAAACCGAGGCCACACAGTGTGAAGGAACACACACTTACAGCAAATCCACAGAGATGTTTTTACTGTGCGGTCTTGCATCTAAACACAATCTCAAGCTCTGCCAGATTCCATGCGTTTGTGATGTTGGTCAGAATGACTTTTAGCAGAGTAGGAAACAAGCGCGACGACTCTGAACTGGCAAGGCCTGCAGGTAAATAGATGTATTGGACCTGTTTTGAGTCACATGACATGCACACCTACAGAATTGATGTCCAGCTTCAAACGCTCTCGCTACTTTCCAAGTGTTCAAACATCTAAAGGACACACGGACAGCTATTCAGGTCCTTTCATTTTCTTTTTTGTTATACTCGTCTCTCTTTCCATTCTCTGTCTTTGTCCATTGAATCGAAATAACCTCCATTTCAGACCGCTACCAGGCAGAAAACAGAATCTTGGAGAGTCAGCACTTTGACAGCACCCACAATGCCTTGTGTGACTGTGAAGTGACTTATTTGATATGCTCTTGCTAGAGAACATTATCTTTGCAAACCTGCATGTCAGCAAACACAAAAGAAAAATTTTACTGATATAGACAAAGGTACTTGATGTAAGTTTAAAGAATATTACTCAGTGAAACAAAGAATCATATAATAGAGAAAACTATGCATTAGTATTCCTTTTTTATCCATGTTAGCTGCTCAGCTAGCGCAACACCCCTGGAAGTGTTTTTTATCTTTTCTACATCTAGGTTTTTGATTCATAAATGACGACAGAATCACAGGAAAATGACTAATTAGCTGATTAGCACTACAAGGACACATTGTGCAAACAACTACACTAGTGATGTCAAAATGCAGTAGCCAGGGGAAAATCCAAAACATAAATCCTATTGCACATTTTTAAGACCCAACTGAGAGAAAAAAATATACTGTATACCTCTGTACTACAATGAAATACTGGCAATAGTTAATAGCAATATAGCTAATAGTACTATTAGCTTGCTTACCATATTGCTAGTATTTCATTATAGTACAGAGGATATTTTGGTGATGTTGTAGTTACAGCACCTACAAGCAAGGGCTAACTGCTAACTAGCTGAAGCTTGAACCCTAGGGCCAAAGGCCTGTTCACACCAAGAATGATAAAGATAACTATAACAATAACAATATTATCATCCACATCAACAGACTATAACTTTCTATTTATTATAGGCAAGTGCTGCATTGTCGTCTGCCCCAATAAATGTTTAATCTCTTTAAGGTCGGGTGGATTCTGAATGAAAAAACGCAATGATTCCGAAGATATCTTTGTCTGTCGTTACACTGTAAAGTGATCAGATGACTTAACTAAAAAAGTGAGGAAACCCATTCCGTTAAAATTATTCAGGAAATAAACTTCATGTGTAATTGACTAAATTAAGTTAAGTGGTATTGTACAAAAGTGAGGAAACCCGTAGAGTTAAAATTAAATAAACTTCATGCGTAATAAAAAAAAATTATGTTTATAGCATTTATATTTATAGGACATAAGAACGGCCAAATGCTTTTCCACATATTGAGATACAGATTAATGAGTAACAGGGATCATTTATAATTAACTTTAAGCTGGTTAATGTTGTTTGAGTCTATTATTTTCAAAACCCAGCTGTACTAGACTCATGCCCTCTACTGACGTCCATACAGACTTCCTTTCTTTGTCCTAATAGAGGAAAAACTCAAACCAAGTCAGTGACATCAGGGCCTGGTTACTAGCAAACTCTGGCATATTTGTCTAAAATGGCCGAACTGGAGCGGCGTATATCAGCATACTCTGGTCTGTGATACAAAACTGTCCCATCCCCGTGCTGTTACACTAAATTTCATCCAAGAAGACAAAGAATTACCTAATGAATCATGAAAGCATATTTTAGAGTGTTTTGATAAATAATAAGACCAGATCCACGGGAAAACATTGCCAAGATAGGAAATCTTTTATTACAGAGAAAAAAACTTTTCTTCCAAAATATAGAAATCTGTACAACTTCCGCACAATCAATTTACATGAACTGTACAAATTTACAGCAGTTCATCACAACATACCCAAGAATGAGGAAAATAATGAACACAAGAGATGTACAGACGGGAAAAAATCACAAGATACAGACAGCTTTATCTTGGGTTGCTCAGAATTTTTTCTTTTTTGTTTTAATTTAAAAAAAAAGAAAGAAAAGAAAAGAGGGAAAAAAAAACAAACACGGAAAGTCTATCAGCACAGAGCATGGAAACTGATTTATATATTACCAAAACAACTTTGGTCCTCTCCAACACTCCTAACACAAATGGCTTCGCTTATGAAAGAGGAATTCATGTTAAAATATGAAATACAAAAAGGAACACGTCTACACACAGCAAAATATCAATTATTGGCACTTCCCATATGTATGGTTATGTACTTAGTCTACCATATGTTGTACAATAACAATACATTCTACAAATATGGAACCACCTCAGATGCGAAAGTGGCAATAACGCAAATCACTTCTGAAATGACCAACAAAATTCCCAACCGAATCATTCCCTTCTGTTTTTCACATCTTAACATCCATAAGGGTTTCAATGAATGTCTGTGGCCTGAGCTTGGCAATACATTCCAATCGAGACGCTTCGGTCTCAAAGTCACATAACTTCAATGTTTAACCTATTAGTGCATTTCATGTGCTCTTGCCTCCGAGTATACTAGAGTTTAGACTCACAACGATACTTAAAATTTGTGTGCAAACATTTACCGAACTGAAACGGAGAATAGAAACAGTTTGCTGATGTTATATCAGTGGAGGTGGGGGAGGGGGAAAAGTAGCTTGTAGTAGTTTAAAAGCTGCAGATATAAAAAAACACTTAAATTGTCTGTTCCAATTTGGTTGAGATCACCAGAAAGTGGTTAAAAAGCTTCAAAGGTAAGAGCATCAGGCGAAGGGGGCCACGTGTCAGATTTCAAAGCATTCAGAGGGGTGGGATGGCGAATTGCGTCCGAATATTAGGGTTCGACCCATGCTTAAAATGTCAATTTGATTTAAAAACAGACTTTCCACCCATCTAAAATAATGTCTGGACCAAAACGAGACAGAAAGGGACATCAGTACATCGACAACCCGGCGTTACCCATGGTCCTCGAGGGTCTTAAGTATTAGCACACATAGGACTGATCATCAGCACCCTGTCTCGGCAGTTTAACGACTAAGGCAAGAGCAGTTTGTCGCACACATAAACGCACGCAAAGTCTGCAACCCGCTTATTTCCACCAACTTGCACCAATGTAAACAGAATCAGCCAGAGACCAGGAGCATCCCGTATTAGCATCTCTTCCCGTCCCGACTCGGCCCTGTACGTAAGGCTCAGTGGGGTTTGGAGTGCGCTTGGTGTGTGTGTGTGTGTGCTGGCATAAAAACTCTCCACCAGGCTGCGAGAAGGGGGCCGGAGAGGATTGTAGCTGCCCTGATGTGAGGGTCCTACCCCCTCCTTCGCCCAGCCGACAGAGGGAGGTGATATGTTTTGACTGCGCACTCCTAAGTTAAGACTGAGACAGGTGACACCTGTTTGGAAAGTGCGTCGGGACACCCTCCGTAACAACCGAGCACCACTGGCCCTGCGATTCTGCGAGGAGATGGGAACATTGGTCCGTTTTTCAACGCCCTTTCTTGTTGGCCATGTACTGGCCGTAAATGAAGTCCTAGTGATTGACAACTAATCTCGAACAGCCTGAATCACTCAATTGAAAAGGATAAAATTGGCTAGAGAGAACAACCTGGGATTGAAATGTCTCCCTCAGCTTTGAAAATATTGCAACCACGTCGCCCTGTGCAGAGCTTAAGCAGAGAAAGCGATTTACGACAACTGAATGAGGAGGTGCGCGATGGAATGCAGCTGGGTCAAATCGAAACGTCATCCCACACAGTCTAAAATGTCAAAGTGCATTCAACATCCTTTCTAAACCAGGCAGAAAGTAAAGACCACATCTGCTCCAAGTTTAAAAAATAAAAATAAAAACCTTTGCTACATCTTTCATTTTGGTATGACAAGGGGCTTAAATAAATCAAATGTTTTGTCATTGTTGGATTTTTCTTGAGTTTTTTTCTCTTTTTTGTTAGAAATTACATTCATCCAGGAGGGAGCCCCTAGAAAAAGCTACAAGCATGAGAACCTTTGCATCACAGTGCCATTGACGGCTAGAGTGGGTAACAGTATGACACAGGTATTCCATCGCGGCAGTGAACAGGATGGAGGCGGTTTGAAACCGGTTCACATCGACCTGAAGCCCAAAAGGAGCTCCGGTTGTGTGCCAGACACTGAGAAAAGAGACAAAAGTACCGCTTTGTGGTCCAAAAAAAGTGAGGTTTTTAGAAAAAGAAAAAAAAAAGGCTCGTAGCGGCTACTCAGGTCTGGCACGGCTTCCCGAAGGTCTGGGCTTCAGCTCGACGGCAAACGGAGAGATGATGAAATATCCTAAACATTTTAGAGGGAGTTTCTGTTTATGCGATAACATAAACCGTGAAAGTGAAAGTGCAAAGTCAACATCGACAGACGATGGCAGAAAAAGCCCCCTCTGTGAGCTGTGGGGGCCGGGCGATGTTTCAGGTCTTCATTAGCTGCCCCAGGGTCGAGCCTCTGGTAGATCCAACACAATAACAGAACAGACAACCAAACGAGTGAAATTTAAACCTACGAGGTTTCCATCACCTGGACGATAGGACACATCCTGTTTTTTTCCTTCTTCTCCTTTCTCTCTTTTTTATTTCTTAAAAATGATTTCTGTGAAGCGTTTAGCTGGACACAGTCATCATCAAGGGTTTAGCGGGGCTGGTGCGACCCAAAACCCTTAGTTCCTCCTTGCAGCTGATGCGACTGTCCACCATCGGGGATACCTGGGTGACAGAGGAGGAGGGGTGGCCGTTTCCAGTGGTAACGCTGGGGTTTCCGTTGGTAATTGGGAGGGACTCGTAAAGCACGCAGATTGAGCCGTCCTCTCCGATGCGGTAGGACACCTCAAATGGGTCGACCCACAATGTGAGCTCACTAGGAAGCAGCAGGTAGAGTTGCTGGATGCTCAGGCCAATGCGCTGACCGGCCTGTCCCACCAGAGGGTCCATCTTGTGGTTGATACGTATGCAGCGATAACCAGAACCCTTGTTGGGACGATCTGGGAACCAGTGGTGTTTGTATTGCTCTGTAGGAGAGAGACAGAGGGGGTGGTTATGTAATTGTCCATATATAAATTTATAAATAAAAAGCAATGGTAAACAAAGCAAAGAACAAAAATTCACTGAAATGTTGTGTAAGATTTGTTCTGTGGAACTTGCTAATTATTTATTCAACTGTAAACTGTACAGACATTAAAACTATAGCCCATAAGTCATGGGCAAAATTGAGTAGTAAATATTAATTATGATGTATAAGAAATATATTTATTTTAAGATCTGCAACAAATTCTGCTTATTAAATGATGAGTATTATTGAAGAATAATATCACACAAATTATTAATTCAATTCATTTGGGGAAGCATATGAAAACTCTAGCCGATAACTTGACACCAACTGTTTTGGTGTTATAAATGTAGGCTAAATTATAATGTACATGAAAGAGATTTATTTTTGAGATTTTCTATTAAAAAGTAAAAAGATGTGTTAGGCAAATGTTATTAAAGAACACTATTAATTTTAAGCGAGTGCTGCATATAATATTCAGGTAATATTACTAATATTGTCCGAAAACCTATAGCCCAAATATATTGTGCATCCCTAAGCTTAGTAGTAGACACTAAGACAATGGTTAACGTCTACTTAGTTTTTTGTTTTGTACACTTTACTAAGTTCCAGAATTTTCTTTTATAGTTTGAAATCTTTCAATGTCAACATTTTCAATAATAAAAAATGACTACGTTTCAGAGTCCTTCATAAACTTTTTTTAATGCATGTGTTATTCTAGCAACAACAACAAAACAAATAGGCATATGGAAAAGGACTTACAAATTATTTAGAAACAAAAAGAAAATCAACTTGGTTATTCTGGAATAATACTTATCCCTACCCATAATAAATTGAACGAACACTGTATTAAAAAACACACATTCTGCAATATGATAGTTTGGCCTTGTTAGGCAGCGAATGTAGCAGCAAAAAGATGGCACGGGTCTAGAAAAGATGTTTTTCACAATGTGAAATGACTGTTGGTAGAACACAGATAAACAACCATTAACCATCTGTGTCCAAAGCCTACGTGACGGAGAGAGAGAAGGCCATTTGATTGCTCAATCCCCTTAAAGTCTTCAAACACAAGGAGAGCAAAAGGCTGAAGTCCTGGCAGAGCAGCTGGAGGGGGAGGGACCCTCCTCTTAAAGACAAAGTGTCCCATTTAAACAATCTGATTTCATCAAACATCACGGTTTCAAATGGATCAGCTTTGCTTTTTGCTAGTAGATGACGTTTTTGTCCATTTGTCCTACACAAAGGACTTGTTTTTCAAAAAAGAAAAAGACTTTTCGCAGTTGCATTTTCTTTCCCTTCTGGCTCGGTGTATTGGGTGACAGGTGGAGAACAGAAGACGGAGGGATGGGTCTCAAGCCTCTTTGTGCGGCTCTAAAATAAGCCAGGCCCCCACAGGCCACCTGTAGACTTTGGTTAGATAATGACGCCTGTGTACCGTCTGTGACGTGCCGTCCCATTCTCCTAAAAGCCCTGTACACAATGATCAATGCAAATCAACCCACCCACAACTCTGGATGGAACCCAAACCGCAACAATGCTCGTACTACACGTACAAAATGTTTAACGAAGTGAGAACGTTGCTCGTCAACTACAAGATAACCTTTGGACCGTGTGGTGGCTGTATTAGGGAGTTTTATTTGTGAAACAAGGCTTGCTGTAAGGTTGGGAATTAGGACAAAGCCGTGACGAACGTGTATTTAGTGATGTGATTAGTGAACAGGAAGCAGAGACAGATTTTCAGATACATCTTACACAACACCTGGGTTTTTTTTCAATCTGGCCATTATACACACACATTTTAACTGTGTGGAGAAGGAACTAACCCACTTTTTCTACCCTATGGGGATTATGAGGAGTCTTTGTTCCATTGTGTGGACATATGCTGGGTTGAGACAGCCGAGAAGGGAAGGAAAGAGAAAATCTAAACATTATGAAGTCCTCTGCAACAGTAATATGTGATGTGCAACTAGCCCCCAAACCCCCCCACACTAGCCTCGCTTCCTCCATCGACGGCCATTTTGTCTGACTAGGGCCAAAACATCAGTTGTTTACCTAAAAAGCATTTAGTGACTGCCTTTTCCCAAAACAAGGAAAATAAAACAAAAATAAAATAAAGAATGTTATAATACTAAATGAAAAGATTTACATAAATACACAGATCATTTTAAACATTTAGTTCCACATCTGACTGCAAACACGTGTAGGCTATTTGTGTATAACCTAAAATAACTTCTATTACGATTATAGTAATGCTATGTTGATACATTTTTTGTTTAATTGCTATTTCAACTGCAAACCACATTTTTATTGTATTGTATTGTTTTTGTCTTGAGTCGGAATGAAGGGTTAAACAAAATCCTGTTCCATTAAAAAAAAACAGGAAAAAGATGGGTGGTAAAACAAAAGAGGGAAAGGACAACAACGTTAAAAGAACAGATTTTTTTTTTTTTATGGCTAACAATAAACAATAATATTTAATTGCTATTCTACTTCTGTCTTTACACCCTTTTTTCTTTTATTTGATCAAATATTTGTTAGGAAAACCAGCATAAATTGTAAAGAATTGTAATGTAGTTAAAACTTTCCATTTACAAACATTTCCAGTTGAACACAAAACAGACGAAATTGGCTATTCAACTTGTTGTTAGGATGCTGTGTACTTAAATGTTTATTATAACGAAACACAGGCACAGTGTGTGTTATACACACTATTATCAGTGTGCAAAAGAGATGAAACATTAACCCTACATTTCATATCTCCAGTCTTGCTATGCATTACGTAATTCACTGCCAACCGCATATGGCAAGCCATTTTAACATTTATTCCTTAAAACTAACTAGCATCTAATTTTATAGATATTTTTTAATTACTACCCAGTGATCCGATATTAATTAGCACTTTTTCCTCAACCTCACTAATTAAGTTAACTAGCAAAGATTCTCCATAAAATGTAATGGCACAAATCTAGTTTGTTACCAATAACAACCGAATAATCACTTTATAGTGACTACGGCTAATAGCATTCAAATAGGTATTAGTATGTAATAAATAAATAATACTGAGTTAATAGATATTACTCACTACTGGAATGATTACTAATATACAGTTACAAATGAAAGGCATATAACCCTATATTTAAGTAGCCTACTTACTAGTGAGATACAATTCAATATTTGATTGCGTTCTAGCCACGTAATTTTAACAAAAACATAGGCTACCTATTAGTTTAATGGAATAAATGTTAAATCGGCTTGCCATATGATGTCTAAAGAACCCAATGCACCCATTTTATGAACTACACAAATAGTCCGCCGATAAACTGAGCTATTAATTACGATTTCCTCTCTATACACACACGTTTATAAACATGTATATCTTGTGTCCTGTTATGTCTTGTGTCTCTATTTCGCCAGTTTATGTTCGTGCGCAAAGCGTCCGCGCGCTTCCGCCTATGTGGCCAACGCACATAAATTAACTGATAAACAAAGAGATCGATGTTTTACACATTTTTCACAAACAAACGACGCATGAATAGAACGTGGATATAATGAAGTGCATATCCGTGTGCAGAGAATGATACTTACCTGCCAGGATGTCCTGTAGGGTCTGGTTGAATGTCTGGAGCTGTCTGTCGTTCACATGTCCTTTAATCCGCAGGAATCTCGACAGAAACCCGACGGCGGCGTTTATTTCTGGCTTCATCGTTCCTCGGGCACAGAGGGTATGCATTGAGAGGCTTCGTGCGCTGTATGGCCAATGCGCTTTTGTTTCCGTTTGCAAAATGATCCTTGTTTTTCGAGTGTTTTAGTTCTCTGATGCCTATGCTGAGCATTTATTTGTCGATGAAGGAAAAACTCGGAGAGTGCTACGTGTTCCAGGACGGTACAGTGCTTCGACTGAGGTTGTTTTGTCCGAATAAACACATAGAGGTGGGCACCACCCTCCTCGGTCACGGTCCTCCAGAAGAGTAGACCGTAATGAAAGCGAGCAGCGCTTATGTAATGCCCCCTCCACCAACAGCAACAACAACCAACCAATCACCGCGCTTATACGAGCTGACGTATGCGCGGAGGAGTGGGCTCATTACGTCACAACTCTAGAAATAAACAGAGCATGTGAAAAAAGCGCTGGATGGAGGTTTTTAACCCCTTCCTCTGAACCACAACATAACATAGACTTGAATTTCTTGTACAAAACTGGTATAGCCTACAAAACCTACGTATAATAACGGCTCAGACTGCCATTTAAGAGAGGCATGCTTTAGCATTTATTAGTAACTTCTGCAGTGATATTTGGAATTCCCCACTCACTTCAAGGGGAAGACCCAATGTAGTGTAGCCTACTAGTCTTTTAAAATGGACACATTGTACATCCTACACAACCACAAGTTTTCTGACCAAACTGTAGGTGTTTTAAGGAAGTCTCTTTCTGCCCTTCTGCTTATTGTGAGATATTACTTTATTTTTCGTTTACTTGAAACAGAAACAGGATTCTATAGGCTAGTTGTTACTGTCTGCACACAAAGCTTACACGGTTACATACACGTGTGTGTGTGTGTGTGTGTGTGTGTGTGTGTGTGTGTGTGTGTGTGTGTGAGTGTGTGTGTGTGTGTGTGTGTGTGTGTGTGTGTGTGTGTGTGTGTGTGTGTGTGTGTGTATGTGTGTATGTGTGTACATACATGAATGCATACATACACACGTGCCTTTTAAACATTGCTGGCGGTGAAAGAAAATAGAATAAAATATGTTGTCTAAGCCATTTACTTTATCTTAAAAGAGACAAAAATATATAATAATATTAATAATGTTTGACAGTGTGATTAGGTTATGGACCTGTACATTTCCACAGCTTGTTTTCATCCCTGAGAGAAACCTTGGCGTTAACCTTTTCTCAGAACAGCGGGTTATGATGTTTGTATGTGGCTATGTATTTACCTACCAGTGGGAATGAACCACTGGAAGGTGTTTCAAAGGGACTAAGGAACATTCTGACCTAATTCTGTTGCTTTTTCTGTTGTGGCCAAAGGCAAACCACCCCTGAACTAGCGTGTGCTGACTCAAGCCTCAACCTGACCTGCCCTGCACACCTATCATTCAATTACACTGACATCTTGGTTGGTCCAAAATCAGCTAATGGCAGTATTTAGCAAATAACTACATTCTGAAATTGCCTGATCATCTCCGCAAATCTCTTTAATGCCAATGTCTGCAAGTCACTAGAATTATATCGTTTGGCTATATTTGAATCAGAATATTTTAAAGTAAGTCCATGAAACCTTGTTTCACAGTTATCCTAATATTCAACAATCCTCCCAGGGTGTTTCAGAGACGACTGAATCAAAGCCTCAGGTAAACATGGCCGCCATTTACCCTCGCACTGGAAAAATCCACCGTGACTGAAAATAATCAACATTTTAGTGTCAGCGATGAATCACAACATCACTATGTCTGCCCTCACTCCACCCACAAGTCCGAGGGGCTCGAAGGGATGAGAGGAATTCATGCATTTTGCAGGGCTATGAGATCAGCTTTCCCTGTTTCTTTTAGGTATAGGATTTTAGCGGTGGGGGAACTGATTCTAAATGTTAACGCTGAAACCAGAACTGTGCTATACTTAAATCTTTCATAGCCCATAATGCCTCAAAAGTGACAGTAATACCCCATATTAAACAAGCCATTCTGACAATTACTGTCCCATTACCGGAATACAGATTCCTCAAAGAAAATAATAATGACCGTGACAGAGAACAGAAGAAAAGCAGACATGTGATATGTGAGTTTGAGCTCCTTTCTCACTTTTCTCAAGGTGAATGAGATGGGCTATGTAAGACAACACAATATAAAGACAAGCTGTGGAATCACTTGACTGAGACAATGTTTTATTACGCCGTTATTTCTTCATCCCTCGCTCTTGACCTCTCTTCGGAGAATATTGCCTTCATCCGTTAGAACTGACGCAATCTTTCCCCTTGACGCGGCTGATGGAGTGAGTAAACACGAGAGAGGGATAACAGAGAGGTGAACATTAAAAATAGAAGGAAGGAAGACTAGAAATATGTTTAAAAGGACATAGATAAAACTTTTATCAGTTAACTCAGAATGTTAACTCAGGTCTAAATGTAAATTCTATTAATATAAATTAATAATGTATATTAACATTTAATTAAATTATATGTATCATTATAATACATTTATAAATTAATAATAATTTGTATACTAAATTTTTATTTTACAAATTTTAATATTAATTATATTGTTTTATTTTAGATATTATTATATGTACAATTATACACACACACATATACACAATTATATACGTGCGTTTATAAAATATAATTAATATTCACTCATGGATTAATATATAATAATGTATAATGTATACAATATATATATATATATATATATATACACGTTTAAAATATATATATTTAAAATATTATATATATATATATATATATATATATATATATATATACTGTGTATACAGTGCATAGATGGTGTAATAAAAGATAGACATGCACTCTGTGTGTGTGTGTGTGTGTGTGTGTGTGTGTGTGTGTGTGTGTGTGTGTGTGTGTGTGTGTGTGTGTGTGTGTGTGTGTGTGAAAATTACTTTCAGGGAACATTCTACTGTAACTAAATGAACCAGACTATAACCCACACCCATCACACAGACACATACTGTGAATGCTTTTCATTGGACAGGGCATGAGTGTGGTGTTTGGGTTGTGTCTCTGAATCATAGTCCTGTTGAGAACAAGATACACACTTGGAATAAAAATAATAGTTGTTTGCACACTACTTGATACTTCAACAATACTAAATGTAACATTTTGATCCACACATATTTATTCACAAAATACTTTGTTTAGACCAAAATACTTTGTTCTTTAAATTAGTTTGATTACATTATTATATCATCATTTGCCTTTATGGCATTTGAGGCCATAATAATAATATCTATCATATTTAATTCAATGTGAATGAAAAGCTTTCAAAATTGTGACGTGACCCTCAAAAACAACATTATCCGTCACAGCCCCATTTTCATTCACATTAAATGAAATGTTGTCTATATTGACTATATGGTCCATTAACATTCTCAGTGTACATTACTCTAAGTCTTTTTTAGGTAAGAAAGTGTTTGTATAGCAAACACAAGAGGTTATCTCTGCTCTGCCAGTATATTGGGACATGCAAAAGTCATAAAAAGGAAAGCCACTAAACTGCAAACTTGAGCATGGCTTATGAATAAACCGCTGGTGGAAAAAAACGGGGAAATGCCCTTCAGGTATATAACTATTGCCCCCCCCCCCAAAAAAAACTAAAAAAAAACTAAAAACCCTCCATGACTAATTTCCTTCTCTTTCCTCTAGTTCTAATCCAGGAAGCATGGGAGTGCTCTTTCTAACGGTTGGAAGTCAAAACCCCCAACTGTGTGGTTTGGCCATTGCTTCCATAGGCAGGACATTCCTCTGGAAACTCAACCCCCTTTCACCTCAAAGACCTTCACACGCTTCCCATTCATTTCCAAAGGCCCTGAAAACTGGTTTTCGAAACACTAACGAAGGAAGCAACATTCAGGAACAAAAATTGTTTTTTATAAAATCACATTAATGTGTATTGGCTCTTGATAACCTTCACACTGAACAAACAACTTTGCAGGCCCTGTCTATTTATAGGGGGGCTAATCTGTGCTCTCCACTCTCCGTATCTGTCCATATCTCCCCCAGTCACCAGGCTGGTATGACTTTATTTTTAGAGTTGAGAGAGAAGAGAAGCCTTTTCCAGAATATCCTCATGAGCCCCCGACTTCATCAGATACTCAAGACATTGTGTAACTTTGCTGAGACATAAAGCTGAGCTTAGTATCCTCAACCACTGTTCACTATACTGAATTTTTTTAATATATATTATTATATATTACAATATATGAAATATATATATATATATATATATATATATATATATATATATATATATATATATATAATATTATCTATAAAAATTAGTGCTGGTCAACGATTAATCACAATTCAAAATAAAAAATTTTGTTTACATAATATACTTATATATACACAGATGCATGTATATATTTAAAGCTGCAGTCCGTAGTTTTTCCTCTTTGTCGCCATCTCTGTTCGAAATCTGCAATTGCAGTTATTCGCGTAATTATCAACTTTACGTGGGTTGTGCCTCGGCACGGCACTGCGCGGATGAATCCAATGTTTTGAGGAGAATGTGCGGCTGTCACTCACCACGCCGGTGTGGATACTATCAGTCGGAATCACAGATTCTCCTTTTTGGAAGTATGACCAACATAAGAATTTTCACTGGAAAATGTCATCTGAACAAATAATTAACATCCACTTTTGTTCTGACCAACTAAGGGAAAAAAATCATTGCAGCAAATCGCGCTGATTAAATCTAACAATCGCTAATATCACGTCAAACCGTGCAAATTGTACTTTGTTCTTAAATTGTTAATGTTAACAACCTCAGCATTGCGTAACTACATTTAATGTGTATTAGGGCTACCTGTAGTTCAGTAGCCTCTTCCGTAACTGTATGAATTAAGCGAACAAGTGCGCTACTGTCACATAATTGAACCATTGAAATGTCTCGCCACCTTTCACGCCACCTTTCAAAAGCCCTTCCGATATTTGTCCTTGTTTTCGCATGGGACCGGTTGCAGTCTATTTTTTTCTGTAGCCACTCCGAAGTCCAAAGTCTTTTGCATTTTACAACGGGTGAATCTCCAGTTGTCACTAGTGATTGTCGTTTGAACCTATCTGGATCCGCCATTAAATTGAAAACTTTAATTATATCAAGTGCTGTGAGAAAAGGCTATAAATCTCCACCTCCAACATCCTCACACGCAATACAGCCTACTAGCCGAGACTCCTTCTTTATGTGTACAGATGTGACGTAATGACGCAAAGATATGCTCGAATTTCCCGCGGAAATCCACCAGTTCCACTGGAATTAAAAATATTATTACAAGCTTGCCGTTTGGAATCAAGCTAAGGCAAGAAGACAGATTTGAACACTGGCTGGTTATGTACTTGCTCAATTTATTTTTGATAAATTTTAACCCAAAAAAGTTAAGGACTGCAGCTTTAAGAAATATTTGCATATATACATAATTTATATTATATATAAATATATTAGATATAAGTAAATAAAAATAAATATATAAACATATGTGTGTATTTATATACAAAATAATTATACACAGTACACACACATATATTATGTAAACAAACTTTTATTTTGGATACGATTAATCACGATTAATCGTTGCACAGCACTAATAAAAATATTACATATTGATAAAATATAATAATATAAATCATATAAAAATAAAATATATTAATAAAAAGTAAATATTACACAAATTATATATATATATATATATATATATATATATATATATATATATATATATATATATATACACATATATATACACATATACATATATATATATATACAGTATATATAATTATAAAATGTGTGTAATATAATTACTTTTTATTAACACATTTATATTTTTATATAAATCATATAAAAATATAAAACAATTTATCCACACATAGGCTATACACACACATTATATATATATATATATATATATATATATATATATATATATATATATAAATATATATATATATATATATATATATATATAATGCTTATAGAAACATTTAATATAAAATATTATATATTTATATATTGTGATTATATATATTTATATATATTTGCTATATATATATATATATATATATATATATATATTATATTTTTAAAATTACTTTTATAAAATGTAAAAAAAAAATGATAAAAATAAAAATTTCACTGACAAAATAAGAAACCCCTTTTGTTAAAGACTTTCAATAACGAGATCAACACTCTCTTCAACAGAGTGTTCAGATTTTTTTTAAACTAAAATCTGCTAAACCAGGCCTGAGCATCCATAAGCTCATTTAAAATATGAAGATAATTTAGTGAGGACCCCAGAGGGAGGCAAAGGGTTTGAGAAATATCACAGCAGCAATATGGGCTGTATTTAAGTGGTTTTGCCTTAAATGAGGCTTAGCAGAGCATCTCTGAAGTCATGGAACATATCTGGCAGTGGGAGGAATGTTACAGGTTTAGGTTTTAATCGCTTCAGCTGCTTCTTCTACATATGCTGAGGATGATATTTTAATCTATACTGTAATCACGAACTATCACACACGTCAAAGTCATATCAGAATGGGTACATCCTTGTCCAGCCTGCCAGTGTGGGTGTATCTGTGTCCTTGCTATTTTGCCAAGTACCATGTGTGTTTTTGTTTGTGTGTGTGTGTGTGTGTGTGTGTGTGTGTGTGTGTGTGTGTGTGTGTGTGTGTGTGTGTGTGTGTGTGTGTGCGTGTGTTTCTCATATTTTCCAGGTTTTCCACACTTTCACCACCCTGTGAGTCATGTCCGGTAGCGGGTCTGTTCGTCTGTGTTTGAGTGTGTTTTAACATGAGCTTGAACACACGTAAACTCTCTCTTCTGTCACTGAATTGGTAAATAGAGTTCTATACTTTAGAGAAATATATAAATATCAATATGTTGTGGAACATTCAAATGTTTCCAATTTTATCTAACTAAATGCCTGAAGTTATAGTTCTCAATTATTTCTCTAGAGCTATGAAAGAACAATATCTGACTGTTACGTACTGATTTTTCAATAAATAAATAAATATAATATTATTGTTGTATTATTACTCTATGAAAAAGCAACATCTGATCACTAAAATTTTCCATTGTGATATCAGACCAGAGAGGACTGATTTAAATAAATAAATAAACAAATAATGTATAATTTACTTCATTATTATTATTATACCCAAATATGTGTCCAGAGCTATGAAAGAGCAATCTCTGACCATTAAAATTTGAAAACAAGTTTTATTTTTTACCATTAAAACAAGGTTGATTAATTTAGTTTTAGTTTTAAAAAAAAGTAAAATCCAATTTAATAAAACAACGCAGACTTATTAATAACTTATTATTAATCATATTAATATTAAGAAATAACTTAATATTAATAATATTAATATTTTAAATTATATTAATATTAGTGCTGTCAGTTAGGCCGTGTGTCCACCAAAGCGTTTTTTCACGCACCTGGCGTAAAATTCCAATTGTTTTCAATGGGAGCGCCGCGTTTTTTAAACGCCATGAGCGTAACGAGGCGCTGAGTGTGTATTTTACGCTCAAGCGCTGAGCGCCCGGCGTTTTTTACTGGTCGCCGAGAGTTGAAAAATGTTCAACTTTGGGTAAAACGCTGCGCTCATCACTGTCACTTTTTACACAGCCGTCCAATCACAGTGGAGGAGGGGCGGGACAAATGTCACACCGACAAACTGTCACAACATTCTTTCTGTACAAAGACATCAACCAGCAGAGCTAACCGAACAAAATGGATGAAAAATACATTTTTAGTATGAAACAAATTATCAACGAAATCAGTTACAAGTAATCTGTGCTGCGGATATTCTGTATCATAGCAACGAATCGTGTCAACTGAAAAAACGCAGCGCTGCCAAAACGCTCTCAAGCGCCCAGTGCTAGGCGTTTTCAGCAGAGCGCCTAGCGTTTTCAGCCGGTTAAAAACGCTTTGGTGGACACACGGCCTTATTAACTGCGTTAACGCAAACCCATTTTAACGGCGTTAATTTTTTATCGCGAGATTAACGTTCTTTTTGGCCTAGCAAACTTTGTAATTTTTTTCACATGCTGTTGCAACAACTAGTAACGTTAGAAAAACTACAACATCACACCGAATAGCTAGACCGGAAACAAAACAACAGGCACGCCGCACACACTTGTTTGGGCTTGCGCGCCGGCCAAAAAGTAGTAGGCTAACGTTACGTTTTGAGTGGATGGCGAGCTCGAGACGCCGAAATGGATGCCTTTGATCTAGAGACGTGCACTCCCAACGCAATAGAGTGCGGCGCGGAACTAGATTTGATGGCCGAGCACGAGCGCGGGCGGTAATGCACTCACTCTGTGTGTGCGGGTTGCGGGAGAATAAAAGGATTCGCGGGACTCCCGCAAACTAGAAATATCTATGAATAAAACATAAAAACGAATACATTTTTATTCATATGTTGCAGAAAAGCAACAAGAACAACTAAAACAAAATAGAAACGATTTACAGGCCAGAGTTTCTTTTTATAACATGTTTGCAGCGTTGAGCGATGTAGCCAATCACAGACATATGTGTTGATTTCTTGAACGCAATGGCCAAGCATTTAAGATAGAATCCCCTCACCGCTCAAAACTGACTTTTTGTTCAGAGCTGAATTCTGTATGCTGGCAAATCCTCTAATTATAACAAACAAAGTGTATGAAAGATTCATTGTGCAGTCAGCTTCATTGATAATAACAGGGATGTGTGAGATCGCGATGAACTGATGTCCGCTTTTTAAGAATTATTAAGTCATGCCAAACCATGCATGCAGTAGCTGCTTGCTTTTATGTTATAACAGTGAGAAGCACATTAAAATTAGAAAAAAATAATGGGACAAAAAGAAATCAAGGGACATTTGGAATAGATAAAAATGTGCGATTAATTGCGAGTTAACTATGACATTAATGCGATTAATCGCGATTAAATATTTTAATCGTTTGACAGCACTAATTAATATATATATAAACAATAGTAATACATAATAAAAAAATAAAAAAAAATAAAGTATGGCTTTTAAAACAGAAAATTAGGATAGATCCCACATTTAAAAACACAAAACGTTACAGTGACCATCACACCACAAAGCAGCGTAATATCAACTCAAGCAGCTCCAGTCTGCTCTGGCCACACTGATCTCCAGCATGTCTCAGGCTACGAGTGGCAAATAGATGACACAGCTCCTGAGGACTTAAAAGGGTGTGTGTGTGTGTGTGAGTGAAAGATGACAGACAGCCAACAGTGAGTCATTCTATAACCAGCTCAGCAGCTGTTGCCTTATCAGATAAGGCAGAAACCCGTCACACATGCACAGAATACACACATACACTAAAAACAATAGCAGTTTACAACATGCTATAAACGCTACTTTGTTAAAACAGAGACCACATTTTACTTCCTGCACACACCTTGAAGACCTTTTTTTTTTTTTACATAGTTTAGAGATGATATGGAGAAAGTGTCCTCCTTCCACAATCACTAAACTGGAAAAGTGAGTGTTGACTCTAAATACAGCAGATTAAAAGACTGCTCTCAGCAAATATGAACCTAAACAAACAGTCTGATTATTTATTAATCTGGGACAAAAGGTGATGATTCATAGTCCAACATCAGTGCATTTACAGAGTCAACTTGACCTCAGGGTTTAAATGGACATGATAGGACTGGATTTAATATATGGCTATGTGTTTAAGGCAGTGTTTTCTCTCTGTGCTGTAAGCTCAATGTGTGTTGACTCTTTGCTTGAGGTTGTGCTGTAGTTGCAGGTTTAGAGATTAGGCTGATCTGTTTTCAGTAAACGGCAGCCGCTTTCACACAATCAGAAGCGACACAAAAAAACGTTCCCCTCTCTTGACCTCCTCACATCCCCCTCACAAACGATTTAAAGAGCTGTCTTGGAAATATGTGTGTGTTGAAAAGGAGTTGGTGCTAAAACAATGTGCATCGCTGACACACTAATGACCAGTTTACAGACAAGGTTTAAGCCTAGTCCAAGACTAAAATGCATGTTTGAGTTGTCTTAACTAAAGTAACTTGCACTGACATATCTTTAAACATCAATGGCGTTGTTTCGTCTCAAGATGCACACCATAAAGCTACTTAAATGTCCTAATTTAACTAAGGCCTAATCCTGGCTTAATCTAAGCCTTGTCTGTGAAACAGGGCCTAAATCTGACATATCAGTGAAGCATTTCTTTAAAGTAGGTTAAGATGTGCTCGTATAATGACAGATAACTAGAAGTTTTCAGACAGGATTAGTTTTCTAATTTACATCAGATTTACAACTCTTAACATAAGATGCCCATTATTTCATGTAGTGATTCAGACAGGATTACAATCTCTAGTAATTTACATTTAATATATTACTAATCTTTTGTGGTGGTGGGGCCAGTGAAAATGTTTACAGGACAAACAAAAAAAGTATGTTGCCCTATCAAGTGTTTTTTTTTACATTAAGTTGCCAAAAACGATTATGTTAAGGGTATATATTCGGATGACCCCTGAAAAGTACTGTATATTTTACCATTGTTGTGTGAGAAAAACTTTATGATTTAGACAAGATGAAAATCACAAAGCTGGTCTGTAAAACTCAAGAGAAAACTAGTCCCTCAAGGAAAACTAGTCCCATCCAAACAGGCCTGTATTCATCTATCACTCAGACTTGGGTGTTTGTTGGGACATGTACCTATCAGCTGTAAAACAGGATCCAGCAGAGGATGGGAGGAGGGGCAAAAATGTGAAAAATGGCTGTGGGTGTGTAAGATAACAGCTGTGGAGACAACTCAACGACATCAACAGCCAAACAGAGCAGAAACTCAAGACAAAGCGGCTCCTGCTCCCCGCAGGTTTGTCAGTTTTCACTTAATCATCATTACCTGAAGATGCTCAGGAAGCCCTGGAGCCTGAGAAACATGATATGCCAACATCACTGTAAAAAGTACAAGAAAATACTATTTCCATTTCAAAAATGTACTTTTAATACAAAGCTGTTTCTTTGTAATTAATTGTGAAAAGTTGTTTCAAAGTAAATTCTACACCAAAAAAATATATCAGTGTGTGTGGGAAATGAGTCCTCAGAAACTAAAGCACACAACAAAACGCTTGAGTGAGGAGTGCTTGTTGCTATGGCAATCACTTGAGATGATCTTGTCAGGGCGAGCACTCCTCATTCAACGAGAGCAATGAATAAATTGGGCACGTTGAAGAGAAAAATGACAGCCTTAAAGATGTACACAAGGTCGCTAAGGTTAGTTTGCAAATAAATAGATACAAAATGCAGTCACACTTTAGTTTAGGGTCCAATTCTCACTATTAACAAACTATTAACTACGACTTTTGCCTCAATAAACCCCTAATTATTGCTTGTTAATAGTTAAGTAGCTGTTAAGTTTAGGTATTGGGTACGATTAAGAGATGTAGAATATGGTCATGCAGAATAATGCAATAATATGTGCTTTATAAGTACTAATAAACAGCCAATATCTTAGTAATATGCATGCTAATAAGCAACTAGTTAATAGTGAGAATTGGACCCTAAAGTGTTCCCGAAAATGTGTATTTATTTATAATATTCTACTTCTTCAGAAAAAAAAAATCTTTTGAACAAAAGGCATAGTTCTCACAAAAAAAAGGCATAGTTCTCACAAAAATAAAATATGTGATCAACAGCCAGTTTCACACATACAGCCTGTTCTGTCAATTCAACACTTTAACAGCCTTCCACACATCATGTGAACAGAACCCATTGAACAGGTTTAAGAAGTTGTAACATTGCTGGAAAAGGGCCACGCCGATGTTATATGCATGAATAAAGCCGTAATATTAAGGGTTTGTTGTACAAGAGATACAGTCACAATGTTCTGAAGGACCTGGGGCCTTTTTCAACAAGGAGGTTCAACCAACTCTGAGTTAAAACTTGAACTCTGAGTTGACTTACCCTGAGATGGGAAACTCTGAGTTTTCAGTTACAGATCAGCTGAAATTAGTTAGTTCAATCAACTCTAAGTTGTCTGACTCTGAGTTCAGCGCGTGCACCACAACTATAAAAAGCCATTATCAATGGAGCGCAGATATTATGAGTAACCATGGCAACAGCGCCAAACAAAAAGAGGAATTACTGTTAAACAGTGTTGGGTGTAATTAATTACCAAGTAATCTATATATTGTAATTTAATTAAAGGGATTACTCTTAATTCCTCTGTAATTTAAAATAAAATCTGATGTAATTACATTAAATTGGCTACTGCATAGACCATAAAACAATTCTGTATAAAACAATAGTTGATTTAACATACATTTTTAAAAGGTATATTTTAATGTAACCTTCTCCCTCTACACACTTTGGTCAATTCAAGAATAATTCATGCAATTGTATATTGTTAATTTGAAAGCATTAAAAGTGCAGTTTCTTGTCTCTCCTTGTATTGTTCAAGTGGTTGAGGTTGATATGGGATTTATAAAGTAATTAGTAATAAGTAGACCAATACATTCTAGAGATAGTAATTATTACATTAATCTA
This sequence comes from Gila orcuttii, assembly GCA_026230005.1. NCBI lineage: Eukaryota > Metazoa > Chordata > Actinopteri > Cypriniformes > Leuciscidae > Gila > Gila orcuttii. Next base: position 14,959,171 of record JAPDVR010000006.1, read on the forward strand.
ATTACACTGTTGAAGATGTCATTTGTAGTTAGTAATTAATAACTATTTTAGAGTAACTTACCCAACTGTTATAATATCAGAGGTGAAACTGGTAGAACAGTATGTTATTAAACCTCATTTTAATGTTCATGTAGGCTAGGTCATTAAAATAACGTGGCAGCAGCTGAAAATGAAATATAAAAACATAATTCAATCAGGTAAGGCTTGAGCATATCATGGGTGTAGGCTACCTGACTTTACAAACATTTTACATATTAAATAACTAAATAGCATCCAGTGTCTAGCAGTGCAGCAGCGTTTTTGGCTGAGGGAATTCCTGGAGGGACTTCATCAGAGCCAGTCACTCCGGAAGATCCAAGGGCCTTCATAAAATGTAAAAGGTCTACATATGTGTTATTTTTTATATAGGGTATTTTTGATATTTCCATTTATTTTACTTTGGGTTGGGTTTTTCGTTGGTCCCAACAGATTCTGATGGTAATATCTGTCTTTTGGAGCCTCCTGTCCCAACAGAACCCCAGGCAGTTGTAAGTAGCCTACTCAGTACACCAGAAATTATGACAAATAAATCCCCCCGTCCCATCCCGTCAACTTCTGGTGCACAGATGAACACACTTCAGTGATTTTTAGTAAATGCCACCGTTTAATTCTGTAGAATTTGTTTAGAACTAGCTACATGATGTAACTCTAATCTACTGTATTTTCAGTTGCCAATTAAGGAGTTATATAGACTTCATCTTATTAAAAAAATTGAAAAAACAGCGGTAAAAACAGCAATGAATAAATGTACAGAAAGAATGAATGAAGTGTTTAAACACCGCTTCCTCTTTAAAAAAGGGGAGGAGAGCGCAAGAAACTCTGGGTTTACCGAAGAAAACCTGCTCCCGACCAGGTTAGGTTCACAGAGTAAGTTACCATGGTAACTGACTCTGAGTATAAGTTACCTCTCTTTCAGAAACGGGCTTGACTTTTTTATTTATTTATTTTATTAATGCTTAGCAGATACAGGCTTTAACAGTTGACCCGAGAGCCTATCGTGATCTGCGGCTACTCAGAACTAGGAATATGGGATAAGTGACATTAAGCATCAATAAATTGCAGTTTTTTTGCTAAGAAGATGTTTGTTTAGTCTCTTCTTGAAGGCCTGAACATTCTTTGAGGTGATTTCACCTACTACAGTACAGGGGAGACAGTTCCAAGTTGTTACAGCCGAATGAAGAAAGCTCCTCCCCAAGCATTTGGTGTTAGACTTGGGGAGTTTTAGGGTGTGACTTGGTCGTGCTCTTCGAGTGGTTCGGCAAAAGAGATCAGGTGGAGGTAGCAGAGCTTTGAGATCTTCTGGACAGTTTTCAGTGTGCATTTTAAAAAGCGTAGTTGTTGCTGCAACAGTTCTACGATGGCAGAGCTGGCTGATTGCATATTTCCTTAGGGCAGTATCCTCATCCTCCCCAATGATTTTCAGTGCCTTTTTCTGGATGTTGTAAAGCTGCCCAAGGGTGGTCTGTGATGCGTTCATCCAGGCAAGGCATGAGTACTCCATGGCACTCCTGATTTGTGCTTTGTAGACATTGGTCCTACCTTTGACGTCAAGCTTGTTGGCCAACCTGCGCAGAGCTCCAAGACACTGTCCAGCACGCTTGCCGATGTTTGTCAGGTGATTAGTCCATAGCAACTTCTTATCGATACATAGTACCAGAATATTCAACTGCTCAAAGAGGTCAATTCTGATTGCCCCAAAGAACAGGTCCGGACAGGATGGAGGCCTCTTTCTCAACAGAACCATAACCGTGCATAACTTACTCTGCTTTCTCGGGTTTGATATACCTCCCATTCTGAAACGGAAAACCCAGAGTTTCCCTCATTTCACGGTTAACATACTCAGAGTTTTTACTTAACCTCCTTTCTGAAACAGGCCCCTGAAGCAATTACTCCGTTTGGCTATAAGCCTGTGATGTGGTTCAGAAAACAAGATTATTTCTGTTGTGGAAAGAAATGTAGTCACCTTAGACAGAAGCTAAAAATGAAAAACCTTCTCTTCATTCATGAGGATAGAAAAATTAATCAACTGAATACTGTTAGAGATGATCTTACTTCCTCAAAGTGCCCATGTTATACTATCTATATTTATCTAATTTTATTTTGCAGTATTATTAGCAATATTTACATCCAAGGTAAAAAAAAAATTGTATAATAATTTTCTCATAACATACATTATAGCATCACCTTTTTTCTCACAGTGTCTGAAACAGTTCGATAAAGGATTCGGTCTCTCTAAACCTCTCCTTTCTGAGAGCCTACTCTGCTCTGATTGGTCAGATGGCCCAGTCAGTTGTGATTGGTCAACCACTTAAAAGCATGTGTTGGAAACAAAACACACTAACTGAGGCAGTCGTGGCCTAATGGTTAGAGAGTCAGACCGGTAACCCAAAGGTTTAAACAGATTTTTATTTTTGCCAAATTTTTGCTTTTATAGGATACTATAGAGTGGACAGGAAGCAAGGTGGGAGAGAGAGAGAGAGGGGGACAGGATTGGGAAAGGACTGCGAGCCGGGACTCGAACTCGGGTTGCCCGCAATGACGCTATATGTCGGTGTGCTGCCCACGAGGCTATTGGCACTGACCCAAAAATGCGATTTGAATAGGATTTCAAACCATCTATGAATGTAGCATTCCATGTGATTTTTTGCCATTCACATTTGCTAAATTTGATTGGATTTCAATCGGATATGCAGAAAAATCTGAAGTCTGACAGTCTGAAAGTAGCCTTAGACCTGTGTTTTAGACCAAGGGAGCTTGACATTTTTGTGCTTTCATTCTCATCCCTCACTGTCTCCTCTTGTCTGTTTATAGGGCAGGGCTTCAGTCTCTGCTGACTAACTCTGTGATGAGACGTGCAGGACAGAAAAAGACAGGTGTGCACAGCAGAGGTCTTCTGAGGCAAACCCTCACGGTCACAAAACAATGTGTGTGTTCAGACACAGCAGCTGACTGGCCACCTCACCCTGAAACTCGGTTTCCTGTTGACTTACCTCTGATCTGTCCATTACAGTACACACAATCTCACAAAATTTCAGCCCTTTTCCTGAATATTTGATCATGCGACTCTGAGGAACATTTCTTCTTTAAAATGATTTCACTTTATGCTGTAACTTTTTTGAAATGTAAGAAACTTTTTAAACAACTATATGCTGCCTGTCCTTTGCTTCTCTTTCTTGTTGCATTTAGGCCTGTCACGATAACAAATTTTGCTGGACGATAAATTGTCCAAGAAATTATTGCGATAACCGATAATATTGATAATAAACGATAATATTGTCGTTCTGAGACCATTTTCATCTAAAATAATGATAATGGCATAATAATGCAGGTACACCTTTTCAAAGATCAATAAACTTTTATTTCTAAAGACTATTTAAATGAACAAAACAACCAAAAACAATAAAAGCAATGGACTCTGTCTCTGTTAACAAAAAATGCACTTACCAATGTGTGACTTCTGTTCACACTGAGAATCATATGATGTACTGTGTGAACATTAGTCTCATATGAGTATGTGTGTGTGTGTGTGTGTGTGTGCGCTCGCGTCTCATATGAGTATGTGCGTGGAGAGTTTGTGTGTGTTCCGTCTCATTGCGTTTGTGCGCGAGTTTGTGTGTGTGTGTGTGTGTGTGTGTGTGTGTGTGTGCGCGCTCGCGTCTCATATGAGTATGTGCGTGGAGAGTTTGTGTGAGAGGCGCGAGAGGCGCGCGCGCACACACTCATATGAGACGCGCGCGCGCCTCTCATATGAGTGTGTGCGCGTGTCTCATATGTGCGTGGAGAGTTTGTGTGCCACGCGTGTCTCATATGAGTAGGCTATGTGCGTGGAGAGTTTGTGTGTGCGCGCATCTCGTGTGTGTAGAGTTTGCTTGTATGTGCGTGAGCGACCTTAGATGTGTCGTTGTGCATTTCATATGTATTTGTTTGAGCATTCAGCAGTATACATGTATGTTGGACTACTTAATATATGTGTATGCAAGTGTTTCATATATGTGTGCGTGAATGAAGTTTGATTTAAGCCCTAGACGGCGCCTCATATGAGGGTGAGAGAGCGCGCGTGAGAGAGAGAGGGACGAGCAGAGCTCTGCAATCAAATACGATTGTAAATAGGCAAAGTAAAAAAAAAAATTTCTAATTAAAAAAAACATTCGAAAGTCAATGTGTGGCGGTCAGCGTTGATATTGTCATCCAGTCTCTTTGGTAGAGAGAGAGAGAGAGAGAGAGAGAGAGAGAGAGAGAGAGAGAGAGAGAGAGAGAGAGAGAGAGAGAGAGAGAGAGAGAGACGATGAAAACAAACAAGCATGCAAATGGAAATTATCGCGGCCGGAAAAATTATCGAGCTCATTTTTTTTATCGTGCGATTAATTGATTTATTGATTATCGCGACAGGCCTAGTTGCATTAATGTTCTGGTGAAACTGTGTAAAAGCCATAAATCATGTTTAAACATATGGGTAGAATCACCTTGAATATGTAGTCCAGTACAGTGATGAGTCTGCCAGTAGCAGCTTATATGGATGCTCCTCCATTTGTATCCACAGCACTTTAATGGCTTCTGGGAATTAATCTTAAGTCACATGTTGAATAATATAGTGAAAGCATTAATCAAAGCTCTAATTTGATTCAGTCTGACCTTTTCTAACAGTCTTTGTCAGCATCTCTAATTAATTACCTGTCCTGTGACCTGTGTCCAGCTGTGTGCATTTGCTTTTTTACAGGTTTTGCTATGAGTGACAATCTACCCGTTTATAGAAACAAAAACATAAATAATCATATTAATAATAATAATAATATGAAAAAATTGATATAATAATAATGCTATTATATTATAGGAATTATAGGTATATTCATATATATATATTTATGCCTAAACCTTATGTGTCATATTTCATTTGACCCAAATTCAAAGCAAAGTTGCAAACAAACTAACATAATAAACTTCCTCTTATATAGCACCTTTAAAAAACACCTTCTTCAAAGCGCTGTACACAAGACAAACAATACATTAAACAATGAATAAAATAATAAAATGTATTTCAGAATAAAAACCAGCATGCGCTGGTCTACAAAAAATGTTTCAAGTTAAGCTTTAAAAATTCAAAACGTCTGAGCTTCCCCAAGTTCAAGAGGAAGAGAGTTCCAAAGAGCATAAGAAGAAAAAGCCCTGTCACCCATAGATTTTAAGCGTGTTTAAGGAACAGATTATTCAACAGGACTGAATCATTAAAAACTCTATCAACAATAGCAGAACACTCGTTGCAACTTGCCATGGTTTCATAAAACAGTCTGTAAAGAAACATCCTCAATGACTAAATCCTATCAGACCAGCAGTTCTTTAAAATTCTTTACAAGACAACAGTCATTTCCTGTATCTGACAGTAATTGTGAATGACAATACAACCATTATTCATTGGATCATTAATCTAAGGAGAGTCTTAAGTATTTTACATTCCAAAGATCATCCCCAGTATTTCCTGGTCTTGTGTTTTGGTGCTATTATTCACAAAGCCTTCAATTACCGAACATTTACACTGTAAATTACTATTATTAATATATAGCATAATTCGGCCAATTTGCACAATTGACTTGAGGACTACTGAAAATGAGTACTTGGAGTTTTACTCAATTAAACATCCAGTGAGAAAAAAAGAATATATATATATATATATATATATATATATATATATATATATATATATATATATATATATATATATATATATATATATATATATATGTATATATATATATATATGTATGTATATATATATATATACAGGTCCTTCTTAAAAAATTAGCATATTGTGATAAAGTTCATTATTTTCCATAATGTAATGATAAAAATTAAACTTTCATATATTTCAGATTCATTGCACACCAACTGAAATATTTCAGGTCTTTTATTGTTTTAATACTGATGATGTTGGCATACAGCTCATGAAAACCCAAAATTCCTATCTCAAAAAATGTGCATATCATGAAAAGGTTCTCTAAACGAGCTATTAACCTAATCATCTGAATCAACTAATTAACTCTAAACACCTGCAAAAGATTCCTGAGGCTTTTAAAAACTCCCAGCCTGTTTCATTACTCAAAACCGCAATCATGGGTAAGACTGCCAACCTGACTGCTGTCCAGAAGGCCATCATTGACACCCTCAAGCAAGAGGGTAAGACACAGAAAGAAATTTCTGAACAAATAGGCTGTTCCCAGAGTGCTGTATCAAGGCACCTCAGTGGGAAGTCTGTGGGAAGGAAAAATCGTGGCAAAAAACGCTGCACAACGAGAAGAGTTGACCGGACCCTGAGGAAGATTGTGGAGAAGGACCGATTCCAGACCTTGGGGGACCTGCGGAAGCAGTGGACTGAGTCTGGAGTAGAAACATCCAGAGCCACCGTGCACAGGCGTGTGCAGGAAATGGGCTACAGGTGCCGCATTCCCCAGGTCAAGCCACTTTTGAACTAGAAACAGCGGCAGAAGCGCCTGACCTGGGCTACAGAGAAGCAGGACTGGACTGTTGCTCAGTGGTCCAAAGTACTTTTTTCGGATGAAAGCAAATTTTGCATGTCATTCGGAAATCAAGGTGCCAGAGTCTGGAGGAAGATGGGGAGAAGGAAATGCCAAAATGCCTGAAGTCCAGTGTCAAGTACCCACAGTCAGTGATGGTCTGGGGTGCCATGTCAGCTGCTGGTGTTGGTCCACTGTGTTTTATCAAGGGCAGGGTCAATGCAGCTAGCTATCAGGAGATTTTGGAGCACTTCATGCTTCCATCTGCTGAAAAGCTTTATGGAGATGAAGATTTCATTTTTCAGCACGACCCACTGGTAAATGGTTTACTGACCATGGTATTACTGTGCTCAATTGGCCTGCCAACTCTCCTGACCTGAACCCCATAGAGAATCTGTGGGATATTGTGAAGAGAAAGTTGAGAGACGCAAGACCCAACACTCTGGATGAGCTTAAGGCCGCTATCGAAGCATCCTGGGCCTCCATAACACCTCAGCAGTGCCACAGGCTGATTGCCTCCATGCCACGCCGCATTGAAGCAGTCATTTCTGCAAAAGGATTCCCGACCAAGTATTGAGTGCATAACTGAACATAATTATTTGAAGGTTGACTTTTTTTGTAATAAAAACACTTCTTTTATTGGTCGGATGAAATATGCTAATTTTTTGAGATAGGAATTTTGGGTTTTCATGAGTATGCCAAAATCATCAGTATTAAAACAATAAAAGACCTGAAATATTTCAGTTGGTGTGCAATGAATCTAAAATATATGAAAGTTTAATTTTTATCATTACATTATGGAAAATAATTAACTTTATCACAATATGCTAATTTTTTGAGAAGGACCTGTATATCTATCTATAAATTACAGGAATGTCTGTCTGTCTGTGTGTGTGTGTGTGTGTGTGTGTGTGTGTGTGTGTGTGTGTGTGTGTGTGTGTGTGTGTGTGTGTGTGTGTCTGTCTATCGCATATCTCTCGAACCGTTAGTCCGATGGATCTCAAACTTGACAGGTGTCTAGCTACGGCCACGAGTAAGTGCAGTGCCGAGTTTGACGTTGTTTGGATTCGAAATGCAAAAGATATCGCTGAATATATCGCTAAAAGAAGCACACATTGGCTTTTGCCGCTCTAGCCACTGGCCACTCCCCCTCTCACACTGCACACTGAGTGAGCACAGCGCAGGACCAGAGAGAGGGACGAAGAAAGCAGATTTGCTCCCTGAATCGTCGCGCTTATTCTTGAATCGTCGCGCTTATTCATTTGTTAACTGAATCGTCGCGCTTATTCATTTGTTAACTGAATCTGTAAGTCAGCTACGCTGTTTACTTCTTAATATTATATTTAATGCGTTCGCAGTCTCTTTCACGGCCATCATTTGTAGTAAATGCTATTAACGTTATGTGTCATGCGCGCTGAAGTTAGCATGTATATGTAAACTATGTGATGTTTAATGTGCTATGTTAACTATGTTATGTTTAATATGCTATGTTAAATAGTTGCCCTGCCTATTCAACAGTATATAGCAGGCTTTAACGAGCTTAACGAGTATAGTAATCCACTTACCGATCGTGTGACGGCAAATCTATGAAGGTAAAATGATGACATAAAGAATCGCATTCACAGGGTAAGATTTGTGAAAGCCTACAAGATTGCAAGCGTAAATTAAATTTGCATGTGCAAGAAAAGATTTGTAAAGGTGTAAATCGCCCTTCAAGTGTAAGAAAAAAATATTTGCAGCATTTCACTGTTATTCGAAAGTGTAATTTATGCATTTTGAAGCTGCAGCTTCATGCTAATGCAAAATAAATAGGATCTGTATTCTTCAAACTTTCATTTTTCCGCGCTTACACTTTTGGCACGGTTTTTGCGCACAAATGCGGCCAAAAGCACTGCAAGCCTGTGAACAGTAATTTGCAACCGAAAACAACAGAGGCAGGAACTGCAAAACAGATTAACTGCGTAAATGCTTAATATGTTTATTTAAAGCTATGCTGTTTACTTCTTAATATCTATCTATCTATAAATTACAGGGATGTCTGTCTGTCTGTCTGTGTGTCTGTCTGTGTGTCTGTTAATCGCATATCTCTCGAACCGTTAGTCCGATGGATTTCAAACTTGACAGGTGTCTTGCTACGGGCACGAGTAAATGCAGTGCCAAGTTTGAGGTTGTTTGGATTAGAAATGCAAAAGATATCGGTAAAAGAAGCACTTAGAAGGTTGTGGTTTAAAAATAAACATTCTGACATAAACAGCCTACTCTGTCAGCTAAACCAAAGAGTATAGAAGAATATACGTTCTTTGGCCAAACATTAAGTCAGCTACACTGTTTACTTCTGAATATTATATTTTATTCACTGCCATCATTTGTAGTAGCCTATTCACAAATTCTGAGTTTTTTCGGAGTTCACTGTGTCGCTGCTCCCTGAATCGTCGCGCTTATTCATTTGTGGATGTTAACTGAATCTGTAAGTCAGATACGGACACAAAAACTGATTTTGCACGGGCACTTTGCACTAGTATATAAATAATGCACAACACATTAAAATCAAATTAATACATGTGTATTCATTTTTTAAAATTTGCATAATTTTACCATATCATGTCAAAATTGTAAATATATAGCCTAAGTCAAAATATTACATATATATATATATATTTTTTTTTTTTTTTTTTTTTTTTTACAAGATCTTCACCAAAAATGTATGCACCTCTTGATGGAATACTGTGATGTTATTTCCATCAAGAGGTGCATCAGTTTTTGGTCAAGATCTTGTACTGACAATCCAGCACTCTGTAAAGTCTCCTCCAGCACATCCCAAAGACTTTCAATGAATTTAAGGTCTGGACGCAAAGGTGCCAATTCATGTGTGAAAATGATTCTTCATGCTCCCTCCCAATCATTCTTTCACAATTTGAGCTTGATGAATCTTGACATTGTCATCCTGGAATATGGCCATGATGCGTCTTCCTACATGATTGTTTAAGAAATGAAAAGCTACACAATCCATCAATTAGGGTTAGAAGAACTGTTGCCAAACATATAACATGCTAGAAACATAATAATCACTGCAATAAAGTATTTGCCTATTTAAATCCAAATAGCGACTTTTTTTAGCTGGTATACTGAATTGTATATTATTCAAGCATTTTTATACATACTTTGACTTGTAACTTAATTAAACTCTCAGTATAATTTCTCAATACATTTTATACTTCTGTTTAACTGTAGATGTAATTCTAATATTCAGTCAAATACCTGCCCCCCACAATGTCACAGAAATATTCAGTTCGATCTTTAACAAAAGCACTTAAGAAATTACTACCCGCATGTGTGTAGAATATAAGATAGAGGTGAGCCCTCAAACCCAGTATTCTTGAATGACAGCCCGTCAATACACATTCTGTTTCCAAACATTATTAAAAATGAGACCGCGTTCTGCTGAAGGGTCTCGAGAGGAAGATTCGTAAAAGCAAGTGTGGGAATTCCAGTTTATTTCTGAGATAAAGAAACCAGCAGGAACACAGAGCACCTGCTATATACATAATCAGATATCTGAAAGGCTCATATCTATACCTGCATACACAATCCCAGACAAATGAACACTAGTGAAAGACCGTCAGAAGGACAGAGCGAAAACAAATGGGGGATGGGGAAAGATAAGAGGAAGGAAAGGGACTGAAATAGAGAAGACTAATGTAATTTAATCTTGAACATTGTGCTGCTCATCATATTTGAGATTGGATCTTCACCCAGCTGAAGGGTAGAGGTGTGTTTGACTCAAATTAAATTTCAGCTGGAAAATTGTTCTTTGTTCAGGGCAGGCACTGTTTTCAGTCTGCACAATTAAGTTAACTGTCTGTTTTGTTTGAATGGCCCATAATCAGAGTTTAATTTGTCTGTGTCCTTTGCTTTAAAGGGGTCATCTCATATTTGTGAGATTTTTTCTTATCATTACATTTTTCTTCCTGCAGGTTCACATTTTTGTGCCAAAACAGTCTTTATTTAGTTTTCATTACCATTTTCAACACTCTCACTGACCCTTTAAATTCAACACACTTTTTATTTAAGACTATAGGGCTACAGCGTTAGGTTTGCTAAACAATTTGAGGCCAAATGTGTCATTCACACTGTGAAGTGACATGGCATAGCTTTTAAAAATATAATTTTCCTGGTTCTAATATTGGGATCCTTCAGGAGCATGTGCAGAGCTGTAGGTGCTACACACAGCCAGGAACAGCATAAGGTTTGGCAGACTTTACAACATTTTAATTTTAGTTTTAGTTGTTCTGTTGTCTAGGAATAATTATATTTACCCAACTTCTCTCACCGTGACTGCATAAACCACATTGTTGAACAGACATCTTTGACGTAAAAATGGTTATGACCATTTGTTAATGTTTTGGTTTTCTGAGTTTTTAAAAAAATGCTATTTTTGGACTGGACAGGTGGTTTCTTAAGTTCTTATAATAATATTTTAACATAGAGAACGGCCATCTTCTCTTACTTGCAGAGGAATTGTGTACGGAAGCCTATTTCATTCAAAATAAAAAATAATAGTAATTTTTCATTTATGTTTATATAATTGTTTATATCTCACAATCTGACTTTATATCTCGCAATTACAAATGTATATCTCAATAACATGATTTTTTTAAGCTACCTCTCTCAGTTACCTTTTTTGTTCTTCTCTAAGGCAGAAACAGACTTCCACACTTTTGCATCTACCCTTCAGACAGCGATCTCTCATGTCAACGAAAACATATTTAACTGAAGAATTTGAGACCAAGAAAACAAATTTAGATGGCCTGGCAGAAAAAAAAAAACACTGCCTGCAGCACTTTTAGTCTTTTATTTCATGGAACTGCTGCCGCCTTCTCTTTTTCTTTCACTCTCTTTCTAATTCTCTCTCACACACAATGTTCTTCTCTCCACCCAGCCCAGAGGTTGCTGAAACCTTAAAAACACCAGAGAGGTTAAAGGTCATGCATTTTGGTGATTTGTGCTTTTGTTCAAGTGGTTCGTGAGAAAAAGAGTCCTGGAAACTGGGAAGGACACGTCAAATCGGTGTGTATGCCATCACACTGACCTCAGGTCAGTGTTAATGAGAGGTCAAGCCTGGTGGACGAGCTGATTACAAAGAAGGGAGGAGAGAATGGAGGTCAAATATGTTTTTTGCCAGTAAAGTGTAAGTATCAAACTATCAAAGAGAGCCATATTGTCCATTAATGAAATTTAAATGACTTCTGGGAACACTTTAAGTATGGTTTAAACTAAGAGAGCATTGTTAGTCTAGATCTAATAATTTATTAAATGTATAATATATACATATATATATATATATATATATATATATATATATATTTTTTTTTTTTTTTTTTTTTTTTTTTTTTTTTTTCAGGGATAAAAAAATGTCAGGGTGATAAAACTGCCCAAAATAAACTTAATGATGTTTATGAATTAACAATTCATTTGTTAAAACAATATTTTTACCCTTGAAATTATATATTTAAAAGCTTTTTTTTTTTTTTACGGAATAACAGTTTTTCAAAATCAAATAAAACCAAGATGAATTTCAACAAAGGGCATTTTTCCCCTTTTCTTTATCAAGGGCATTAAATGTAATTCACCCAGTTATAAATTTTAAAGCTTTCAAAGCTTCTTATTCATGCCAGCAGTTTGCAGTTCTTTAATTCATGGCTTCACTTCAGAGTCCCATGTGAATAATGTGGGCTAAACAAGATCCCTGCTAGATGGTCTGTGAAAACAACTTCTTTCAACGTGCTAACTGTAGAGCGCTTTGAAGATTAAAAGCTGTTTACGGTTAAATTGCACTTTGGTTTTGCTCTGGGTTTGATAAAGCTCTCATGGTCTGCTAAAACAGGAGGAGCATGGCTCCTTTGAAGATATGTGGGCATATGGCTTATCAAGAATTCAAAAATAAGATTTAAACAAGTTTTGGCATTCCTGGTAAAATTGTAGAGAAAGTGGGAAAAAACAGCGATTCTGTGAAATCGTCTTTGCTGAAAGATTCAAAAGGATGAAATTCTTTGGGATTCTTGTAGGAGGACGAAATGTAAAGCAGCACTTGATGAGATTATGTGGGGGAAAAAAGCTTCTACGCCATGATTTCCACATGCCTCGAGTCTCTCAGTGACGCCAATCTGAGCATCATAACTCAATCATTCAGCTATTCAAGACCAGTCATAATTATAACTCATTAAAATTCAGCTCTGATATTGATTGTGTCAGCTAAAGGGCTTTTGTCAGTTTCTAAAAGGCCAAAGGATTTCCTTTAGAATCAAATCTGTTTACTTTTTTTTTGTTTTTCAGGCAAAGGTGTTGAATTTTATCTTTTGAATGAATGAATGAATTCAATCTCTAAAGCCTATTCTGGCTTATCATACGCAAATTAATAAGGGGTGATAATTCAATTGGAAATCTGTATTTTCTCTCACAGATTCACAATCCTATCAATACAAACCAGAGACACAGCACAAACACTAAATATGCCATTATGACATCAGCATTTCCATAGCAACAGCTTGAACGATTTTCCTTTTGATCACAATAGTTAAATGGAAGGTTGGATTATCCACTTTCCTTCTAAAGTGTAATTTTCTTCTTTTTTTAAATCAATAAAAGAAAAAATCAAGCCCCTGTGTGATTTGTTTTGAAATTTTACATGCAAATGAAGGTTCGCAGAGGATATAAGCGGCTGTTGGCATATTTTGGAATCATTTGGAAACCTTTTTTGTACATCTGTTTATATTTATATTAAACCTGATCTTATATGAAATGAGAGTCAAAAAACATTAAGCTGCTAAATATGACTGGTAATTAACAGTAATGTAATTTTTAACAAAATATGATATGTACTGTTTTGATTTTGCCAAGTATCTCATGGTAACAGGAATTAGCATTTATGCTAACACATTCATTCACAGTATCTAATTGGTAACAGCCACTAGCACGTATGCTAACACATTCATTACCAATGCAATTTAAGTTACTTTAGATAATGGACACGTACAATTAAACAGAAGTAAAAACTGCCAATCTATGAAACAGATTCTGTGGTCTCGCTTTGAGAATAACTACACAAGTTGCCAGTGATGTCAATGCAACACATTCCAGCACAGCACCATGTGATAATACCTTGTTGGGTACCTCAAATCTCCGTATCCTCTACTAAAAAGACCAGTGCAGAGGCCAACTGATTTGAACCTGCATGGCCGTTTTTCAGCTTGAAGAAAGCAGGCAGCATGAGTGTGTGAGCTTCAGTGATAACCGTCATAAAAGCATTGCTCTTTTTAAGCATGGATTATGGACCGCAGCTTTATGAACACAGACTACATGACCTAATTCAAATGTGAAGTCTAATTCAGTGAGTGAATGAGCCGTGGCTATAGTATGAAGACAGATAGACATTAAAAAATAAATCTGTCATCTGTTCTCTGTTCTCTATAGCTCCAACATAAAACAACTCCTTTTCTTTCCCTTTCGCCTCTTTATATTGGACCATTGCTCTTTTTCTGTTCTGTATGAACATTGCCAACTTACCAGACATCATCAACTAATGAATTGCTAATCTTTGTTTGTTTCAAATACAAGCATCTCATGGAGGAATTGTGGTCCACTCTGCATTATGCTAGTTATATAACAGAAACAAAAAGCATATTTTATTAGTATTGAGTCTCTCTTTAAACTTGCATACAGATCCAAACACATGCATAAGGATGACTAGAATAAACCACTGTATATTTATCGCTTATATATATTGTGTATCATGAAGATACACAAATTCCTCTGGAACATGCATCCACTGACACAGGCAAAAAAACAAAACCACGTCCTGAAAATGCACGTGCACCATATTACGAACCTAACCAAGCCAAATGTTGCCTCAAAATGCATTTGGAACTTAATTTCCATGTTAAAGTTCTTCAAAGTATCTTCTTTTGTGTTCCACAGAAGAAAGAAAGTCATACAGGTTTGGAACAACAACAAAATAAGGATGAGTGAATGATGACCATTTTCATTTATAGACAAACTAAACAGTCAATATGAAAGAGATACTGAAAATGAATCAGCCATCCCATTAAACACACTCACACTCACGTTGTCCCATTCCCCAAACGTCCTGAATGGGAAATGCATCGAAGAGACAGTGATGTCATGCTGTGGATCAATATGATGAAGGTCTTAATGTAATTCAGCTGGAATGGTACACGTAGCACTGAAGGGCGTATTTGACTGCAGCTGAAGCTTTACCTTTAACACACACACACACACACACACACACACTTACAGATTGTCTCACGTGTACACACACACAATTAGCCAAATGTGCTCATGTGTCCGAATGATCTGGTCGGGGTCATGTGTCTGAGTGCAGTGCCCTGATTGTTCGATGATCTCACCTTCAACGTCTTCAATATGAGATAGAACAGAGAAGTGTGGGTGCGCGTATTAGCATATTAGCGTATTAGCGTATTAGCGTTTAGCGTTTTAATTCGCCAGTGTATTAAAAATTGCATGTGATCCAAAGCACTTTTTTCTACCTTCATCATAAAAGACAAATGGTTTCTGTCATCCCTCTCCCTCTCTTGCTCATCATTACATCATCCATTTCAAATATTTATTAACAAGTTCGTCATGCTAGCCAACCAGTGTACATCTGTGAAAGAGAGAGTGAGAGAGTGTGCCTAAGTAAAAAGGATAGAAAGCAAATAACAAAAGGGTCTGTTTGCTGATCGGTCAGTTTCTCTCTTGACTTTGTTTCAACACAAAGCAAAAACACAAGTCATATTAGCTCTGTTCTGAAACATAACAAGTTATCAGTGTCTACTGCCTATAGGTGTCCTAATCATAAAACCTCATAAGAAACTACATAGGTAACATCCATAGGCATCGATTACGTTCAAATTGTGCTGCTCAAGTGAGACATGACTCCAATAGAGTTTTATGTAGTATGTAAACAAAGTGATGCACTAATAAGCATACAAAATAGACCACACACACTCAAATATTGGGCAAATCTCCCACTTAAAATTACATTTTAATTCATATTTTTCACTATTTAATGACAATTTGAATCTGCATTTTGGTAAACTTGTCCACCAATTTCTATCACTAAGCTAGTCGCAATGCATTCTAGACTGCTTTTTTTGTGATGTTGTCAACACAGGCTCATGGCAATTTGTAACTGTTACATTTTGGTGAATTGGTGGCTAATTCATATGAATTTGGTATGTGTCGTGCAAACTGTAAGTTTGGAGGAATTGATGAATTCAGGAGTGTGTTTTTGATGCGCAACATGCCGTTTAGGTGGGTAGCTTACAAGGTTTTAAAACAAAACAACTGTTTATGTATGGAGTAGGCGTTGAATGAATAAAAAGAGCAGCATGTGTTCTTGCTTTAAGCATTAAAAGATTATTGCTGTTTCTCTTTCACAGCCTCTGCTTTCCTGACTGTTCCGTTCCAGCTGAACGGAATGTATAATACACGCTTTCTCGTGCCATTCACATTAGAGGAAAACCGTAGGTGTAGGGGTGGGGGATAACTGGAAATGACCTTCACGCTGTCAGGCGGCAATAAGACAACCGCTGTTTTCCCCACAAGCTGCACTAGTTACAAAAAAATGGTGCAAGTCCTCCAAGGAAGTTTGTATTTATGAGTTACGATGTAAGGTGTGTTCAATTCACTTTGGTTGGAGTATGCTGTTGTACCAGTTCTAGAAAAAATACAGCAAGGTTATCTTTTAATGCTACTTATACAAAATGTATATGTATATAAATATACCATGTTTTCTCACTGAAAGTTTTCTACTCGTAATTATGATTTTATGGTGGCATTCAACTCATGAATATGACATGACTTGAATGCACCATTAAACCAACCTAAGTTTGTAGGGCTTAAGTGCCCAAAAAACCTCTAAAACCAGCAAACCAAACCAGCCTGACCTGGCTTTAAGACCAAATAGGACCAGCAAACCAGCATAGACCGGTTTAAATGTTGTTGTTGTTGTTTTAGCAGAGTGGATTGCATGGAACTCCAAATTAATTGATGCCAATAGTTTGATGTTAACATGTTGCTAAGCTAATTATGACAAATATAAAAGCATATGACCAATATAAAGCTTGTTATTTAAAAGGGCACATCAACTAAGACTAACCAGCTTACAGTGAGATGTTTTTTTCAGCAGGGTGGATTCTGTCTGAGCTATAAACAATTTTCTAGAGGGGTGGCTATGACGGTCTTTGTCACCATCCTAGAAAGAGATCTCGTGCCCTGCCATCTGAAAGCCCCCTTTCTTCAGCCAGTGGCAGGAGAAACCATGGCTGTGTCACATCATTCTTCCCAGTCCAAAAGCCAGCTCTTAACTCTCACAAGCCAAGAGACATGAAAAAACCCTCACAAAAGAACAGGGTTACAGTTCAGAGTGGCAGGACCTTCCAGAGGTCTTCAATGACCGGCGCAGCAGACAACAACAATGACTGTCTGTGACTCCAAAACACCCTCGCCTTTCCTTTACGGCCACCACATTTACGTAGTCCACCGCCCCCAGCACACATACACACACAGACGCTTGCGCACACACACATCTGTAGTAACAATGGCCGCCTTTGCTCATGGCCCCCACAGGCCTTCTGCCTCTCAATAGCCTGGTTATACCACCAGCCAAATACCCTCCTCCTAAAAGTACATTCACACACAAACAGAAGTCTGATAACCAGGCACAGCTAGCACTATGCAAAACATGTGGGCACGAGACACGAAATTGTGACTTAAAAGCAAAAGACAGAGCAAAGCAATATACTCTCAATATGCTAGAGATCCAGAATTATTAGAGAAACAAGTGGGAAAAAAAGAAAGAATTTAAAAATAGAAAGGTAATGGCTAATAGCTAATCATGCTAGTTCTTCTTTCACTTGAAGAATTTCTGAAGATTTCGACAAAAACATACATAGCGTATGGAAAATCTCAAGCAAATTTGTAAGAGGAACTAAGACATAGCACAGACACTTTCAGTTCCTTGTTTGTCTATTTTACTCACATGCACATGTACAAACACAAACCTTAGCTATAGCATAACAACAAACTTGGAAACCTGAGATCTAGGGGAGTGATGCACATGAAGTGACATTTGTTATATTTCCTCATCATCCCAAACCTGTCTTGTTAGCTGATTAGTGCAAATGCAAAGTTCGTTTTTTTATGGCTGATATTATCACCCGTGTTTGTTTTTACTGTAGGCCAAGACCTGCAACACGGAGATGAAAAACAGCCTGAGGGCATCAACCACAATCCCGTTCCAAACACACCCACTTGCGCGGCTTCATACGACTCTACAGACAGAATAAACAACATACCAAAAACATCTCTATTAGAAAAAGAAAGCGGTAAAAAAACGGCAACTTTCATCAAGCCAACACAGGCCTAATCACAAAGCAGAACAGGCAGATAAGATGGTTTGTTTGATGCTTTTAAGTCACATATGGGCAAGTATTGAAGAAAGGCTCTTCCATGCTGGAAAAAAAAAACCAGTCTGTTAAAAACAACCAGTTTGCTGGTCTTGTTTGGTTCAAGCTGGTCTTAAAATTCCCAAAAACCAGCCACCAAACCAGTTGTCAGACCAACTAAGACCAGCAAACATGCTTATTCTGGTTTATGATTCATTTATTTCAGCCGGGTTGTTTTTCTGGGTTCTAGTTTTCGTTTATTTCTTAGGCACAGGCACATACACGCATACCCATACAATAAACAGTCAAGTCAAGTCAGGTCACCTTAATTTATATAGCGCTTTTAACAATATAGATTGTTTCAAAGCAGCTTTACAGTGAAAATAGAGATTGTTTTGGCTTTACAGCAGCTGCAAACATGCTAAAATGCAAACAGCACCATCAGGACAACAGATATTTTGCAAAAACAAGCCTCTAAGGGCAAACACCACTATACAAGGACTGCACATCTGTTGTGATGCGTTTTCTATTTTTTATTTTGTCATACAAAAAGCTGCCTAACAACGTTATCAGATAATTGCTAGCCGAGCAGCCCACGTCTCTTGTGTTACCTGAATACCACTGGGTGTGCCGTCCCTGTCCGTGCTTGTACTGTATATCGCACCCCGAGGGGAAGAACAGGGACGATAATGCGTTTGCGTAGCCCAAACAGAGTTCTGCGTAATATAAACACTGATGGGGGGGAAAAAACAGGAAGATGTGTGCTTTTCTGTATGGGTATTTTCAGGGTATGAGACCTGCTGAATCAGGGGGTTTTATTTGTTGCCATAACAGCCCCGATGGCTCTTCGCTTTCTGTGGAAAATGTACAGTTTTGAACACACCATGCAGCTTTCCTCCACTGTGGGCTGGTTGTCGTTTAAAGTGGTGGTGATGTGTATGTGGGAAGACTGTAAAGGTATTTTGAAGATGAAAACATCCACCCATGAGTGTGTGAGTCATTGTACATGTGTGACAGACAGCTGGAATAAGCAGCTGTTCTTCCGAGAGCTATGCTAACCCACTCATGTGGCTGCTTGCTCACACACACACACACACACACACACACACACACACACACACACACAACAGCTCCGTTCCATTGGGGCGCTTCAGTTTTGCTTTGTTGCTTAATGCAGTCTGGGAAACTCATACCTCTTGAGTTGGGTGTTTGTTCATTACAACAACATGTCTTGCATTGAAGTCGGAAAAATTACATGGAAGTAGCTTAAACACAAAATAATATATTGGACAATAAGCCCATAACTACATCTGAATTCAAATTGATGAAAAATATTTTATATTTTAGAGAGACACAGCCACTAGGTGGGATATTGTTGGTTGCAATGTATTCTGGGATTATAATTTTTCTGCAAAGGATACATATCATCCTGCCTTAGACTTCTAAGGGACTTTTCAAACAGAACACATTTTTGTATTCCACTGCACTGCATTTCCATTGCTTTTGCACTTTGACCTTTGCGTTTGCATCTTATGCAGCGTCTCGCGCATGGCACAGCGTTCTAGAAAAGTGAACCTCAAGTTAAAAGAAGTCAACTTTTAAAAGATGTTTAAAGACCTTGTGTTTATTCCCTGTTCCACTGCCAGTGTCTAACATTATTCAAACCAAAAACGTGCTCTATGTGAGACACTTTCTTTAGGCCAAATTAACTAAGAAAGCTTTGCATTACCACTCAAGGCAAACACAGCACTCAGTGTTTGTGTATGTATCTCACATACACTGTCTATATGCAAACACATGCAAGTGGATTCAAAGTTCTCTCCTTTCTTTCTGTCCTCTCTTGGTTTTTGTCCCACAGCTGTTTTTTGAATGCATCTCTCTGACTTTAAGTAAGCTTGAGGTCAGTGGTCCAAGAACGCCAGTGGCTTAACTGAACAGAGGGTCCCATTAAGGCCTGTAAGGCTCACAGCGCCCTGTAAGATGACATTTGACCTGCAATGCTAATAATTCAGAGACTCAATCCTGCAATAGATTGGCTATCTGGTTTATTACCATTTCACAGCACTTAAGAGAAATTCTTCGTATAAGCACAGCAATTCAATAGTGTAATTTATGTGGAAAAAGACATTTAGCAAGAAACCAGTAAAAATATCCATATAAATACTTCTGGCATGCAGGCACATTCGTAATTGTTCAACTCGGCAGCATATATATTCGGGTTTTGAGAATTTTTGGTTATATCACATTTACAAGATCCGACCAAGCATCTCTGCACACTGGAAATAAATTATAGTTGTTCATGTGCGTTTCAGAAAGTGTGAGTAAGAGTATGGTTAGGACTGGTTAAGTAGCCTATTGTACACTTTCATACTTACTCACACACACACACACACACACACACACACACAACTTACTTTTTCACAACTTAACTCAACACCCTTCTTGTGTGTCAACACTCATACATGCCATGTACACACCTGTCCTGATTGCTCCAAAACACAGTGAAAAAGAATATAAGTGATTCAGCACTAAGGCGAAAAAGCATAAAACACATCCTTACATGCAAGCAAGCAGAGCTGGAACATCAACATGACCACTTACAGCCAGACACTTCCAGGAAAACAGCACTTCAAGGCTTTGTTGCGTCAACACTAGATGGTCTAAAGCCTCTCCTTAAACAGGCCCCAAAACAATTACCATAAATACAGACATGCACGCACATACAAGTAGAGCCGCACAATTCTGGATAAATTGAGATTCACATTGTTTGTTTGTTTTTAAATAGAGATCATGACAACAAGACAACTTAACAAAATAACATGTAATTTACTTGGTTCTGACAAAATGTTGATTGCTGCAGCAATTTTAATTAATTATTATTTTATTTATTTTTTAATGAATGATTCAATGACTCACTCAAAGACTTCACTTGTTTCATTGCTGGGTGAATCTGTGTTTTTTCACAAATCTCTTGAATGATTCAATGTCAATGACAAATACATTTTTAACAGTCACTTGTTGTCACCTACTGGTGTATCAATGTAATTGATATCTTTATTGGAAGCAGAAAGTTGCTTTCAAAAAGTAATTTACTCTATTTTGATCGCTATCAGTGTTTATATCCAAAATATTAACTTTTGTGATAATTGTAATTATTGTAATAGAAATAATGATGATACTGTGTGGTTTGTGAAGCTGTTTCAATCATACATGACTCTCTGGCTCAGCAAAAGCACCAAGGCAGATTCCCAATAGAATGTTCCTCTGTGATCAAAGGCTACTTGTCAAAAGTTTAATAGACACAGGCGAATCGTTGTCATTAGGAATAAGATTGTGAGGTTTGTTTGAATTAAGATCGCGATATTTTAACGGTTAATCCTGCAACTCTATCTACCGATTATATTTTTTTATTTATAATTTTTTGCATGTATATTTGCAGATAGATAGATTTCTATTTACATATATTTTATACTTTTTTATTTTAAAGATTAACTAAATATAGAAATTGCATAATTTTTTAAACATTAACAATGACATATAGAAATCTGTGCTTGATGGCACACCTATCTGCTGCATGCACCATACAGCAAAACCTCTCTGTAAATTCAACTGCAGTCAAGTAATCGGCTCTTACACAACAGATTTAATGCTTCAGTCACCATAGTGATGTACAATCATTGTGTAAACCACAGAAGAAATGAATGGTTGCTGTAAGGGTGGAGATGGGTGGTACAGTTAATAACTGGGAAATGGTTTACATCACTCACAAAAGCCTATACAAACATCTCAAACTAATATACATGTCCTTTTTATCCTTCCTTTCTTTGTCTATCTTCTTGCACCTGGTGTGCCTAATATAATGCTGCTGTGAGGTGGGACACGAAAGTCACAATCCGCATCAGATCCCCATATGTTGGTTATCTTTCACTGGCCCTAAAAAAAAGCCTCCAGCAATGGCTGATTGGATAATAAAATCCAAATAAAAACCTCTGTTTTCCAGGTCAACACAAATTATACAAGGTTGCTTGACTTCTTATCAGCTGCTTTTATGTCTCTCTGCATGGCCAACTGGATGAAACAGAAAAATTCACTGCCAGTTCCAACAGGTCACGCTCTCTGCCCAAAATGAGAAAAGGGAAAGAGAAAATCTCTGGATGGAGTGACGGTTCATATCAGCCCTCAAATGGCAAAACATGAGTCACAAAGTGATGAACGAATTTTTTCATGATGTTCAAATCAGAAGGTCTACACTAATTCCCCCACTATTCACTATAATTTCAAATTAATAAACAGAATCTCAAATTAAACAAATAAGTGAGTCACTCAATTTCCCAACCTGCTCATACTACAAGCAAATATCAACATTAATATGGATAATATGGATTTTTCCATGATCATTCCTTGCTAAATATGTGGGTTTCATCCTAGCTTGCTCACATGCTTATATTGTTTGTCTCCGGTTTAGTCTAGCTTAGACTGAAGACACACTCACACCTTTTTCCATTCTATTGTTTGCAGTACATACCTTTTTCTCCTTTCTCAGATTTCAAGGTGTTCATAAGGTATTAGGCTCAAAACTGGAAATACCTCTTCATACATGAATTTGATGCAATCCCACAGAGCATTGGTGTGAAACAAGGGCTCTATTTCTCTGAGATGGACGAGTCAAGAAGTCCATTAACACCTGCAAATGGCCACAAAGAAAAAACACAAGGTGACTAACTAAACTGGGACGTTAGTAGCATTACAAACATCGTATGTCAACCAGGAGAAGCTATGCTGACTTTCTCTCCTGTAAAACAAAAACAAATGTAGAATGTATAGGATTCCACAGACCTTCGAAAGGTCACATGGAAGGACAGGGTTGCCATACATCTGCATCAATGAATATCCATGAATTTTTAGTCGGTCGAGTTTTCTGCATACGAATTTGGAAACAAAACACACAAACAACAACAGTCAGTTCCGGTCCTCGAATTTGACTGGCTAGACGGCTGGGTCAATTCACCGTTTGTTTGAACGTTCCCGAAAGGTGGATTTGTGGTGGTGATTTAAAGGGGTCATATAATGGTACATGCACTTTTACAAGTTGATTGTACTGAAATGTGTGTTGGCAGTGCCTGTACACATCCATCATATAATGATAAAAATCCAGACAGTGATTTTGTTTTAATCTCCTTATATGTTTTCCCCTGCCTCAAATCGAGCCGTTCGAGATTGTGACGTCACAAGCTCGCACGCCCCTCCCACGATTGTTGATTGACAGCAGCGTTTCAACACAGACCCGCCCTCGCTCGTGATCGAGCTGTCAATCATAGTGCGCGCGGACCGGTGTTGTGCCGAAAAGTACGCCAGAGCACAGTCACTGAGCAGAATGGAGTCTAAGCGATTGTGGTGTTCTATGGGTGTAATAAGGAACACACAAGTCATTTTAATGTTCCTAAATCCGAACCGCTGAAGACGCAGTGGCTGAGTTTGTTTTCGAAGGGAATATTCCCCACTATCAACGTCAATGCTTTCATGTTTGCGCGAATCATTTCACACACCAGACTGCTTTATAAACGAGGAGGTATAAAGCTGGTTTTGCTAAGAAGCTGCTCCTGAAAAAAGGAATCGATACCAACTATTCGTGTTCCTGCACCTCCAGAAGAACTGAAGTGAGTGTAGCGTTTTATTGACCTTTATATTAATATTTATATTAATCTTTGCAAATCGCTAGCTTCACGATGAATGCGGCTAAGGTTTACACTCAGGGAACATTACGGCATGTTTTCTATGTACGACGTTCTCAATATAATTCATAATCCCACGTTTATAATGAACGACTCGGTTACTAACGTAACCTCGGTTCCCTGAGAGGAGGGAACGAGTATTGCGTAAGTAGCTTACGCTATGGGAAAACTCCTTTTCTCGAGAATATTGAAGTCTTTATGTAAAACGCATTGCAGCTGCACAGCTGACAGCAATGAACGAAGGAACTCGGTCATTGGCTGTGCTGCGGCAACTTGCTCGAACCAATGACGGGGCGACTCTGAATGTGCGACCAATGAGCGCGCTTCGCGCCCGCGCGCGTCAGAGCCCGCCAAGATGGGCGTGGCCAAGCTATATATTGGGCGCCCCGTCATGAGAGTTCTTTAGGTTAAAACGACTGAAGCGAACTAACCAAGCACAAGCACGGCAGCTTACGCAATACTCGTTCCCTCCTCTCAGGGAACCGAGGTTACGTTAGTAACCGAGTCGTTCCCTTTCGAGAGGTCTCTCCTATTGCGTAAGTAGCTTACGCTATGGGAACACCATGCAAAACGCCGTGCGTGCTGAACTTCGCCTTATGATAGCCAGAGGCAGGTGCCTGAGCTAAAAAGCAAAGTTATCATCCAACTAGCCGGCAGAGGCGAGCTTTATATGTGGGAAAAAATACAGAGCGGCTAGAAGGCGCTCAGTGTGACACAAGCACATACATAATCTAGATACGAACTCGCAGTTCAACTAGCATTATGCTGATAGCACATTGGAATGCAATGTCGGGACCTGTAGGTTGTAGAATCTGATAAATGTGGACGGTGAGGCCCAGCCTGCCGCCGCACAAATATCCTCGATCGGTATCCCGCTCGACCATGCCCAGGAAGAAGCCACACTCCTGGTGGAGTGTGCTTTGACTCCCCAGGGGCATTGAAGTCCCTTAGCTTCATAAGCCAGAGCTATAGCTTCGACTATCCAGTGAGAGATTCTCTGCTTTGAAACGGCGGAACCTTTCGTACGGCCGCCAAAGCATACAAACAGTTGTTCTGTCTGTCTGAATAGGGCAGAACGCTCCAAATACACTCTGAGAGCCCTAACGGGGCAGAGTAGATTAGCGTCGTGTTCGTCTGCTGGAGACGAAAGCGCAGTTAGGGAGATAACCTGTGCTCTGAAGGGAGTGGTGAGCACTTTAGGAATATACCCATGTTTCGGTCTAAGGACGACCCTGCAGTCGTTAGGTCCGAATTCTAGGCAGGCAGCGCTTGTTGAAAGCGCGTGCAGGTCGCCCACTCTCTTGACCGAGGCGAGTGCCAGCAAGAGCGCCGTCTTGAGCGAGAGCTGTTTAAGGTGCACGGTTCGGAGTGGTTCGAACGGGGGCCCTTTAAGAGCGTCTAGGACCGTAGCTAGGTCCCAGATCGGCACTGAGGGGGGGCATGAAGGGTTCATCCTCCTGGCGCCCCTTAGGAAACGAATAATTAGGTCGTTTCTTCCCAATGGACGTTCCATTACAAGGTCGTGTGACGCTGTGATGGCAGCCACATATACTTTGAGCGGGGAGGGGGTGCGGCCCGCCTCCAGAAGCCCTTGTAGGAAAACGAGTACACTCGTAATCTCGCATGTTACAGGGTTCAGGCCCTTGGTATTACACCAGTCACTGAACACTTTCCATTTCTGGGCATATAAGCGTCTCGTGGAGGGCGCCCACGCCTCAGCGATGGTTTTTAGTGCTCCGCTCGCGAGGTTCCTGGGAACCCGTTGAGGGGCCATGCATGAAGGGCCCACAGATCGGGGCGGGGATGAAATATCATCCCGCTGGCCTGACTGAGGAGGTCTGGCCTCAGTGGAATCGGCCGTGGTGCAGATTGCATTTGCATCAGATCTGGAAACCATGTTTGGTTCTTCCAGAGTGGGGCTATCAGCAGCACTGCGTTTCCCTCCTCTCTGACCCGACTGATGACCTGTGGCAGCATCGCGATCGGGGGAAAGGCATATAAGGGGCGGCTCGGCCAGCTCTGGGCGAGCGCGTCCGTGCTTTTCGTGAAGAAAAGAGAGCAGTGCGCGTTCTCCTTGGAGGCAAAGAGGTCGATCTCCGCTTTGCCAAAGGTTTTCCATAACCACTGAATCGTCAGAGGGTTGAGAGCCCATTCTCCTGGGAGAATCTTGTCTCTGGATAACATGTCTGCCCCCTGGTTCAGGGCGCCTGGCACATGCGCTGCTCTCAGCGAGCGCAAGTTGTGCTGGGACCATAAAATGAGTCTCCTGGCCATTGAATGCATGGAGCTCGACCTGAGTCCACCCTGGCGATTTATGTACGACACTACCGTCATGTTGTCCGTTCGGACCAGGACGTGTTCGTTTTTTAGATGTGGGAGCAGGGCTCTGAGAGCCAAAGCGACCGCTTTCATTTCCAGACAGTTTATGTGTAGGCGCTTCTCCGGGTTTGACCAAAAGCCGGAGACAGGCCTGCCCTCGTAAAGGGCCCCCCAACCTATTTTGGAGGCATCTGTCGTTATCATCTTTCTCCTTGTGTTCACACCCAGACTCACGCCTGACTGGTACCAGTCGGCGGCTTTCCAGTGCGTCAGGGCTTTTATACAGCCGTGGTTCGCTCTGATTAAAAAGTGGCCCGAACGCCACGCGTGAGTAGGGACGCGGCTCTTGAGCCAGCGTTGGAGAGGGTGCATATGCAACAATCCTAGCTGGAGTACGGCCGATGCTGAGGCCATGAGACCGAGCATCCTCTGAAACCGTCTATTGGAGAGACCCAATATATAGCTTGGCCACGCCCATCTTGGCGGGCTCTGACGCACGCGGGCGCGAAGCGCGCTCATTGGTCGCGCATTCAGAGTCGCCCCGTCATTGGTTCGAGCAAGTTGCCGCAGCACAGCCAATGACCGAGTTCCTTCGTTCATTGCTGTCAGCTGTGCAGCTGCAATGCGTTTTACATAAAGACTTCAATATTCTCGAGAAAAGGAGTTTTCCCATAGCGTAAGCTACTTACGCAATAGGAGAGACCTCTCGAAAGGGAACAACGCGTTATGGTTATTGTGTTATTGTGTTACAAACGGTGTACGCACAGAACAGAGGGGTGGGGTGAGCAAAGCTCATTATCATTTAAAGGTATATGCACTTAAACGGCGTGCTGACAACATAGCTGTTTTTGACCAGGTAAAATAAGTGTTTTCTTACAATACTAATGAGAATTTTTAAATAAAGTATATTACAAACTTTTAATTTAGACCCTAAAGAATCATATTAGCTTGTACAAAAATGGCATTATATGACCCCTTTAACACTTTTCTGTGTATATATCTGTGACGCCAGTAGGTGGCGACAAATTATCTTTAATGAGTGAGCCATTTTCTTAAACGATTCGTTTAAAACTACTGATTCATTCAGCTAAGTGAATCGTTCATTCGAAAGATTCGTTTAAAAACATGCATTGCTGCTTTCACGTGCTATCGGAAATCCCCTACTTCCCAGTTCTGAAGTCGTGATTACGAGCTCATCGCATTCAAATTTTGACTTCAGAGGGCGTTCATGTCCAATTTCAAATACGAATATTATTCTGCTAGCACTTGAATCCGCAAAACAGAGATAATCATTACAAAACAGCACTACAACATCTGGCAATAGTGTGTCTAAAATAAGTGAAAGTTACAAAAAAATATACTTCTTGTTTACTGAACTGTTGTATAAAAGCTATCATACTTGATAGAATAGGCCTACTAAATTATTTATTGTTTACTGGCCTATTTTATTTAAGCAACATCACACTTGTTAATTAGAACAACAGTAGCCTACTTGTGAAATTACTGAAATATTTTGATGAGATTGCATTTACAAAGGGCAATTTCTAGCCAATAGGCTAAAGTATTTTAGAGCTGAGCATAAATGACTTTATGAATTTCCATGATATGTAATATTAACTTTCATGACAGTTAATTATTTAGAAAGGCAAGCCTGCTGAAAGGGGGTGTATCTACATTCCTTGCATTCTGATTACTGCTTCTTTTACCTGAATTTTAGGTTAGGCTAAGTGTTTAGATCAACAACCTCATTAGAGCTGAAAAAACAAAGGTTTGTGTTACATTACATTCAGAAGCACTGTGGTACTATTACTCAAACATCAAATTTACAGGTTGTAATTGTCAGAGAACATAGTCCTTAGGTGAAAAGTGAAAAGAGAGACTAAACAGTTAAACAACATGCAGTACAGCAGCCGTGTCGGTATGAAATGAGCACAAACAGAATGAAGCGGAATGTGCAATTGTTTTCCAGGTGGTTTCGACAGCGTCAAAATATTGCTGTAAATATCTGCGTGATGCAGTGAGTTTTGTGCCAGACCCCTGAGTAAGAGATGACGTCAGAGGTTTTGTGTGCGTTTGCGTTTGTTGATGAACATCACTTCTGGATAATTTACATGTGATAAACAACTCTAATGTAAACCAGTCGGGCCCAGAGCTGTGGTTCTGAAGCTCTCACGCGTGCTTTTCCATACAGACCAGGAGGGCCACATATATCCCAAAAGGACAATGAATGACTCAACCCTTGGATCTAAGATGAGACAAATATAGGAAATTTCACACTGCATTACACTGTGAAGCTAAGATGAACTGGAAATATTTGACCATTATGGGTAAAACAGCCTTCTGTTTACATGCCAGTGAGTTTGGAGTCTATTCCACACTGAACGTCCTGTAAAGATGAATAGGGAACATGGAAGCATCTCATCATTTAGACTATATACAGAGAAAGCTGAAAGAACTTGTTTACCTCACACTTTCTCCACACAGCACAATGCTGTTCTACACAGCAGGCGAAGAATCATTTTACAGCCTGATTCTTTCCCAAAGGAGCCTTTACAGAGGCATAATTTCCCGAAAGCTATAATTATCCTTCTACTGCAGCAAATAACGATGAAAGAGAACAAGAAGGAGATGGAGACAGAGCGATACTTAAAAAAAAAAAAAAGAATAAGAAACAGTGGCCTGCTATGACAAACAAAGCATGTGTGTATACTGGGAAAAGAACCACAGCGTTAGCGTGTTAGCCAGGATTCATCTTTATTTGTTTGGTTCTGTGTAAACACATAGATGATTATTTCCCTTTTAGCATGTGTAAACATCATAGCTTCATGGTTCAGAGTGCAGTACGAGAAACATTGCTAATATTGCTAACAGTGTCTAAAAGTAGTAGACTTCAGAACTCATGTTCTGATAAAGACTCGGTCTCGCCAGCCACCAAGTCAAACCACACCACAGCACTTTCCAACCTGCCCCAATATTATCTTCAGTCTGAGTCTGCAAACAGGAGCCTGCCCCCATACCAAGCATCAAACTCATTTGCTTCCAGCCTACAAACACTAGAAAGATGGCAGCCATTAATATAAACATAAATCAGAAGAAATGTTAAAATGGCAGAAATTTGTTAAGTCTGTGCTATAAAGTAAACAAATATGTAAAAGAGAGTGTTATGTTCAAAATGAGATACTAATTTACCACACACTGATACAGTGTAGATTTTACTGGATACTGCCTGCTAGTGTTGTCACCTCATAAGCTCAGTTGTCTACTAGCATGTGTGATCTGCTGCATACTACATATTTTAACAAATGTGGTCATCTGTAAGGGAGTAGAATAGTAGTAATTAGGTTAGAATAGCATTAGTCAGGTTTCCATTCACATACAGTCATGGTCAAAATTGATGGCACCCCTTGTAAATATGATCAAAACTGGCTGTAAAAAATAAATCTGCATTGTTTATCCTTTTGATCTTTCATTAAAAAAAATCACAAAATTCTAACCTTTCATTGAAGTAAAAGAATTGAAAGTGGGGGTAAATCACATTATGAAATAAATGTTTTTCTCCAAAACACGCTGGCCATAATTATTGGCACCCTGTTATTAAATACTTTTTGCAACCTCCTTTTGCCAAGATAACAGCTCTGAGTTTTCTCCTATAATGCCTGATGAGTTTGGAGAACACCTGACAGGAGATCAGAGACCATTCCTCCATACAGAATCTCTCCAGATCCTTCAGATTCACAAGTTCATGTTGGTGCTTCTTCTCTTCAGTTCACTCCACTCATCAGGTCAGGGAACTGGGACGGTCATGGCAGAAGCTTAATTTTGTGCTCAGTGACACATTTTTGTGTTGATTTTGATGTTTGTTTTGGACCGTTGTCCTGATGGAAGATTCAACCACGGCCCATTATAAGATTTCTAGCAGAGGCCGTCAGGTTTTGATTTTTTATCTGTTTGTATTTGATAGAATCCATAATATCATGTATCTGAACAAGATGTCCAGGACCTCCAGCAAATAAATAGGCCCACAACATATAAGATCCAGCAGTATATTTAACCGTAGACATGGGGTACTCTTCATCCCTGTTTGCACCAAACACATCAGCTGGGTTTGCTGCCAAAAAGCCCTTTTTTTAGTTTAATCTGACCACAGAACCCTGTGCCGTTTGAAGACCGCCACTTTCAATTATTTTACTTCAATGAAAGGTTAGAATTTTGCCAATTTTTTAATGGAAGATCAAAAGGTTAAACAATGCAGATTTATTTTTTACAGCCAGTTTTGATCATATTTACAAGGGGTGGCATCAATTTTGACCATGACTGTATGTTTGTGCAAATTGGGATATTGCATAATGATGCTGCATGGATATGGATAAAATTTGCTATATGTACATTAGAAAAACATTCTGCAATAATACTCTACAATGGATTCAGATTCAAATTTGGTCATCTGGGTATTCCACGCATATACCATTTCCATGTAGTGCACACAGTACATACTATAGTAGTGTAGGAGTAGAAAGAATAATATGTTATTCTGAACATAATAATACAAATAATACAGCATTAGTCAGGTTTCCATTCACATACTTTTATGCAAATTGGGATATTGCATAAAAATGAGGGATGGATGTGGATTAGATTTCCAAAATGTGCATAAATGGAAACATATTCTGTAAGAAGGCATGTACATAAACTACAATGGAACCACATTTAACAAATAAAATTCCTAGATATAAAAACTGAATAGTTTGCCAAGATGATTGACTACTTTTACCTCCCAAATGACTGACCTCGTTGTTTCAAGAATTACAGAAAACATGAAGTGCATCAGAGCATTTTGTTTGTCCACTCTAAATAGCAAGTAATTTTATTTTATAATGGAGTACAGTGACTTCAACTTTCATTTTGCACCAGTTTTCTCTGGAAGTGACTATTTTGTTCACAAGAACACAGAGGGTGCAAACAGTGCTTTCTTTGCTGATTATTTTTGCAATATTCATAACTTTTCACATAAATTAAATGTGCAACTTGAATGTAAACACGACATAATGTCCTGCATATTTTGGCAAATATAGTAGCTCATCCATACTCCACACAGAAAACTTAGCATTATAAATGCTATTGCTGGAATAGTAAGAATATGCTATTCCAAACATAGCACGACACTGAGCTAACTGCAGGCCCACATGTTGACACTGAGTGGAGGAGTTAAAAGATGGGAGGAGGTTTAGGAAAAATATACGTCCAACATGAAGGAGTGAAATCGCATGGATGAGAAGAAACGACGGGGTGCAGCTTCAGGTTAGAATCACACACCTGGACCTCCTCATAGAGGTGTAAGCACAAGGCGCACAACTGTTCTTTTGTGCGAAATGTCTGAATTCTGTCACGGCCGTGAGAAAACATTCACTCCGCTGGGTGTTTGGGTCACTTACATTCTACATGTGCCTCGGCAACACATTTCTGCAGTTCCCTGTAAACTAGCAATTCAGTTGTTTTCAATTTACTACTTGTTATGAGAAGATGGTTATCAGAGAGATTAAAACAACAGGGCAGGATTTGCAGAATCAGACGCAAATCTTATCACAAACCCATCGCAGCTTACAGAGTTTATTTCCTGGGTGGAAAATAGAATATTTACCCCATTCCATCATGTACTGTAGATTGCAACAATGCAAGACACCCAGCAAATGTGTTGGAATGGACCTCTGAAAGGGGATTTCCTGCTATGTTATGCTGAACTATTTTGCACACAGCCTTTCCCCCCTAAGGAATTTTTTTAAGAATGTCAGTGCTAAAAGTGATAAAAAAAGAGAAGTAAACACACAATGACACAATGATAAAAGCCAACATGAACAAAGTCTTATGCTGACAAAAGGAGATCCAAGTAATCTTAATTTATTATACAGCAATGGATGGATCTGTATTTATTAACATCTCTCAATATAGCTCTGTGAACAAAACTAGCCACAGCCTACAGTTTAGTCTGTCACCAGTCCAACCCACAGCGCAAACTTATTGTCGTAAGTGCTTTTCATGGAATGTAATTCTAAAATCCTTTTACTCGCTTCTTACACAGATGCAAGCCATAAAAAGACTTTTTCATTGGAAACATATGAAAAACATTGCCCAAGCTTGGGCAAGACAGTGGGCACAGTGTTAGGTTCTAACATGCAAAAATGTGACACAAAACTCATGGTGCAAATAGGCAAATGTTCATTTTCCTGTTTCGCAGACAGTCATTTTTTTGCAACTCAAATGCTGTGCTTGTATTAGCCAATTACTATCCTGATTTTTGCACCTTAAAGGAACACTGAGTCATTTATGTTCAATGCAAAATGCAAAAGTTTTCAGTTGCCAAGAAATGCTCTCAGTCATGAATAATGTATTCTATGGACGAAAATGTCCAATAACAGGGGTTAACAAGATAAAAAAGTAGTATTTCCAGTAGGCTGGTCATGTGATCTCAAAATGGCTGCCCCCATGAGGGGACCCACTGCATATAAAATAAAACTGTTTTTTTTAAGGCTACTGATCTGATTAGAAAGACTCGATTGGGGAAAGTTACTTAAAAGTAATGTGTTACAATATAGTGCGTTACTCATTGCGTATCTCATTTGGACTGGGCTTTTTTTGTTTGTTTTTTAATAACAATATATATATATATATATATTATATATATATTTTATATATATATATATATATATATATATATATATATATATATATATATATTGGCAAATGTAAAGGCCCTTTCACGTCAAACATGGAATCAATGCTGAATCCAAAATCGCCCCCTAAACCCTCAATCCCTATTCTCTACGTTAGTCCACTAATACAGTTCACTTAAAGGAGTGAATGAAAATGAGTGAGCATTGAAAATGATTATTGCAGTGCAATGTGGGATTGAATGAGTGCATTCCACTATGGTTTCAGACACCACTACAAATGGCTGTCCCATTTTAGGTGTGATTTAAAAAAACAAAACGGCAAGGCAAGGTGACAGAAGGCTATCAAATTACGTATGATTGCCTGAAACAGTGCCAGGAGTGTCACATGTTGTACTTGCTAGAACAGACATTACAACAATGACCCATTTTCATAAAGTTGTTATAAAGTTGTTTGTTCAAAAAATCTCTGCTAATGACACTGTCACCTGTCCTTTTGTCAACAAAGTACACCTAGTTTCTCTCAGGAATGACATTGTGGCAGATGACAAATTACCAGCATTAAGTTTAAAGGCAGGAAACATGAAGAAACGACTGTTTAGTCTCACACGTTTAGTGGCTTGTGAAAACACCATTTAGCTGCTGTCTTCCACTGATAAATGGCTGAATTCCAAGTATTAATTTGGGTACTGTTGAAAAAACTAAAATGAATCGAAAGAAATAGTCATGTTCGATTAGTTAACTTTACCCACTCTTTGTGCCTGTATAGCTGTATAGTTTCTTTGTTGACTTTTGGTTATGACGGTAATCTCAGGGATATAACCACAGAATACGGTGTCTTCCCAAATTTACACTTTCTCAGAATATGACTCATGACCTCAACATTGTTTTGAACTGAAAATCAGAAAAGCCTCAGGCTGAAACTAGAAAAAGAGAAGTGGGAATTTTATACTCTCCTGCAATCTCCCCAAAAGCCCAAAAGCAAAGCGACAACCCATCTGCCTAAAGAACAGTTTGTTTAAAAGGACACAATGAACAGTAGTCCCTTTATCCAAAGTCCAGCAAAGGATCTCCAGACCACGGCATGCAAGAAGACAGCTGACCATCCCAGCCATCCCGAGACCTCGCAGAACACATGGGTGAGGAGGAGCAGTGGGTTCACATGAGGACCAGATACAGGGGGGTAAAACTAGGTTTAAGAAAGGGAGGGTATTAAATGAACAAGTCTGGGCAGGTTGACCGCAGACAGACTTGCCCTACAGACCAGCAGGAGGTTACATTTCAGTTTAGGGATTATAATATCAGACACTCTCCCAGAATGTTTTTATTTTCTTAGCATGGACTAGACAGATTGATTCTCAATTGAGCTAAAAAAAAACGCTATACACCCTATCTGCTGATAAACACATGTATAACCAATGTAGGCTACAATTGTCATAACCACAAAGATAAATATATTAGCCTACCATAGTAAAAAAAAAAAGCCAATCAGCATTACACAAATGACCTCATGACAAAATCAATATGAATCGTAATCTTAAAAGCCATTAGTAGGCTACTAGTAGAATATAACTTGAATACACGGGGACACACTCGGCTGTTAAAGCTGAGAAATGGAAAGTAAACATTTGTGCATTGTAACATTTCTGGCCCATGGCAGGACTCAAGTGATCTGAGTAGAAGCTCTCGCGAGAGACGCGTGAAGTCCTACTGAACGAACGTGTTTGTCTTTCCATTACGCACAGTACAGAGGCGATCAACGAGTTGGGCAACAGCGGCCTCTTGTGTTCATCTTAAATATTTTTAAACATGCACAGCGAGACAATGCACTATCCTCGCGATTACGTGTCATGTATCAGGGGGTTTCATTAACCCTTTCCAAGGGACCTTCTAATATAAGGGTGTGTAAAGACTTGTTTATCCAAGGTCGCAGACATTACATCTAGCATAAAACCATGTGTAATAAACACATCCAAAACAAACATACTTTATTGTATGTTCAGTCAAGTTGTAGGCTAATTGTATTGAATTATGCAGAACGTGAGAAATATGTTTAAGATCCATAAACTTTGTTTTGAACAAATCTATTTTAAAATGTCATTTCAAACTAAAATTAAACAATTTAATACATTTATATATATCACAGTTAAAATATATAAATGTCATTAAATGAATGGTAACACTTTAGATAATGTTAACAAATGAGACCTTATTGTAATGTATTTACTAACATTGAGCAATACATGTTACAGCATTTAATCTTTGTTAATGGTAGTTAAAAACAGTCTTTCATTGTTAGTCCATGTTAGTTCACAGTACATTATTAAAATCAAATATTGTATTTGTTAATGTATTAATGTTGAAATTAAGATTAATAAATACTGTAGAAGTATTGTTCATTGATGGTTCATGTTAACTAAAGCATTTATTAATGTTAACTAATAAAACCTTATTGTAAGTGTCACCCAAAAAAAAAAAACTGACCTGAATCTGACCTGGAGCTAGTGCATGTAAAAGTTTTAACGGGACTTCTAGTTGAATAAAACCTCTATAAAAGGCAGCTATGCATATGTAAAGATCAATTTATACAGAGTTGAGCTATAATGAAAACCACAGATGTGGAAACCAAAAAAGAAAAAAATCTGAACATGTCAACATACAAACCTGTCAGCATTCTGACACCATCTGATGCATGTTGTAAGCTTGCTTTACTCCACTACTCAACAGAAAACCTGCTTTTGATCACTTTCAGCTTTGTGACTTACAGCAAACTAAGTGCAATAAGCAACTTCAGGAAATGAAAATTAGCAGAAGCCTAATTTCTGAGAGACTAGTTTTAATAGAGATAAGCATCCCACACTATCAGCACTGATACGAATCAAAATTAGCTAAACCAGCTGCAAACGTAAACCGCATTCACAACTTTACTTGATGCACAAATGAAGCCATCACAGAAGTGAACTGCACATTTTTATTATCAGGCACAAGAGGGAGCAATTTTGGCCTTAACGCCTTCTCGGCGGAGTCAGTGTTCAACTGATTCACTCAGTATTCCAGACAATCACGCAGATTAGCACACATACACCCAAAATCCCAACAAGGCCACCAAGTCATTTTAAAGTGCTCAACATGTCAAGTATTACCAGAAAAGAAAAAAAATCCTCCATTCTTGCAAAACAGAAAGGCACCATGTTGCAGACTTTTGTATGGCTGGGAAACCCCTTTCATCTAGAAGGAACAGGCGAGAATACAGGGCCATCTAACAAACACCAGAAGACATTTTTGAACGTTAGGATTTCAGTTTAGTGCACACTAAATGCAGCTACTTTGGGCTACAGGTTTGTGCACTCAAGTACACAGTAAAGACTTTCAAAACACTGAAAGAAAGAAAAATATATTAAATAATGATATGAAATAAAAAGAACAACCCAGGTAAACCCATGTAAACATCTTACATTAGCTTTAACACTAACTTTTGTACTATTGAACATCTTTCAAACATGCAGTTGCACCATGCGTAACCAAAAGCACAATAAAGTGCAGAGTAGCTTTCAAAGAACATCCAAAATGCCCCATCCTCCATTTTGTGCCCATTTAGAGATAGATGTTCAGTCCTGGTACAGCAAGAAACCAGAGAAGGTGCTGTACTTCCAGCTGCTGCCGTAGATGGCGCCGCGGTGAAGCCGCAGCCACACCTGGTCACCCTGGAACAGCTGGAGGACAGCGTGATTGCTGGCGGTCTCGTGGTCCGGAGCGCCGTCATTGGCATACGCGGACACCATCACCTCTTCGTTGCGCATGAGGTTGATGTACAGGGGCACGCTGATGGCAAGCTTCAGGATATGGAAGATGAAGACGTAAGTGCCGGCAGCGGGACAGGTGAAACGGCCGTTGGACGTGTCGAACATTTCGCCGAGGTTGGTGTGCAGCAGTTCGAAGGCGATCGGCTGATCCAGAGTGCCAGGGGCGAAGTTGGCCGCGCGGGCGGCGGAGAAAGCCACGCGGAGTTGGTTGAGCGGGTACACGTGTACGGGCATCATAGTGTGTGGGCCTTGGGGTGTGATGGGCACTTCCATTGGCGGGATGGAGTGAGTGTCACTGATTCCTGAGTCGAGTGGATATGCACCCTCCCGGTCTGGGCTGCTCACCTGAGAAGAGTCACTCCAACCAGCTTAAAGAGGGGAAGAGACAAAGACAGACCATCACTTTGATCTATTATGAGCCATTCCTCACCAGTGTTGGGGAAAGTTACTTTTTAAAAGTAATGCATTAAAACATTGCTTTACACCCTAAAAGTAACCAATTGCATAGAAAGTAATGCATTGCGTAACCCACCTGGGCTTGTGTTTTTTTATAATCATTTAAAAAAAAGTTCTTGTTCGAAAAACTCAGATTTTGTTGTAAAAGTAAAGCATTCATTTTAAAAGTACAAGTAATGCGAGTTACGTAATCCAATTACTTTGAGTAACTAGTAAAGCGTTACCCCCAACACCGTTCCTCACATCTTAACTTTTGAACAGGGATTCAAAATTTCATTTTTAAAAATGAAAGTATTTATTTAAATATATTTGACAAAATACCAGTATGGGAGATTACTCATACCATTGCTCCTTTGAGTTGCTGTGCCTCCACCTCGTTTAAAGCTCTGCGGATACCCATTTTCCTATTGGTAAAACAAGATCACAACTGACCCAATATAATATATAATCTAAAATATTGCCTACAACACAATGAAAACAAAATTAATCTTGCTGTTTATATAACAAATTGCATTAGTAACCCTGAACATAAACTATAAATGACTTCAACACAAAAATAAAGATACAAGCAAACTAAAAGCATAAAATATATTATATAATATATAATGCCTACAGCACAAAATAAATATAAAGTGTACTGGTTTGTCCTTTATAATACAACTAATATCCAACTTTTAATAAAAAACTAAACATGACCTATAATATAATAAATAATATACATAATTAAATATAATGCAATGCCTACAACACAAAATGAATATACATTGTTTTGGTGTTGACACTAAGCAAATAAATTAAGCAAATCAGTAAAAACAAACTTACTCTAGACACATAAAAGGCAGATCCAGGATCTCTGTGTGTCTGGGATATGAAGCCCCCTCCTGGAGAACGCACATTCACTCTGTAGGCCTCATAACCACCTGGAAATCAGTCAGAAGGAAAGAAAAATGCAGATTTTAAACTATTAATCCAGTTCTGCTCCAAATTGCAGAGATAACAAATAGTAAAGTAAATGGAATATAAAGTTTGTCCAAGAACAAGCGAACCCATGCATTGGATCGGTGTTCAAGTTTATAACAGAAAATACACCACCATTACGTGATCTGCACAATACGAATAAAAAAAGAAAAAAGAAAGCCTAACAGAGTAAGGAGACCGAGGAAGAGGAAGGTACCTCTGTAGCCACCAGGTGATCTGTATGACTGACCCAAACCCCTGCCTGCACGCGTCATACCTCTCGCTGTACCACGGGGGTAGCAGGACTGACTCAGACGAGACTGTGGCTGAGGGGTAGAGAACACGTGACCACCTGTACTGACAGGACACTCCAGCTGGTACTGGCCTTCTGCAAAAACACATGATTAGAGTGGCAAAATCGAACAGTCTGAGAGTGCGTGTGTGAGAGAGAGTCACTAATCTGTAGGTCATGTTTTACCAATCTGTAGGTCATCTTCAGGTAGGTTGAGTTCAGGTGGCGTCTGGGTGCTTGCGGTGGAATAACTCTGGGTTTTGGCTGACGTGTAACTCAGATGCATAGACTCAGAGAATCCACTCTCATCTGACTTCATCCCCGAGCTCTCACTGATTGGCAAAGATGCCACATTAAACACCTGAGGAGAGGAGAGGCTTCAGATAGGATGTTTTGCATCAAATAAATGGAATTGATGTTAGGGACATCTGAAGTATATGGAGACAAACATTATGCTCACAGAGTGGATGTTGTGGAAGTTTTCTGCACTGATGGATCGGTGACTAGGTGGGGTTGTAAATGTCTGCGTGACCACAGAGGTTGATACTCCATTGCATAACATCTGCTTTCCTGCCTGACATTCAAAAGATAGTCAATCCCAAACAAGGTTTTAAAAGCACTGGATAATCATTTCCACATGACATCTCCAGTCATATTTCCACTTGTAAACACTCATAGCCACAAAGTCTTCCAGAGCTCAAGGTTAGAAACTTTTAAAATCACTTTCTTGCAAGGCTGCAAATTTAAGCTTAAAACTCTGAAATGGAATCACAACATTATAGTGTACAGTATAAAAACTGCCCTTACTTTTGAGATTTGGTAAAGATTTTTTTTATTGGCATTTTAAAGATTAACTTTAAGTGAGTGATAGATGAAGGCAAAAGTAATCTAAACGGAAAAATAGTGGAAATGAGAATATTGAATATCCAAATCAAATGTACGCAACTAAAACCTCTAAATAACATTTTTAAACCTTAAATTTGAACCTTCAAATCTCAACCTTCAAATAATAGAAAAAAAGAAAAAGAAATTCAATCCCTATAAGGTTTAGGAGCGCTCTATGGAAGCTTGTTTCCGGCACTAAATAAATAATAGCGACTTTTTATCTCGCAATTGCGAGTTATGAAGTGCAATTCTATGGGGGGGAAAAATACCTTCCTCAGAATAGCTTATATCTCACAATTCTGACTTTATAACACGCAACTGCGACTTTATATCACGCAATTCTGACTTTATAACACGCAATTCTGAGAAATATAGTCAGAATTGTGAGATAAAATGTCGCAATTACCTTTTTTATTTTTCATTCTGTGGCGGAAACAAGCTTCCATAGCGCTCCGTTTAGCAAGAATGAGAATTATTTGTCTGTGAAGTTGTTACCGGTACAGTGCTTTGATTTTCTAGAGGGAGTGAGATGGAGGATCCCCTGTGGTACAGTGGAGGAGAGGTGAAGCCCTCACTTTGCTTCTAATAAACAGATACAATTATAGCATATTTAAGATTACAAGCCTACTTTTTGGTATCTTACATTCAATAACTGTACCATCACAAAAAATATTTACATGTGGCTTATCTTCATGGTGTAAATCCAGGTCAGAGCTGGTTATAGAACGGCCTCCGTTTGACAGACAGTCTTTACCCTCTCCAGACAGCAGGATCCGTAAAGGAGTGCTCTACGATCACAACATGTCATATTAGGCGGTCGGTCACAGAGAATGCTGACCTCATGTTTTTGTGTTATACACAAAACAAGCTCTCATATCAAGTCAAACATGCTCACCAGCTGGGACGGAGGCAGACTATCTGATGGGCTTTTTGTCAGTTCCCTTTGTGCTGCATGTTAAAAAAAAGCAGATTATCAATATCAGTTTAACACCATCCTAATTTTAATGTGTAACTTAAAGGTGGGGTATGTGATTCTCTTTTTTGTCCATTTTTTCAAAATAACTTGAAATCCTATTCCTAACCCACTTACAGCCACTGAGTTAGCACTGAAATGAAAATTAAGCAATTTGATCATCTGTGGAACAGGCAGGACTCGAAAAACTCCAGCCAATCATTTCCAAGACCACCTAGAATCATTGGACAGTAAGTTCGTCAATCAAACAGTTGTACCACCCCCCTCCCCCCAGTGCGCGTGACCCCCTTCGTGCGCATACTCAAAGCTCGTGAATGCATGTTCTTCGAATGGGTGGAGTCAGGGCCAGCGTTGGAGGAAAGAAGGTAGGACCATTTGAATTGTGCATTTTCAAAATCTGCCGGTCGTTTTCCAAATCACATACCCCCCCCTTTAAAGGGATAGTTCACCCAAAAATTAAAACTGTCATTTATTACTCTCCCTCATGCCTAAATTAAATCGGTTCATCATAAAGCGACCAAATCTCTTCAGAAAATTTGGACTAAACCACGATTCATTCAGATCTCTTTATGAACATTTTGAAGTGTCAAAATGTCAGTTGCGTAGCTGTCAATGGAGGGACAGAAAGCTGTCAGATTTCATCAAAGAGATCTTCATTTGTGTTCCGAAAACAAAAGTCTTACGGGTTTGGAATGACATGAGGGCGAGTAATGACAATTTACATTTTTGGGAGAACGGTCTCTTCAATATGGAACGCTCATTTACCAAGAGGAGTAGAGCAGCCTGGAGATGGATGGCATCTCTTTGCACGACCGTTTACAGGTGAAGTTTCTCCATCCAGATGAGACTCCTGCAAACAGAATAGAGGACAAGTCTCTGAACACTTTCTAAAAGATCTTTGTTTTAACAAATGGTAAAAATTGATTTATGTATCATTGCATTTTAATTTAAAAATCCCCTTTAATGCTTGCCTGCATGAAACTGAATGAGCCAGAGATCTGGTCCATCAGAGTCTCCAGCTGCTGTTTACGCTGAACAGGGTCTTGTGGCAACGGAGATGGAGAGCTAAAGACTTCCACTGCGACAGGAGTCTGAGAGTATAAAGCATAAAAATGATTAAATTGCTTTGAAACAAATTAGTTTGATGGATCTAAATAACGCACCGATTTGGAGTCCTGCTCCACCTTGGTCTTCTTTTGACGTTTCTAGAAGACAACACACATGTGAAGAGATAGAAAATTACCTTGTTACATATTAAACGGTTGCCCAACTGAGCTAATTGCACATGCAAGATCAGTCATATAAGCAGCAACATTTTTTAATGGGTTTTAGAACTACAGTCCGCAGAGCCCTAGGTGACCTTAAGGGTCCATACAATAATAAGAAAATATTCCTCACAATTTAAAAAAGTGCATTTTAAATTACATATTTTTTATTTAAAAAAAAAATATTGGGATATGGTGAGGTAAACGCTGTTATTTTCCAGATATTTTAATAATTTGTTCTGGCTGTATTTCAATTTCTCTTTATTCAGTATAAA
This sequence comes from Gila orcuttii, assembly GCA_026230005.1. Lineage (NCBI taxonomy): Eukaryota > Metazoa > Chordata > Actinopteri > Cypriniformes > Leuciscidae > Gila > Gila orcuttii. The sequence goes on from JAPDVR010000006.1 coordinate 15,000,803, forward strand.
TTTGTCTGTATTCATGAAAATATATAGCTTCCTTTGTAGTTAAGCAAGGGGATCATCATACTTGGTGGTCCCATATAAAAATGAAAAGTAAATAAAAATAAAGTTTTTCACCTCCTTGGGGTCAACCGTGGGTCTCTTCAGGATGTCTGTAGTCTTAGGAATCAATCCTGCTGCCCCTTTCCATGGCTTCTGTATGGGGGACTGAGAGGATACAGGAGGATCAGAAAGCTCCATTTCCCATGAGTCCGGTGGCTCCCTTTCCTTCATAGCCAAAAACTCATCCTTCCAGCTACGGGGCGAAGCCTTCTCATCCGGTCTACGCTCAGCGACGTTCGTTTCAGGTAGGTATCGTCTGTTAAGAAACTGCCATCATTCAGAAGTTACTGGCCTGCTTGTGTCTCTCCAAAATACAGTTTATAGCGTTGAAGACTTAAGGATCAGGGTCAATTGTTTTTACCTCTTTGGGAGGCACTTCTTTTGAGCTCAGCTTCACCAGTGCTAAAACACAGAAATATAAAAATGGCATGTATTAGAGCAAAACAATGGCTGCTGAAATTGTGAAATTTGAATAAATCTCACTGGAGAGGTTACAAGGCCTAGATGGAGGGTCAGGCTTTACGGCCTCAGTCTTCTCTTGGCTGTCAACTTTAGGAAGTGGTAGGTGGTCAAAAAAGCCACAGTCCACTAGCTGAAGTAACTTCTCCTTCATGTGCTTATCTGTGGAAACATTCAAAACATTTTACTTCGAGCCTTCACAGCCCTATTAGTAAGGCTCAAACCCACCTTCATCAACAAATATAAAAAAAGGTTATTTTTGCTAAATTACATGTACATAACACACACCATGCCTTGAAATAAATACAATACATGTAACAATATTAATGGTAAAAAAAAAACATTGTGCAACGTATGCCCTTTAATTCATTTTTTTAAATACTTTTTTATACCAGTGACTTTATAAAAATAAATCACTAGTATGAACAATTGGTAACAAAAACACTTAAACCTGCAATAACGTTACCCTATATAATTATAGAAGGGGAAAAAAAAAACATCCTGGCTTATTAGATAACACGCATGGAAAGCCATCAAATTAATTTGACAATCAGAGAATGAGCTAGAAACTCACATGTCGAGCCAGCAACTGGCCTTTCTTTCCCTTCCAGCAGCTCAGAGTAAACAATAGCAGCCTGTTCCATCTGATCCGCTAAACTAGAGCAGGAAACAACAGAAAGACCATGCCACATCAACAGGCTGAATAGACACCAAACACAGTAATGTGATAGCGTTAAAAATAACCAGCATCCACAGATAGACATGTTGAGGACAACGGTCAAGCCAGTCATTATTGCACAATAAATGAGGGCTCTTGTAACATCCCAAAGGAGTTTTTTTACAGTAAATTATCCCACTATTACACACCCAGCACAAAATCAATATTTTTCCCATTAAACTTTTTTTTAAATAACGAAAACGACTTGGTAAAACAGACAAACAATATGGGAAATTAGTCTCCAATAATAAAGTTTAGTACTATGCTTGATCACAGAATGTCATGTTTGACAAATCAGAATCAAGAATTCCAGAGAGCCATGTAAAAAGGACACTGACGAGCACTTTGTAATAAAATCAAACATGTATAAACAAAATACAAAAATGTTGACAATAGAGCTGAAGGCATTATCAGGTGTTGCACAAACCTCATCTTATGGTCTCGTTTGCATCCCAATAATGATGCCAGTTCCAGCAAACGCTCCGTGTCCCGTGTGGTCAGGTGACGGGAATGTTGTCTGGCGTTGCAGAAGTTTCTCCGGACGTCCTCTCTCTGCAGACTGTGGAGGACGTATTGCACCTGGAGAATCAAGCTCAGACGCTTCCTCTCTTGTTCGATCCTCATGATCTTCTCTTGGCGAACAACCTTCCGCTGAGCCTTCAACAACTGCGACAGAGAGCATCAGAAGATCCAGTGAACCATTTAGCACAATTCCATTCTGCGCAGTACTTTACAAATGCATAAGCCTTACATCTTGTGTGAGGGCACTAATGGTCTTCTGGAGCTCTTTGGCAAATGTAAGATTGTGGACAACCTCCTCGTACTTCCCCACAGCATCCTACAACATTACCACACATCAGTGATCTCGAAACAAGCCCCATTCACCAAAATGCAGCACATAAGAAAAAAAAAAAAAGAAAAAAAAAAAAAAGAATGATTACCAGTTGGTCTTGATTTAGTTTTTCTCCCTTTTCCAGCCTCTCATTGTAGCTTTCCAGTTTCAGCTGTAAAACAAAGTCAGAAGGTCATTTGATGCTCTACAAGTAAAACAAAACCAATTCCACCTGACTACAATACAACTAATTTTATGCCATTTCTGCACCTTCTTTTTCTCAATGTTACGGATCTTGTGCTTGAGGCAAATGAGGCCGTCCTCGATGTACTTCTCGTAGCCGTAGTAGGTGGTCGCGGCCGGGTTAAGGGCGAGCTGGAGGGCGGTGAGCACTCGAGGGGACCCGGATTTAGGGCTGTCCTGGCCATCCTCCTCCACGGTCAACTCTGAGGGAGACAACGTCTCCATAGTCCGAGATGGTGACAGCTGAACCATGATCTTAGTCTCTCTGATAGACAGGGGAATAAATTTTTTGTCACTATTTATTGTGGAAATAAAGACTTAAACGTTCAGAATGGAATAGTAGATTACTTTTTACTGAATAATGTGCAGTATATACACCTTTATATTGCCCTAGCAATACATGTCACCAACAACACAGTGGTCAAACTTTATACTGACACCTATTGGTATGAATGCAGTATCACACAAACTCAGTTTATTTGCAGCCAATAGAGTTTGATGATATGGGGTCATGTGATCTCAACATGCATCTATGGTTCCACAAATAACCTAAAATTTATAGAACCTTTCCACTGCACAAAAGGTACTTTATTGTGGGAAAAGGTTCTTCAGACTATTAAAAATAGAAAAGAAAAAAAATGGTTCTTCTATGGGATCACTGCGAAAAAAAACCTTTGGAACTGTATTTAAAAAGTGTAATGACAATAATGGGGCAACTCTCCTTAAATAAACTTTAAGGCCACCAATACTGGTGTTTTATGTAGTCTAATTATGCATCATTTGTATGCATAATCAGATTATGTGTAAATTCCTCATTGTTATTTTAGGATCACTGAGATACTAGCCTAATATGATTTTAGTTAACGAAAAATGGAAATGACAAACTTTTTCAGTTTACAACCTAATTAAATATGTAAAGAAACTTTTAATGTAAACACTCTTTCGTGCCTGTGCTACATAAACTTTTCACCTTTAAAAGTATGTATAGTAGTGCCATATAATGTATTGTTTATCATGCAAGGAGTTCAGTAACCCAATGACAATACCGAAAAAGGAAATATCAGCAGATATTGAGAAGTTAGGCACGAAAAGCATAGCCTTAACTTAGGCTACTGTATGATAACTGCATCATAAGCTAAACTCTGCCCATGTGTCTGGACATTCGCCAGTGCTCACCAACCATGACATGGCATTTACATGATAGACTGACAAATGCAACAACAAAAAGCGAATAACCCCCGCAAATCACTATGTAAAACCATAATTTATTGTCAGCCATTTACAAATATTCAATAGAACGTCAAATGCAATTCTGGCGTTCAAAAGCACAGGTTATGCATCCAGCATACCACCAAATCAAGCTACAATCACTTGCATTTTAAAAAGAGCAGCTGCAATATTGTAAAGCGCAACTTTTAAAGCATTTATCCGACACGAGTTTGATGCTTTCCAGAAGAATCCTCCCCAAACAGCATCGACGGGGTGCCACCACCACCCAAAATTCACGCGCAGAACGCAAATAAATTGTTAGAGGACGAATAAAAGCACAGATGCACATTATATCTCACCGACCTCATGCGTCTCTACCGGTATGTGAGTTTGTTTGCTGCGATTCAGATCGTTAGGATGACTTGGGTGGGAAGGCTGCTCATTTAGAGTCAAAAGCAAATGAGATAGCCTTTCGGTGAGCTGGAGGAAAGCCGAAATAAAGCGATGGGTAAACAGAGAGGACAGACAGTAGCAGCCTCTCACCTTTTTATGCCCTCAGAGAAGAGGAAACCCGTCGGCTCAGCTGGAGGAGCAATCATGACGTCACACAGCCATACACAGACCTATGACACAGACAGTCCCCTCGCGCAACCTCAGCACCCCTATCTATCTATCTATCTATCTATCTATCTATCTATCTATCTATCTATCTATCTATCTATCTATCTATCTATCTATCTATCTATCTATCTATCTATCTATCTATCTGAGATTGTTTACTTGACTTCCCTTCTTGCTCTAGAATGGGTTCAAATAATGATATTTATGGTGTGTCACCGTTTCAAATATCATCATGTAAGGGGCAGGCATTTGTTGTTAAAAGTGTTAATGTTTGGGGTCGGTTATGCTCTCTTCAAGGCATTTATTTGATCACAAATACAGTAAAAACAGTAATATGGTAAAAGAGTATTGCAACTTAAAATTGTTTTCAATTTTTAGCATCATGACTCCAGTCTTCAGTGTCACATGATCCTTCAGGAATCATTCTAATATGCTGATTCGGTGCTCAAGAAATATTTCTTATTATTATCTTATTATATGTCTTACTTACTATTATTATTATTATACACTTTTGATTCATTCAATGCTGAATTAAAATATTAATTTATTCTCCCAAAACAGTGTATTTCATCATGCAGTTCACGTATTACCTGAACCCACAACCTTTGTGTTGCAAACTCCATTCTCTATAGCCATTGTTACCCTATCTAGCTTGTTTAATGACATGTATGATCTAACTATAGTTTTTGTATAAACAGCATGGTCCTAACAATGCCAAGGTCATGGGTTCACTTCCCAAGGAATGCACGAGTTAGTAAAATTTTCATATTGAACGCAGTGTAAAAGTTGCTTTTAAAGCATCTGCCAAATGCATACATGTATACACCAATGCACACCAAGTGTAACCATCACAAGTTACATTTATTGAGGAACAAGTAAAAAGTACAATATGTAAAAAAATACAAAACCTGCTTCATATATCTCTAATAATGTGAATACAAAGTGCATAGCTACCATACATGCCTGTAGCACTACAACTAAAGGACTAGGCTAAGGAAAGGTATGTGGGCATTAGACACCCTCCAAACTAAAGTATAAAAATAATCAAATAAAATTGTTGTACTTAGCATACACACACAAATATTTGTTTTTACAGCTATCCAGTCCTGAAGTTCTCCATGACATTTAGTGAATCTCAGCCTACTATCTGTGACGTGTAAAAGCACTTTCAGTCCATATTGCAGTGTTGTTAGGACAGACAGGTCAGTCCTACGACAAATTCTGAAAAGACTTAAAAAGAAAAAGACCACAAAACAAATAAATATGAAATAAATAAGACAAAAAGCGTATTCATCATAACCGTTGTTCAGTCTTACACATCTTATATTTACAAATAATGCCGTCATAGATGACACGATAGAAACCCCATATAGGTGCTTCAGCTGAAAGGATGTTACCACAAATACAGTCATGTGTCATTCCATGATATGGCATATTCACACTAAAGCCACAAGCTGCCACCATCAAAATACCCATTTCAAAACTGAGCAGATATTAAATAGATTGCCCAGAGAGAGAATTAAAATAAATGTGCAATTGAGTGAAATCTCTAGCGCCACCCCCTGGAATTCAACAGAAGTATGTGTGCGTCAACGTAATTTGTACAATCCAAGACAGAAATCACAAACAATAAAATAATAATAATAATAATAACAAAAACTGACAAGACAGGCATATTGGACCATAGGGGAAAACTATAGGGGAATACTATGAAATATGAATACTCCTTATATATGAAAGCTTATTACAGACTAGTAATTTATAATGAAAATGTACAAGCTGACGTTGATTTAGCTTTTTAGTATTTTGAAAAGAGTTTTCCCTAGAGCATAAAAATGGACAAAACGATCAATCATGTGCTCAAATCTTTCATCACACATACATACACACACACACACACACACACACACACACACACACACACACACACACACACGCACACACGTCATTGAACACTATTTACAAAAGGCAGAGAGGGAGAGAGGAATGGGTACGAACACATACGATGACAGTATAAATAGCAAAATGTTGGGCTTTTTGGCTTTGAGTGAGACAATACTGAAAATATCCAATTCTAAAAAATATTTGAAGACAATTAAATCCCTGTCATAATTAAACGTCACTGTCATCTCAAAGTTGTAGTCAAACTCTGGTTTCATTTTTGTTCTTTTCTTGCATTTATCTACAAAAATATATATTGGGACTGTCTCAAAATTTGCCCAACTTATTGCAAAACAAAATCAAAAATCTCTTTAGAAGGCCATGCAAAATTCATGCAGATTTTTATCAAGACAATATTTTCCTTAGCGTTCATGCTCGACACTGATCTTCACCAAAAACCTTAAATCTACACTTTTGGATATTTACATTAGTACGCTGAATACAAGAGTGTTGATAACCAGGCATCATTTTTGGCTGGCGGTGCCCAGTCTGCTTTGAGTTTGTTGCCCATTAGTGGCTGAATACAGAAAACCTGCACTGAAATCAGGGTTTAAAAGTGACCATTCACCCAAAAAAAAAAAAAAAAACTGCCATCATTTATTCACCTTCACATCATTAACTTTTCTTACATTAAACACAAAAATTGTTGTTGTTTTTTTTTTTAAAGAATATCCTGCAATATTTTTTGCAAGTGAATGGGGACTGGCAGCATCAATCTTCAAACTGCACCATAAAAGTTCCATGTTGGTCAAAAGTCATATGGACTACATTTATCGCTAACATATGGCTTTAAAAGACTTGGAATACAGCACACAAGTTAATTTTTAAGATACTACTTTGGTGCTTTTTGTCATTTTGTAGTTTGACAACACTGTAAAAAATAGATGCTGCCTTAAATTTAAAGTACAATCAACTTGGATGTTTAAGTCATTGCAACTTAAATTACATTAAACTGACTTTAAAAAATTAGCTGTATCTTGGATAATTTTAAAAAAAAGTTGAAAATTGCTTTACTTATTTTGATGAGTTAAAGCAATGTAAAAACATATGTTGTCATAACTTATTAATCTTTTTTTTTTTTACAGTGAACCCTAGTCCCCATTCACTTTCATTATATGGAATAAATCAGCCAGATGTTCTTCAAAAAAATAATAATTTTACTTTTGGTGTTCCATGCAAAAAAGGAAAGAAATTTAAAGGGGTATGAAACTACAGAGCCCCTAAAGGTACATGGGGATGGGGGAAAAAATGAGAAGGGAGGAAAAATGATATGTTAATGCTTTTGCGTTCTCACAAATCATTTAGGTTCTTTGCGAGCGAACGTGACATTTTTCAGGGGAAAGCAAAAGTTTTGTGAGCAAACACAAAGTTTCACGGGGGGAACGCAAAAATTTTGTAAGAGAATTCAAAAGCATTGAAATATATTTTTCCTCCCATCTCATATTTTTCCATCACCATGTCCCTTTAGGCGCTCCATATGAAACAACATGAGGGTGAATGACAGATTTTTTTTCCTGTCCCATTTACTACAAACCAATAGGGGGAACGAACAGAGCAGGCCTTAAAAATAAAGACAAAGACAGAACTAAATAAATATTTTAAAGGCAAAGATCAGAAGCTTCCCTAAATAATGGCTATATCCCAGCTGGAATGGTGGAATATCCTAAATACTGTACACTAACTGCAGACACAGTCACCCCAGAGGAAGGGCACATTGGTGCTCAAGGGTAGAAAAGTGACAGCGTAGGATTGCGGTCACTGTCCAAGTCTATTCTCTACATTTCTATGCATGATACATGTAGATCCAGCATTCTGTGTTTGAGTGAGATAGCAAAAAAAGCAAACTCATTTTCCCTGATCTACAAAAAAAAGAAGGGGTGAACTGGAATAGCGTGGTACCAGGCTCTGAAAAACAAGGAAGGTTTTCAGTCAGTTTGATAAATAAAGGTTGCTTCGATTGCAAAGGAAATGAAAGAGACACATTCTCAAAAAGGAGGAAAAAAAACAGGAAAAGACAAACAAGGATCCAGCTGCTCATGAATCGAAGGCAATCCGAGAGAACGTCTTTGAGAGTGTCTGAGGGGCAGCGCTACGCCTCTGACTCTCGAAGGCTTCTTAAGAATGCCAATTCAGTACCCTGGGAATGTGGCATCACCACTCCTCATCCACTTCCTGTTCCATTTTTATTTGGGAAGAGGAGTGCGGTTGAATAGAAGAGAGGATTTCTTGACTGCTCTGCACCTCCTCTTTCTCAAGGTCTCCATCCTCGTCTTCCTCTTCCTCTTCTTCTTCTTCCTCCTGCTCTTGCTCCTGTTTCTTCTGACAGCAGGGCTTGTAGAGATGTGGGTCAATCAGAACCTCCCCGAAGCGACCTTTGTAGATGATGCCACAACACACCCGCTGCCTAGAGAGATTTGAAAACGAGCTCATGTCATTTAAAAGTATTTGATCTGATGAACATTGAAAGGTCAAACTTGTAAATCAGACTGACTCGGCAGAGTGAATACCTCTTCCAGTATGTCAGGTCCAGGAAAGAAAAGACTGGAGAGCGGGCGGAGCCAGGAGTCAACTCAGAGTCAGAACCCTCGTCTGATTGGTTACTGTAGCTGGGCGACTGGGCGGGGCTGGCGCTGGAGGTGGTGCTGTGAGCATCTGAATCTGTTAACAAAGACATTTTTTTTTATCAGGAACATGCCAAGAGCAATTTCATGTTTTGTTTGATTTAGTTTTGTGATTCAGTACTCACTGTGTCTCTTCAGCTCCTTCTGAACTCTGCTGATCTGGTTCGGTCTGATCCGTCTGGATAGGGATTTGACTTTCTTAGACTTCACTGTAGTTTTCAGACTGGGTCCCCCTCGTGCATCAACCACCTGATAACCATTGATAACAATAACAATCTCCATATAGTGATTGAAATGTGATATTTATTCTTTTATTTATTTAATTTCATATATAATTTCATATATATTCTCAAAAAATTAGCATATTGTGATAAAGTTAATTATTTTCCATAATGTAATGATAAAAATTAAACTTTCATATATTTTAGATTCATTGCACACCAACTGAAATATTTCAGGTCTTTTATTGTTTTAATACTGATGATTTTGGCATACAGCTCATGAAAACCCAAAATTCCTATCTCAAAAAAATAGCATATTTCATCCGACCAATAAAATAAGTGTTTTTAATACAAAAAAAAGTCAACCTTCAAATAATTATGTTCAGTTATGCACTCAATACTTGGTCGGGAATCCTTTTGCAGAAATGACTGCTTCAATGCGGCGTGGCATGGAGGCAATCAGCCTGTGGCACTGCTGAGGTGTTATGGAGGCCCAGGATGCTTCGATAGCGGCCTTAAGCTCATCCAGAGTGTTGGGTCTTGCGTCTCTCAACTTTCTCTTCACAATATCCCACAGATTCTCTATGGGGTTCAGGTCAGGAGAGTTGGCAGGCCAATTGAGCACAGTAATACCATGGTCAGTAAACCATTTACCAGTGGGTCGTGCTGAAAAATGAAATCTTCATCTCCATAAAGCTTTTCAGCAGATGGAAGCATGAAGTGCTCCAAAATCTCCTGATAGCTAGCTGCATTGACCCTGCCCTTGATAAAACACAGTGGACCAACACCAGCAGCTGACATGGCACCCCAGACCATCACTGACTGTGGGTACTTGACACTGGACTTCAGGCATTTTGGCATTTCCTTCTCCCCAGTCTTCCTCCAGACTCTGGCACCTTGATTTCCGAATGACATGCAAAATTTGCTTTCATCCGAAAAAAGTACTTTGGACCACTGAGCAACAGTCCAGTGCTGCTTCTCTGTAGCCCAGGTCAGGCGCTTCTGCCGCTGTTTCTGGTTCAAAAGTGTCTTGACCTGGGGAATGCGGCACCTGTAGCCCATTTCCTGCACACGCCTGTGCACGGTGGCTCTGGATGTTTCTACTCCAGACTCAGTCCACTGCTTCCGCAGGTCCCCCAAGGTCTGGAATCGGTCCTTCTCCACAATCTTCCTCAGGGTCCGGTCACCTCTTCTCGTTGTGCAGCGTTTTTTGCCACACTTTTTCCTTCCCACAGACTTCCCACTGAGGTGCCTTGATACAGCACTCTGGGAACAGCCTATTTGTTCAGAAATTTCTTTCTGTGTCTTACCCTCTTGCTTGAGGGTGTCAATGATGGCCTTCTGGACAGCAGTCAGGTCGGCAGTCTTACCCATGATTGCGGTTTTGAGCAATGAAACAGGCTGGGAGTTTTTAAAAGCCTCAGGAATCTTTTGCAGATGTTTAGAGTTAATTATTTGATTCAGATGATTAGGTTAATAGCTCGTTTAGAGAACCTTTTCATGATATGCTAATTTTTTTAGATAGGAATTTTGGGTTTTCATGAGCTGTATGCCAAAATCATCAGTATTAAAACAATAAAAAACCTGAAATATTTCAGTTGGTGTGCAATGAATCTAAAATATATGAAAGTTTAATTTTTATCATTACATTATGGAAAATAATTAACTTTATCACAATATGCTAATTGTTTTAGAAGGACCTGTAATTATTTTAGTTATAAACAAAACAATAAATATATTTATATTAATATGTGTTTTAGGCATTATATTATATGTCAGGTGCATAATTATTTATTTAATCATGTTTTATCAATTCATTATTTTATTGTCATAATATTTATATTATAGTATTTATAAACAAAACAATAAATGCATTTATATTAATTTGTGTTTCACATTTTCTATGATATGTCAGATTTACAGTTATTTAATACATTTATTTTCATGTAAATTATATTATATTACTTATAAGCAAAACAATACATATATATTTAATAATATATAAATGTACGATAAATACATAATTCGTTTTTTTTGGCATTTTGTTATTTTATAGACTTTTTATTTTAGATTGTATGTTATTTATTTTATTTTTTATTTTCATTTTATTATAGATCAGGTTTATAATTGTTTCATTTATTTAATTATTGTCATAATTTATATTATACTGGTTAAAATAAATATAAAAAACAATAAATACATTTATATTAATTTGTGTTTTAGGTATTATAACATACATACATTTTATATATGTATATATATATATATATATATATATATAGTTCTAACAAAAACAAAACACGAATCTATATTTATTATTATTATTATCGTTAAAATCACTTACAACAGTTTCATCAGTGGACCAAACATGATTACATTATCTTATTTTTCATATATCATATCAATAACTGCATTAGATTTCATTTGTTATCATTAGAATCGTACTGGATTGAAGAACAAATTAGTGAATACTCTGATTAATACAATGTAGCTAATTATTATTAATACTATTACATCTGTTCAAATATACATTTGTGCATGTAGGAAATTGTTTAAATATGTGTCATCCTGAGGATGTGGGCTTCACCAACTAATTCCCATTTCTTCCCAAGGTTTCATCTTCATCTACTTTATCATCTTATAGGGAGTTGAATCACACTCAGAGGGGATTCAGTGAAAAGCTGCTTTGAAACAATATGGTTCGAAAATGGATTTGAAAAGACTCAGTGTGATAAACAAGAGGCTGTGTAAGTGTGCATGAGGACAGCCTGGTTGAATCGGCGGCGCTTACATGATTCCAGTTCTTCTTGGAACCGACGGGAAGCTTCTTCCAGCGTTTTACCAGCAGGACACAAGCGTTGCAGATTTCACCAGAGCGAGTCTCGCCTAAACTGTAGAAGTATCCCATTGTTATACCATTGTAATGGCAGCATGCGTATGGAAATCATTGAAGTTCTTATGTTATGAACAAACAACATTATTTCCTCTACATTCTTCTAAAAGAAAAGGTCTGATCGCTTGACTAGAGACACAATATACAAATCCTGTACTTACAGTAATTTCACCAGGCAGATGTTAATATCATGTTAATACAAATGAACCACACACACACACACAATAGAGACATACTCACCCAAAGCAGCTCTGAAAGTCTCTCTCATAGCGTTTGCTGTCAGTGAAACGAGAGCTGGAGGATTTTGCCCTGCAGATGCAGCATCCATCAAGGCTGCGGTACATCTTTGGCTTATGAAAGCCAAACATCTGTGACACAAGAAAAACAACTCTCTTTTTGGTACTTCTGCTTATTCACAATGATTTAACACACACACGTTTAAACACACTGGCTGCACCATAGTAGTCCCATAGTTCCAAACAAAGTTACTGTTATGGTCCTCATTATTATCAATGTTTTTGCTGGTTTTGCTGCTTAATATTTTTGTGGAAACCGTGATACCTTTCCAAACTTTTGAATGGTAGTGTATCACGGTTTCCACTAAATTATTAAGTATAAAATAAATAATAATATTCAACATTGATAATAAAAAATGTTTCACCAAATCAGCATATTTCTCAAAGATCATGTGACAATTAAGAATAATGGCTGCTATAATAATAATAATAATAATAAATATAGCTGCAAGCAGCAACACGGGGCCAAGCCCTTCAAGGCACCGCAAGCAGAACAAGTACAGCAAGTACTGCAAACACAGCAAGTACAGCAAGTACTGCAAGTACTGCAAGTACAGCAAGTACAGCAAGTACTGCAAGTACAGCAAGTACTGCAAGTACAGCAAGTACTGCAAGTACAGCAAGTACAGCAAGTACAGCAAGCATTTAAGCTCCAACAGCAGTGCAGAGCCGGAAGAACAAAAACAGCAGAAATTGATAGTACATGTAAATGTACATCAAGCACATCAAGTACAGCAAGTACTGTAAGCACAGAAGCGCAGCAAGCATTTAAGCACCAATAGCAGTGCAGAGCCGCAAGAACAAAAACAGCACAAATTGAATATACATGTAACTGAAGCACAGAGAGCATTTAAGCACCAACAGCAGTCCAGTGCCGGAAGGAATTGAAATGACAACTTTATACACAATTTTAAAGTCGTCCCACATGGGACTCGAACCCACGACCAGAATGTTTCGGGATTCGAGATGCATGGTTTAGCCAATCGCGCCACTCAGAGAACGTGAATTTCAAAGCAGCAGAGGAGAGGGTTCACTGTGAGAATGAGTTCACAAAAATGTTAACCAGATTAGCATGCTAAGCTAATTAATGCTAATTTAGCTTATGACTTGGTACATCCAATCCTGGCAAAATAGATATCCTCGGATTCGACATGGCGCAAGGAATCGATAGACACCAATTTTATGATTTTGTGACAAACTGTTTACAAGTTACAGCCTCTGAACCAATTTTGGGTCGACCTCGTTAAGTTTGCGACATCATAACTTTTTTTTTTTCAGTATAACAAAAAAATCGGGAACAGTACTTCTGTGCGGCTCAGTCCGAAGATCATTTGAGCACATGTTTGGAGAAAATTGGACAAATTTTGAAGGAGGAGTAGCGAAAAAACTGTTTATCATTTGCTCCAATATGGCGGAAAGTCACATTGTTGGAAAATGACAAATGAGATATTGTCTGAATCGGCATAAACCAAGGAACATAATGACATAAAGTAATCAAAATTTGAACAATGTTTTCAAAAGTTATAAGCGTTTTTGCAAAAAAACTTATATCTCAGGAACACTAGGTGGCGCTGTGTTCAAAATTTTCATGTCCCTTCAGGACATTTTGTCGATCATCCCTACCAAATTTTGTGCTAATATGTCAAATAATTTAAAAGATATTGCAATTTATGACAAAATTCTAAATGGCGGACACGTGGTACATCCAATCCTGGCAATATTGATATCCACAGAATCGACATGACACAAGGAATCCATAGATACCACATTTATGATTTTCTGACAAACTGTTCAAAAGTTATTGGCCAAAATAGCTATTTTTCATATCTCATGACCCATAGGTGGCGCTATTCCCAACTTTGGCATGGAACCTCAGAACATGCTTCCAATGAAGTGTACCAATTTTCGTTTCAATTGATCAAACTTTGGCCGAGATACAGCCTCGTAGCCAATTTTGGGTGGACCTCGTTAAGTTTGCGACACCATAACTCTTGAACAAAGATGAATAAAAAAAATCGGGAACAGTACTTTTATGTGGCTCAGTCCGAAGATCATTTGAGCACATGGTTGGAGAAAATTGGACAAAATTTGAAGGAGGAGTAGCGAAATAACTGAATACTGTACATTTCAAAATGGCCACTACTGTAATGGGCGGGGTCTTAATGTAAGGTATTGGTTGTGATCAGCATGATGAGTGGAATCAGGTGTACTAAGTTTCATGTCTCTAGATCAAAGGGTTCAAAAGTTATAACCATTTCAATGTTGAATTTTTGAACTGGTGGTGGCGCTATAGAGTTGGTCCTAGAGGGTCAAAAATTGGTCCAATTACTATTCATTAGCATCACTACAAGTGTGCCAAATTTCATCATTTTCCTATGTACGGTTCATAGGGCTGCCATAGACTTCCATTTGCGGAAGAAGAAGAAGAATAATAATAATAAGAAAACTAACAGATACAATAGGTGCCTTGCCCCTTCGGGGCTTGGCCCCTAATAATAAGAAAACTAACAGATACAATAGGTGCCTTGCCCCTTCGGGGCTTGGCCCCTAAAAACTAACAGATACAATAGGTGCCTTGCCCCTTCGGGGCTTGGCCCCTAATAATAATACATTTACTAATAATTATAATAAACATGCTTTGTGATTTTATTTATAGTATGATGTAAGTTTATATTAAATATGGAAATATTTGGAATCAAATTTAATAGTTAAAATAAAATTGTCATGTCATGGAAATAACAGTTAAAAATTACACAAATTAATATGAAAATATTATAACTGCTTATTGTTGTCTTGTTTTTATCATAGTATTTTCATAATTTCTGTACATACATTTTATATATTTATACACGTGTGTACATATTACTTTATACATATAAAGTACATTTATTATAAGTGTTATTAAATGTAGTTATTACAGCTGTATAGTATGTATTTGTTCTGTGTGCATAGGCCTCTACATAATAGAATATTCTATAACACAGAATGAGAGAGAGAGAGAGAGAGAGAGAGAGAGAGAGAGAGAGAGAGAGAGAGAGAGAGAGAGAGAGAGAGAGAGAAATGTGAAATATGGCTTATCGTCAGTCATCATCGCGTCAATGGGACGAGCTTAATCGAGTGCTCCGTTTTATATAACCTCGTGCTGATGATGGAGCCGGACAACACCACAGTGGCCTCGCGCATCGACAGATCGGTGACAGCAGCGGTGCCTTCACGAGGCATCAAATTCATACAGTATAACTGGGTCATTACAGAGGAAGCATCTGTCCAAACCCTTGTATTTTTATTTAAAGAGAGAGAGAGAGAGAGAGAGAGAGAGAGAGAGAGAGAGAGAGAGAGAGAGAGAGAGAGAGAGAGAGAGAGAGAGAGAGAGAGAGAGAGATTTCTAACATTTAGCCTGAGCTCTGTACAGTGTGTGAGTTGAACCGCGCTTCTATCTGCCTCTGCTCTGACGCAATTCAACATGGCAACGCGTTTGAGAGGAGGGGCAGAAAATGGGGGCAAGAAAGTAATGCAATGCCGTCGTGGAAACCACGATCAGAAGTGCCATTAAAATATCTAAGTGTGTCATCTAAAGTTATCCAGATAACATTGAACGAACATTATCAATGTTTCGCGGTGTTTAAATGTACACGCGCGCGCACTGCAGTGAAATGGTGCGTGTGTCCCGCCGTATTAATTCACCGCCCACCAGCTCGCGCGGAAGCATGGCACGGCACACGGCATCTTTAAACACACACATTCAGCATGTTTTAACCGCAGTTTCACTGATAAACGACCCTGCTCTGTACGAGCAACTAATTCGCGAACTTTCTTTGATGCCAGTTGTGCTAAAAGAAGAAGCACGGTTGAATTTAGTCGAAATGTTCGACCGCTGCTCTTTGTTTTCCGCGCGACTCTGCGTCAGTGGCTCGTGCGACTCCATGCTTCACGCTCGAGACTGTAAACACATGCGGTCCGTGCAACAACTTCACGGAAGAGCATTGAGCGCAACAAAACACGTATTTGTATGTGTATTTCCTTAATATAATAGGGCAACTTAATACACTTTTAAATAATTCAGAATTCTTAAATTAAATATCGATTTTATAAGCTCCACGTTTAAATGCGTCAGTGACACCGCCTCCATCTCACATTAAACGAATCTCTAACAGTAGCAGAGCTCTAACCATTACATTAACGCGGAACTCGTTGAGTTACTAAAGCAGAAGTTTGGAAATGTTGTTGATGAGCTTGTGAAAATGCGGGTTTGTTTTGAAGCACACCCACCAACAGCGGAGACCACACGCAGTCAGACGAATAGTTCAGCATCGCAAGTTCAAAACGAGTACAACTAAACTTGTTTTAATGAATGCATGCAACACCAAATACACATATTTGAAAGTGCATGTTCACTACTGTAGTTTTATATAGGCTTTCAACCAGACTACGAGTGCAAATTGTTTATTTTAAAATGCAACATTGGCCGTTTCTGTCAAAATACTCATCTATAACGCATTTTTTTGTTTGTGCCTGTTCTGACTAGTGAAATAAAAATCAACTCTGGCTTCAAATAAATAAATTCTGTTATCAAACACTTAACAGCGATCATCAGGAAAGGATGCGAGCGCCCTAAAATGTGATGCTGTATAGCAGGCAGCATGTAAACACTAAACTTACCGCTCGCTTTAATACCAGAGCAAAAATGTAAAACAATTCCAGCAAGCTTTACAAGTGATCTTACTGTTACATTTCTGATGAACACGACAGCTTTCACCCAGGCATCGCACTGTCACACAACTTCTTAAGGGGGCCTGACGAACGGCGAATTATGACATCTTCTGCACACATATAAACTGTTGAATAACTTTTAAGAAAATACATTTATTCTTACCTCGACTTGGATCAGTTGAAGTCAAACCACACAGCGAAATCGAAGAGTTACAGGCGTTACACATTTAACAATGCGCCACTCGTTACTGTCTCACTTTCTGTCTGAGTATAGTAAAATGTTTACGCATGCGCGGATGTCCATCCACCATTTTCTGAATTTCTTCAATCAACCTCATTTGCATACGCTGCTGACGTTTGACTGCGTCTGCATTCTATTGCCCATATAAGGAAAAGAAAATTACGCGGGAAACGTGGGCGGGTCCGGTTGCTAGGGCAGCAGCCAGTGAGCTGAGATCCCGGTGGGCGGAGGTAAACTCTATTACTACGAGGACAGCAGATGTCGGAACAAACGCTGCAGCAGCACATCATTCTTCTCGCTCTGTGTCTGTGTCCGTCAGCCATGAGCACATGTCGGCAGCTTCGTCTTCGATATATTCATCATGAAAGTTGTTCGAGGTAGCCGGGCTTTTTGGGGGCCCGCTGCAGAATAATTAAATCGACTTAAGGAGCTAAACGACATTAGACCAACATTCACCAGAATTTTGATCAGTTGGATCGTTTGTAACCCCCCCCCCCCCCTCCCCTCTAAATTTCACGTAGGCTAATATTCTTTTATTTGCTTGCAACAAATTAGTTTAGAAAATGACTTTGTGCACAATTATTCTTAAATGGATAGTTCACCCAAAAAAGAAAAATTCTGTCATCATTTACTAACCCTCAAGTTGTTCCAAACCTGTATGAATTTATGTGCACACAGAATACGATATTTTGAAGAATATGGGTAAACCATACAATTGATGGGCACCATTGACTTCCATAGTATTTTTTTCCCCATTCGATGGGGCCCATCAATTGTATGGTTTACCCATATTCTTCAAAATATCTTTTGCGTTCAACAGGAAAAAAAAATAATTCATACAGGTTTGGAATAACTTGAGGGAGAGCAAATGATGACAGAATTTTCATTTTTGGGTGAACTATCCCTTTAAACTGTCAATTATTAAGTACAGAGAGTGTTGTTAATCTATCCTACTGGATGGCTTATAATACAAACAGAAAACATGAACAATTAGAATTTTGTGCATTAAAAAGTATAAACGTGTCAAATTTACATTAATCCCAACTTTGTTTCTTGAGTTATTATATTATCACAATCACTCCCTGCTCTCCCCAACAGCAAAATAATCTCAGGTTTCTACTATAAAAACACTTATTTGATTCCTATGGGCCAAGTGCTGAACATTTGTTTCACAGATGCCATCAGCATGTCCCTAAACTAAAAATAACACTCCATGAAGAATGACTCTTCATAGAGGAATGTTCTCTGGGACCTGAGTGTTGTCCTGAAATACCATGCATGCCTAAATGTCCTGTGTGCACACACAGTTCAAAGTTCCGAGAGGACACACACATGGACATAAGGAGCCATTTTAATGAGTTGCTTCACAAATATAAACATGATAGTGGAACCCACTCATTTTACACAGGGAATTTTTCATAATATGATTGATGTTTAGAAGCATTTCATACAGGGGAGAAACAAACAAAACATTAACCAGTATGGAATGAGACCGAAAGGATTTAGAGGAACAAATTAATTTACAACAACAGTACTTCTCCAAGATCTAAAACTCCGCATGCATCAGCACCGCAAACATGGACAGTTCCTGCAGTTTCCTCATCCATCCAGCCAGAGGATTCTGGGATTTCAGCAACTTCTGGGGCTTAAAACGAAGTCGACCTTTACACAAGATGGACGTTCCATTCTATACAAAGTCTGAACACATCATAAAGTTGATTTACTAAAATAAATAAATGATACAGTGTCAGCTTACTGCATAATTCACCCCAAGATTTAGTTCATCTAAAATCAGACAGTGTCACAAAAGTTTTGTTTGAAAATAAATACATACAAATGATCCGAGTCATTATAAAC
Source organism: Gila orcuttii (assembly GCA_026230005.1). Lineage (NCBI taxonomy): Eukaryota > Metazoa > Chordata > Actinopteri > Cypriniformes > Leuciscidae > Gila > Gila orcuttii. The sequence goes on from JAPDVR010000006.1 coordinate 15,019,761, forward strand.
AAAGAAATAAAATACACAGGTTGATGTACTAAAGAGGTCTTAGATTAAATGCTGAGAGACTTAAAAAAAAAAAAAAACTTAAGGTAACATTAAGTGATTTAAAGTTGTAACTCATTCTGTAACAAATGCGTTTATTCTACTACTAGATTTCTCTCAGCATGGATTCCTGGATTAAAACTGAGGCATAAAAGAACAAACATAACTGGTTATTTAAGGACAGTACTTATTAATTTCTAAGCAACGTGCAAGTAATGCAGTGATTAAACATGGATTTACAAAATAATGCTGCATTTAGACTTTCAATTAGTGATAAATACTAGGGTTTACACTTTATAGTTAAAGCACCCCACAAGTAACTTTAATATTTAAGATTTGAGAGATTTTAACTGCGACTAAGGTTAATGGCAAAAGAAAAGAGGCTTGTTATTGCTTTCCAGGTCTGATTTCCAGTGTTTCTTTCTTAAACATAAAAAATTCAAACATGATACTGAAGTATCTAAGAATGAAGTTAATACTCATTGGCAAAATAAACACATATTCCCAAAGTGTTCATCTGATAAACCAGCCACACACTCGCACAATTCTATCACACATAAACTATAAACACATCTTGTAACATACAGCGATTCACATCATGTTGGAATGTCCTTTTTATCTGAAAATTCATTTGACAGGCTTTTAACCAAGAGAATGTTACAAACTGACACCCTCAAATTCAGACTATCCAATGTCAAGAATCTTTCTTTCAAACTGACAGCCAATCAGCACATGAAGAGCATCAGTTTAAAACACACAGACATCGATTTACTGATTAGTCATTGTGAACACTTGATGTCTGAATTCCTCAAGTATAGTAGTCATTGAGAGTGTCGGACATATATTGTCAGAACTAAGGCTCCTCAGCAGTTCAACTGTTCTTGACATACTTTGCAAAAAAAAAAAAAAAAAAACATGCTTCCTACAGTGCTTTCCCGAGAGACGGCACATGATATGAAGCAGAAAAGCTAACGGATACGACCGTTGCTCGCAGACAAATGTGTGGGGAAATGAGCACAGGTTTAAAAGCAAAATCCACAGGGAAAAAAGTGAGTTTTCTAAAAAAAAAACTAAAAAAAAAACCACCACTTTCAGTTAGAAAGAGCACAACTCCAAATACTGCTACAAAACACACTTCTGAAGTTCAGAGTTCATTTCTTTGGGGGTGCAGGAGACAGTCAGGTTGAGAGAAGCTTTGATAAGTCCTCAGTTTTTCCCAGGTCAGCAAACGCACAAGGCAGAGTAACTTGTAGAGCCGCTTTGGCCCTGAGGGTGGCAGCAGAGAGGTCTGAATCTGAGCTCAGTATGTGGAATTACAGCTCAACGCTTTTCGTAAAGGAGGTCTCCAGCGTGATGGGAAAGTCATTGAGGGTTTCCAGGACACCGACGAGAGAGCTGAGGGTGAGCTTGTCTCGAAGTAACGCGTTCTCCTCGTACATGCGTGTGATGACGGGGCATTTGGCCAGCAGAGGGAGCCACTGCGGCAATAACCGGTCTCTGTGAGAGTGGGATATACATGCAGACAACTCTGAGTACATTTTGCTCTGACTTTCAGATGCTTTAATTATAAAGAATGCATCAAAAAGCATGTGTGTGTCCTTACCTTGCCCCGAGGCAAACTAGCAGCTGGAACTTGCCATCCTTGCCAATGTTGCGTGGCATATTGTTAACGGCGTTGACGTATCGACAGAAAGATTCACAATTCAGACCAAGAGGCTCTGGTATTTCTTGGAGGTCTCCAATCTGATCTGCATTCTCCATAAATGCAACTACTCTCTCTGTACAACACACACAAACACAGAGCAACACATTCGTTAGAAACCTAAAAAATGTGTTTTATGCAGGAAATTAATTATAAAATATTTACAGTATATTATATATTTTAAGCAACATAAACATATGGTATCACACACACACACACATATAATATATATATATATATATATATATATATATATATATATATATATATATATATATATATAGCCTAAATGTACTTCTGGAGGACAAAAATTTAAACTTTGTTATAAACTGTTTACTTAAGGTAAAATATTTCACTCATAAATGTAACATTTTGAAAACAGCACCCATGCTTAATGTCTTTAAAAAGGATCTAGCTCTATATAATGAGGCCTTAAAAATTAAGAGAAGTAATAAAGCCAGGAAGTAATGTGAATGTGATTTGTTTTTCTAGTTTATTTATTCTGTTTGAGTGAATATCTTTGGTATAGAGCTCAAAAATCTTAGAATAACAGTTAGTGCCATATACTCTCACAGGGAAACATTTAATAAGCTTTACCGTAGAAATCCCACACAAAGACATTTTTCTGAAAGATTCGAGCAGAGCGGAATCCATGTTGGAAGAACTGTTCCAGTGCCCACACCAGACCACCCTCACCACACAGCAGAACAGTAAGACTGCCCCTCTGAAAGAGACCGTTTTAGGTTAAAAAAACACAAAAAACAGGGAAACATAAATCATGATATTTTTAAGTGGACACATCATACCTCTTTCTCTGGTTTGTGGAAATGCTTGATAATATTGTTGACTGCTTCACCGATGGATTCCTGTATCTGAACGGTTGTTGGTTCTGAAGAGAGAAGGATTGTTAAAAAGGATGAACACCTAAATACATTAATAGTACTTCATAACAATTATAAATTTAAAAATAGTTAAGAATAATGTACATTCCCATTAGACGAAGACAGTCATATCAGTAGACTAATAAAAGATGGTTTATTTTACAAGGAGAGGGTCACTTCTTGGGGGCGGCCATTTTGAGATCACATGAGCAGCCGAATACTAATTACTTTATTTCCCTAACCCCCATGATTTGACACTTTCATTTATGGAATAAATTAATTATGGCTGACTATTATCTCTTTCCCTGCCATTGACAGAATTTTCCGTCATTTATGAGAAAACGCTTCCCTGCCATTGATGGAAATTTCTGGCCTTTCATGTCTTAACTGTTATACAGTATAGGAAGCGCTATTATGCATCTTCTGAAAGAGTAGAGAATCTCCATATCAAAACACAGGCAAGAAAAGGAACAAAAATCGTTTTGTTTAAAATGTTGCTTTTTTTTTTATTAAAAACTCAACCACATTCAAGTGTTGATACAATAAATAATGCATGAAGCTAGAATAAGATTTATTTATTTTTTAAAGCCGAGGTGTTCTTTCTTTTGATATATTGCATGTTCAGATTAGAGATGCGCGGATGAGCTATTATTTCATCCGCAACCGCATCACAAAACTCATCATCCGTCCGCCATCCATCCGCACCAACGTTTTTGACCAATTTTCAAAACCTCACCCGCCCGCCATCCGCTGATACAAGGCGCTGCTGATGACAGCCGCGAGACTAGAAACCGCCCGCCACCCGCCCGAATTTACTTAAAATATTTTTTTTCGTCACGTCATCCGCCCGATCGGCGGTTTATCTGCGGAGTCCGCGGCTATAACCGCCAACCGTGCATCTCTAGTTCAGATATTCATACAATCATTTGTCACTGAAAGCATTTATTTTATGTGATGCTACATTCAAACCACTAGGTGTCAGTATAAGTCCAAGACCATGACAAATCAAACATTACTGAAAGCACCTTTAAAATACAAGTTAAACTTACTGTTTCCACGTCCTGTAAGTGATGTGATGCTAATTCGTCGGATCTGGGAAGGCGATTGCTGAAGGGGCGGAGTCTTAGCCCCTCGGCCTCCTTCATCATCATTGCACGGAACTACAAATTCACCAATAAGAACTCGCTCAAGACTGCCATCATCCACACCTTTCCCCAGCCACCTGCCGCACGGGAACCTGGAGAGGATAACAAGTGAATAACAAGAAAGCCATAAAAGGAACAAGATGGAGGGAATGTGAAGAGAACGGAGTAGGCCGTACTTGTATGTGTGGCCAGTGATCTCATTGCGGACCATGACACAATCCACCAGCCACTTGGCAAGCAAGCCAGAATTATCATGACCCAGCTGCACTGTTGTCAACTTCCCAAGGTTCTGACGCTGTACATACAAAACAGATAAACGAAAAAGAGGCGTTAAGCAGCTGTCTGAGAATAACTGAACAACCCGTGTGAGGGTGTGTGCTGCATTTTGAAAGTGAGCAGCGGAAGGACACCAAGACAGTGAAAGTGTACAATGTACTATCACTGATTTAGATTTTAGCTTTACTATCGCAACCTATGGCTCTAAAAATATTTATGGAATTAACTAAACGCAAGTGTACAAGCAGGGTCCAAAATGAACACACCATAAGTTCCAAATGTGAGAAAAAACTGGCTTGGTGAGTAAATAAAAGATACTCGCCTGAGCCATCAAAACAAAAATATACTGAGTTTAAGGGGTTTTGTGGCTTGAAAACAATACATATGGCATTTTCTGAATCCGAATCCACTCACCAAGTGTGCATAAGAGTTCATTTTGGATCCTGTATACAAGTAATAAATAATAATAGAAACATTTTGTACGGCTTCTACAGATGTTAAATGTTAGTCTAATTTTCTAGTCTGGCCTAATTTTCATGTTAAATGAATAGTTCACCCAAAAATGAAAATTCTGTCATAATTTACTCCTTCATAATGTATTTCTTCTGTTGAACAAGGAGGGGGGGTATTATGGAAGTCAATGGGGCCCATCAATATTATTCTTCAAAATATCATCTTTTGTGTTCAGCAGAAGAAAGAAATTCATACAGGTTTGGAACAACTTAAGGGTGAGTAAATGATGACAGAATTTTCATTTTTGGGTGAACTATCCCTTTAATTGTAGATTATTTTCCGCCATATGTGCAATCAAATCGAAAACGGCTGTTGTACAAATTTTGGGAAGATTTTAAGGTAGAGAGGAACCCAAAGAAGCAAAAGAGGTGATCTCTCTAAGTGGAGAAGAAGAAAAATGGAGAAATGAATGAATGTAGAGAGAGGGAGGAATAAAATGCAGGGATGTGCTCCTAACCTTGAAGGCGATGGAGATGTGCGTGTGAGGCCTAAAGGCAGACTGCGAGAGGATGAGAATGAGTTAGAACATGATGGATGATTGACAGTAAGACAAATGGCAGTGATTGGTTCTATGAGGTGGGATGTAAGAGTAATACCTCCTTCCTCAAATTTATAGATTCATGCATATATAGAGAGAGGGGTTTTGATCACTAATACATGAAATCACCATCTCAGTTTGGGGGAAAAAAAGAAACAATCTGGATATCAACAAAATCTTTTTGTGAGAAAATCTGCAAAACATTTTGAAAGGTCAAAGCAAAAGAACAAATTTTCACAACAATTGTATCATTTCGCCTCATATTAAAAAAAAGAAATATTTAAAGTCCCCCAGTAGTTAATAATTGTATCACTTAAAACTCATCTTTGATCACAAAAATTACACATCTTTTTCTTGAAAAAAAAACATTCTCCTTCCCTTTAAAATAGCTTGAATGTAACTCTACACCCTTGCCTCATTTAGTATGCGCGGTTCTATGAATATGCAAACTAGCCCTGCCTCCACTCACTCGCACCAGTTCAGAGATCCACTCGTTGATGTGATTGGTTACAAAGTAGTTTGCGACGTCAGAAACACCAGGGATTTCAAACCCTGTTTCTGAGAATGTCTTTAATTTACTGCAGTTTTAAGGAGAAAATACTCTTAAAGCATATTAAAAACACCACATAGACATTTAAACAAAATTAAAAACTAGATTTTCACCACAGGGGCCTTTAATTCATTTTTTTTAAATAAATTATTTATGCTCCACAATTCTCATTAGAAGAGAAAAAAATTACTAAAATGACTTAAAAGGCCTAATTAGAATATCTATTTTGTAAGAGATTCACCCTGTTACTTTCAATTGTTTTTATTCCTTAGATATTGTTGTTCAGCTAAACTTTTATTATTTCCATAAACAGCTTCAATTTAGCAGATGTTCGAAAGACCTGCAAGCACAGTCAATTCTGCGGATGGCAGGACAGATGACTGTTTCAGTCCCACAGGAAAACAAACACTCGAAATAAACTGCTGTATCAGTTTCAGAGCAGAACAGCTGGAGCGTGACATCACGGCACTCACGTCAAACGTCATTTCCAGAACATTCTTCGTGATCTGCAGGGTGCCGGAGTCGCCTAGCTCGCCGGACACACACAGCCAAGGGTTGGACGTCGTCATTGCGTTACTAAGCTTCTTGATGGGGATGATGACGGCCCGGTACGGAATCACTGAGGGCACAAAAAGAACATAAATCAGGTTGCAACTAATCACATTATACAAAAAGACAGAAAGGGTCATTTGAAAATTAAGTTGCTCTGCATCATCCTGTTGAAAATGGCTAAACATGAGTATACATTTTTCATGATTGGTCCAGCAATAAAACTGTAATGCAGCATCAAATCAATGTCAAGTGCCTGAGATGATGAATGCTGTTTTATATGAGCATTTGCATTAAATATTCATAAAATTTTAATCCACATTGACTGACTATGGTAGGTACCGTCCTGGTTTGCACACGTGTGTGTGTGTGTGTGTGTGTGTGTGTGTGTGTGTGTGTGTGTGTGTGTGTGTGTGTGTGTGTCTCTTATTCTGGGACGTACTTATGGTGGTGAAGACGCTGGTAAAGCAGAAGTAGTCCACTGCATTCAGGCTCAGGAGATGAAAGAGAAACTGTTCTTTTTCCTCTTCGCAGCGCAAGAAGGCGTACCGCTTGTACAGCTTCCTGTGGGAACATGGCATGCTTAATAGCAGGTGCAGCTACTTGAAACGGGTCAGCATGCGTGTACTTGTTTGCGTCACTCAGAAGTTCTTATGATGAGCATGTTTTTTTGGTGTATATGTGGGAATCTCAAAGCCTGCAGGTGTGTGTGAGTGTAGTTTGTTTTTTAACGCCATGCCAGCTTCTGTGGCTATTTTCATGGCGAGACAAGTTGTTTAAAATCTATTTTTGCTAAAAACAATATTTGGATTAACTTTGTAAGAAAATTATTAAAAAGTGTCACCTGATTAAAACAAGGTTTCTCACAGGGTTAAACCCAGCACAATCTAATAAAACATGCTAAAACATTTGACAAAAAGTGACAAATCTTCCCTTAAAAACTTGACTCATCCTGGATTGGCCTATTCAGCAACGGGTATAAACAATCTGGTCCCATCAATTTGAAAAATTATCAATTTCTTTTCCTAACATTGGGACTGGTGTGTGTGTAGATGGGAGTTTGGATGTGTGTTAAGCATTGTACGCACTTTGTTAAAGCCTGGTTAGACAGCAGCTGTTTGAGATGCTGGGAAAGTAGTTTTTTCTCCAGGGACAGACGGATCCAGGCACGTGCTCGACCTACATCGGTCTTAATCTCTCCCATGTTCTGGATGTGTCTGAGAAGTTGAAAGAGAGAGAAAGGATGACGGAGAAAGAGAAAAATAAGAACAAGTGTAATTTATTGCATGTGGGTTGAAATGGCCACAAGCAACGGAACATTGTGGGTGTATATCAATCTCTCTTTAAAAAAAACATCACGTCATTTAAAAATTACCCAGCTGAATTACTGGTAAAAAAAAAAAAAAAAAACACTGTAATGCGCACTACTGTATACAACAATTGTCCTCAGGCGATAAACACACCTCATATCCTGAATGACTGAGACACGTAATGCAGGAAGACCAACACTGGACTCTGGCTTTCGTCTTTCCTGGCCATTAGACACTGTAGAGTGAGAAACACACCGTTTTAGCACTCTTAAGTAGAGCAGATTTTAAAGTTGGAATGAGATGGAAATTTTCTAAATGCATGTTATTGATATCATCACTCGATCGTCCAGTGACGTAGGCTTCTCCAATCATTTCGTCAGCATAAACCCGTCCCTTTACAATTGACAGGATAGAGGTGGATCAGAATGCAATTTGCAATCAACAACTGATGTTTTGAACCAAAACCCCATCCTACATTGTTTTATTTGAGATAATAAGTTTCACCTGAATGTACGTCATGATATGGAAGAAAAGATCTGTTACTTCTCATGTTACATTGTGACTTTAAATCCCTTCCTGCAGAGCTTTTGGCCTGTTAGCATAATTAGCATGGAGAGGTGTTAGGCCTGAAGACTTCGAGCTACGCAAGCTTAATGTCAAAAAGCAATTTGAAACCTTGTGTTTCGTAAGCACTAGCAGGTGTTAACGTCAAAAATTAGTGAGTATGTTCCTATCAGGTTTTCTAGGAGAATCACTGAGGAATATAAAGTTAATTAGCTTGTAAACATGTTTAGCTAAGTCTTGAACTTCCTCAAAAAGCGGCAAAACAAAAGCTTGGGGTCTGAAAAACACACAGATTTTTGTGTACAAGTATATTTACACTATGTTGTGCGAGACGAATCTAAATGCGGCCCTACAGAAATGGACACCACTGAAAGTCATGCTATAATTTGCAGAGTGACTTGAGTAGAGTTGTTTCTGGTCTTACAATCTCATATGCATTTATGAAGAAAGTGTTTACCTGGAGACTCTGACAGCAGCTCGTTTTTCTCTTCTCTTGCCTGGTAGTGCAATAGATGAGACCACAGCGCAGACTTTCCCTATGAACCATGACAACAGCACACAAATGACTCAGAGCATTAGAGCTGCAGTTGTACGAATGTGAAACTCATTTCCATTTGTTGGTGTCTCACCTGTTTGACCAGTAGGCCGTGGCTCCATATTCTCTCCAGCAGGTCACACAGACTGGCTATGAGCGTGTTCTCCTCCAGACCGGTGATGTTTGCCTCTCCATGTCCCAGTTCAACAGCCTCTCTGCCCATTTTCTCCACTAACATACGCTTGGTCTGAACATCCATTGAAAAACATCATTAGAATTAGACCTGTCCAGTGGTTCATGATTACTAGATAAGGATATTAAAAATCATTACACTGAGATTGTTGGGGCAGATTTCCATTTGTATGTTAAGTATTAACCATTTGAATTATTAAATGCAAGCAATTATACTAAATAGTTTATAACTGTCTCCAGCAAAACTAACCGACAGACCAATGACTATCATGGTGACCTACGCCAAGATTTGCACTACAAAGTACAATATCTAGCCAATTAAAAATTCCAGAGTAGTGAAACGATTATTCAAACAATACTATCATATTTATTTTGGTAACGCTTTATTTTAGTGTCCTTGTTACATATGTTACCTGTTTGTACTGTAGTAATAACAGTACATTATGCTCAATTACATGCAACTAACTCAAAACCAAACCCTAAAGTATGTTAATTAATATTACTTAGTATTTAAATGTAAAATTACACTGTAAAAGGACACCTTAAAATAAAGTGTTTTAATTAATAATAATTACTTTTATAATTCAAAAAAGAAAGTAATATCTGTGACTTTTTAAAGCATAATAAAATGATAATTTTAAAGTTCCCTGATATTTCCATTAGGAACGAACTAACATTAAAATTCTTGTTGATATGATGAGCTGTATTATAAGCCTCATTATTTTGATGTCATGGCCAGTGACCAACCAATGGCTAATATAAAACTCTATATTATTTTGTATAAATAAATCAAATATAAATGAACAAAAAATCAGTTAAAAATCAAACAAAAATTCAGGAATCACTGCATTATAATCTACAATAGGAAATGCTATAGTAATTTGCTAAACATTACATTTAACAGTGCATTAAATTATTACAGTTTTTAAAGATAAACTTCAAGGGAGCACTAAATGACAACAAAGGTCATCTAAATAAGCAAATATGCATGCACAAATATATAGTATCGATCAACACAAACCCCGTTAAAACTGTTTGATAACAGACTGATATATATATATATATAAATTCCAAGTTTTTCATAACAGTGGGATCCCCAGTTAAAACACACACAAATACTTCCATATACGCATATTAAACTCATCCTGACCTTCATCTTGCATTCTTTCAGTAAACCCTCCACAAACTTCCAGTTGGTCTGAGCGATGACTGCAGGGGAGAGGTCTGATAATTTGGGTTGTCTCAGGTTCTTCCCCAGGTTACGGGCCTCCTGCATGTACTTCTACAGATCAGGACACAGATAATAAAGAGGCTAAACACGTTTAGAAAGGTTCAAACACACTCACACAAGTAACTGTTGAAAAGTTTGAAACATTTTCTTGGGTACAAGAGGGGGTTGATTATAAAGCCGAGGATTTTATTCTTCGTTGTGCGATCCTGTAAGCTTTGTGATTGTTGAGTGATTCACTAAGCGCTCACTACTGAAACTCTGGTTTATAAGAGCGTGTGGGGAAATCCAGGGGCAGATTTGATTGCAGCGGAGTTCAAAGGTCACTGTGTGTCTGAGGGGAAGGGCTTCAGGGAGGAGTTTGTTAAGGGCATGTTAGGAATGTTTTAAGTCGGTCAAATAACGACAGGCCTCCACATACCAGACAGCAGGCCGAGAAGGACTTTTTAGGTGGTTTAAAAGGCGGGGGTGGTGCCTTATCCCACTCCCAGAAAGCCATAGAGTTCTGCAGGAGCAAACACCCCTCCACCTGTTGTGAGGTGGTACGACCCACACCCCACAGCATCCAAACGACAAACGCACACAGAAACAATGAAGAAACAAAAGAAAAGGAAAGAAAAAAGCAGCATGCACATGAATATGAGACAGTCAGACAAGAAAAGACAAGTGAGAAAACACCAAGACACCTAAAAGAGAAAATGCAGACTCAAAAGTTAAAAAATGGAGACAATGAAGAAATGAGAACAGGCAGATTCACGAAAACCTCGGGAGGCCTTTGTACGAAGCATGATTCATCAAGAAATTTGACTTGTAAATGGTTTATGTAAATCACTTACACCCCTGAAGACCATTTATGGGATTCAGACATTAGGAATCTGTGATTTGTGGATAATTACAGTCATTATCATGTCATTGAAAAGTGATAAAAAAAACATCCTGACATCAGTCTTATTGTTCTTTGGCGCGTTTATGAGATATGGTGCAATGACAACGAATTATTCTTCGAGTCAGATCTTTTCAAATGATTCAATTGATCTGATTTACAAAACTGGTCTGTATGGATTTGTTGCTCTCGGTTAATAGTGATGATTATCAGTAAATGACTTAAATATTGGTCAGCATTATATTTTCAGTTTTCATTATTTTAGTTTAGTTATTTTATTTTATGTGCTTTTGTCATTTTTATATTTAAAGGTTTAATTATTTTTATTTCAGTATAAGTACTTCTACATACTCATTTTTAGTTCGTTTGTTTCATTTCTAATCCTCATTTCAGTTTTGAAGTTTAAAAAATTTAATCTCATATTTACATTTTATTTTACGCTTTATTTCAAATACCGATTTTTTTCATTTTTAATTGTTTAAGGAACAGACTGATATCATGGTTGTTATTCACAAAATACAACATGCCTTATGGGTCACTATTAAGGTGCTTTTACATTCTTTTCAAAGCTTAAAATCTTAGATATTGCATATATTATCTTATTTATTGTAATTGCATGGAAAAGTGTTAGTTACAGCCTTCAAAAATTATTTTTTTTAAGGAAGTAAGCAAGCCTTGCGGGTTTATAAAAATATGAGGCTGAGTAAATTATGATAGAATGATCATTTCTGATAACTAACTTCCATTTTTCATCAGTCTGACAAATGAGTCCCTGTGAAAGTCTCAGTCAAAAAGAGATGAAGTAAAAAGTCTGGTAATCAAAGGCTGCACACAGAACAGGATGAAAATAAAAAGAGAAACGAGGAGAGAGGCTGAATAGGAAGGAACATCGCAGTCTCACCTCTTTGAGGTCATTGTCTAGCACAAGATGTTCGTTCTGTTGTCTCTGTCGGTCCACTCTGCGCTGAGTCGAGCATGTGCGATTGGACCATCTGATCACAGAGGATTTCGATTAGTCATCACACACACACACACACATTAATACAAGCTTTAAAGGGTTGCTCAGCTAATATTGACGCTGAAGCGCTACATGCCCCACACTGAATGGTCAATGTCTCAATAATGGTGTCATGTGCCATAAAGAGGACTCACTTGTTGGTGGGCCCCGAGGCAAGCACATCAGCCTGTAGTTTGGGAAAGAAGCCCTGCTGGTATTTTCCTTGGCCAATCTTCATATCCAGCAGGTGAGGATGGATGGCCGTGTGGTCGATCTTTCTCAGCCGTTGCTCTATGGCCTGGGCTGGAGAGGAGAAACACAGCTCGAGTAAGAAAGGTTAGCCGTTGTGTCGTGACAGCTTGAGACTTGAAAAGTGTTGAAGCTGCGGGTGACTTCAGAGTGTTCGCTAACAACAAACCTATAAGCTGTAAGCTCCAGGCTAGACTTCAACAACTGTAGACTATTTATTTAAACAACTATTTATTTAAAAAGGCGTTGAAAATAAATAGTAATTTATTCACAAATCTACTCCTAATAAGATGCACTTTGCTTGGGTTATTTTAGAGTACAATTTAACACATAATTAGCTTCAATCATGAAATATAAGCAGAGTGACTAAAGTAAAAATAAATTAGAATAAATAATAAAATTAAAAATATTTTTACATTGTAATAATATTTTTACTACAACTTTAATTTTCTACGCATAAGGTGCAAAAATAAAATATGAGTGGAGTGACAAACACAATTATTATTACTATGTAATAATTATACATTATTTTAATTATAGCATTTTTATTTTTTATAACTAATAAAATTAATAACAATATATATGTATTTTATTACTTACAAAATATTATTGCATTGACTTTAGAACTAATAAAATTAACAACATATTCCTTTTATCATTTATAAAATGACATTATTAATAATATTATTATAGCATTGATTTGCATATTATAGAATAATTTTATCCTTTATAAAACAATGCCATTATTATTATTCTTTTTTTTTATCATTGGACTGACAGGGAAATTAAAGTACCTATAGTAGCTGTGCATTGCATCAGAAAGATAGCATCATCAATTATTTAGCAGAAATTGGAATTCAAACCTTGTTTTCATGCTAACATACTTGTTTGTTGCCTAGATTTTTAAGTGTGCAACAAATAAAACAATGCTATGGCTTTCAAAATGCATTTTGTGATAGAATTGAAAATGTTGGGCATCGTTCATAGCGCATCTGTGGGCAGTGTGCCATTTCAGAAGCAATTTTTTCAAACCCGAACAGTGGCATCCATCTTCCAATAGTGACCTTCAGTGTGACAAGAGGTTATTGACCTAACAATGGTACCGAGGGCTCAGCGAGCAGATGCACACTCAACAATATTCAGCGCTCACACACACACAGGCTTCCCAAGATGGCAAAAACACAGCGCCAGGCGCCCGCTCTTTTCTTTTCAACATTTGGCAGTCTTTCAAAAGCGATCCATTCATATGACTCATTTGGGGACACGCTCTTCAGTTCTTTCATTCTATGCTCCTCTCCTCATTTTTCAAACACTTCTGTTCCCTCTCTCTTTCTCCCTCCCTCCCGTCTTCTCGGCCCCTCTTGAACTGTCACTCTCTATAATCATCTGCGCACATAAGCAGCAGCGATTTTTCTCTACAGCTTCATTAGAATTGAAATACACAATTTGTAGTGACAGAGCAACGACTGGGGAAATAACCATCGTTCAGAAAAAGAATGATGAAAGGTGATTGCACAAAACTCAGTAAGGCATAAAATGAGAAGACAATTTCCAATGCAGTAGAATAAATTGATTTGCGAATCTGTTCATAGATACAAAAACAGCACCAAACAAAACAAACCGCCCAAAAATAAATAATTTCAATATTACATTTCAATAAGACATCATGTTTCAAAAGGTGTCTTAAATGCTGTTCTTTTGAACTTTTTTTATTCATAAAAAATATATCATGGTTTCCAACTGTTTTTAACATTGATAATGATAAGAAATGTTTCTTGAGCTGCAAATCAGCATATTAGAAGGATTTCCGAAGCATCTTGTGTTTTTACTGTACTTATAAAAAAGCAGCTAGTGATCCTTCGAACAGTGGAGTAAATTAGGCTGCAGGCAAATTAGATTTTCTCTTTTCAGGCAGACTGTCTGCAATATTAAGAGCAAGTGATCAAATAAGATATGCGTCTCCAGACATAACCAATGGGGGGGGGGAATTAGATTTCATGTATTTTTTTTGCAGTCCATCTCAAAAACTGGATACGCAAAAAATTAGATTTTTGCTGTCAGTCTGAACATAGCCTAAGATATTCAACAAGGAAAAAACTAAATAACTAGTGGCTGGACTTGATTTTATCCTAATGGAATTGATTAGATTGTGGAAAACGTTCCAAATTTGAACATTATATAGTATACCATACAAAACTTTTTTTGTGTGTTGGAATAACACGCACGCTTAAAGGACAAGGAATGTGAAATTAGAAAGTAAACAGGGATCATTTTAATGTTATGTTCATTTAAAGATCAAGTGTGTAACTTCTGTGGCAAGTGAACTCAATTTTTTGCCATTTTTTTCCTTTTTGCTCTGCCCCATCTGATATTGTTTGGAAAAAGAGTCTTGCCTCAAACTTACTTCAGTGGTTGAGAGACTGATGTGTTGAGCAATGTTTTAAAAGTAGCGCAGAGAGGTAAAAATCTAACTTAAACAGTTGACTCTGCACATTAAACAGATCTAACATTAAATAAATTTGACATTTAATATATTAAGAGAAGTCAATCTCATACCAGACCACCAACTCTGCATGTTTCTTACCTGATTCCTTCAGAAACGTGCATTTCTGGTAAACAGATGAGCGCAAGCTGGGGGCGCGGACGTTGTAGAGGCGGGCCTTCTCAATGCGTCCGTCAAACACTCGTAGGAGGGGCTCTTTCTCCTCCCACTGAGATATGATCTTGTTGTCGATGAAGGTGGCAAACATTTGTGTTTCGATGAAATGGGACAGGAAAGGCAAGTATGGTTCCGGCTGGTCTGAAAGGAAAGAGGCCTGAGGAGAAATCAAATGAAAAACATTAATAATGGATGTACCATCTGAGACTTTTGATAAAAACTTTGGTACAAGACCAATAAAAAGTGACAAACTAGACTGAAAAAATAATATTGAGAATGTGTTTGATTTGTTTTGTGCAAACATGCCAGTCACCTTGTCAAAGTTGTGCATTTGCTCTCTGTTTGTCAGCCAGGACTCCAAATCTGGCGAGTTCTGAATCACAAACGACTCGTAGTCCGCAAACATTGTCGCGAAGCGCGCGGCAAACACCTCCCTCAGCTGCACATTCAGTTTAGCGTTCCTCAGCTCCTCTTCCTCAACAGGAGACCTTCCTCCAACGCCCTCATCCCCTAAAGCCTTCTGTCCCACTGCCAATGCCTCCAGACGAGCCACTTTCACCCCAGTCCTTTTGGCCAGAGCCTGCAAACGCTCCAGGGTCGGGTTGCCTTGAAGAAGTTCCAGCATGTCCAGCGCCTCACCACCGAGGTTGCCGTTCCTTTTGTCGTCCACTAACTCGCTCAAGGATGTGCTCTTCAGCTCCTTCTCCAGCGTGGAGGACTGCGTGCTGACGGCAGGTTCAGGGGAGGTGTTGCCCCCCGCGGGAGACAGGCCAAAACTTAGCAACACCTCACTGAGTTCTTGGATGAACTCGGTCTTGTTGGGGAACTGAGGAAAGTCTTCAGGCAATTCGATGCAGTGGTTGTCGACATCAACGAAACACAGGTTCGCCTGAGGAGGAAAATATTATGGAAGTCAATGGGGTCCATCAACAGTTTGGTTACCCTTATTCTTTAAAATATCTTCTTTGTGTTCAACAGAAGAAAGAGAAACATACAGGTTTGAAACAACACAAGGGTCAGTAAAATCTTTTTTTGGGTGAACTATCCCTTTAAGCCAGGGCAGAGAATATGGATCTTGGTTCAAACATTAATTGAAATTAAATTAAATTCAGCTTCATTGTGATGTGCCAAACAGAGCACACATCCAAGAGGTAGAAAGTATTTTACAAATATTGTGAATTCCTAATACACGTAGATAAAATGTATGACCAAACAAGGTTTTTTTTAAAGCATGTTCGCACTTATAGTTTTCTTGGTTCTTTTGGTCGGGACCAAAAAAGAAAATTATACATTTAGTTCCAGTTCGCGTAGCGTTAACACTAATTTTTTAAACCAAACCTAAAGATACAAAACAAAAGACAACTTCAAATTGTTGAGTAAAATTCAACAATTTGAAAATGTAGCTGCTTTGAGATCCCCATATCTATGGGAGTGAACTTTATAGCACCTTGAAAATTTAGATTTCAAAATGAAATTTTATTAAGAACGAGAATCTAGAACGATATTAAGATATCTTGAATACTTTTAGAGTTACAGACACGACAACTTTGGAAAAGGAATATTTATGGCACTAAGGCAGGTATGTTCTATGCAATTGTGTTGATAGAAAGACAAGATACATTTCTAGTTACAACGTTATTTGTTCTTCAGATATTTCTCTTAAAAAGAAAAAAAAGTAACAGTTGTATGCAGTGACCCACATTTGGTTTTTGACCACTGAAAATGTTTACAATTTACCAATTTACTCACAGAGCCACATTAAGATCTCCATATCTCTGGGATTGAACCATCGAAGGCCTTTATGAAAATACCAAAAGAAAAGTTTAAGAACTAGAATCTGAAAGGATTTTAAGATATCTTTGATACATGCTTGCAAACACAAGTAGTGCTTTTGCCATTTTTGAGCGTCACCATTGGCATATAATGATACAAAGATTGGTAAAGTCAACAGATTTTATAAATAGACCTACCAATCTCTGTGTAAAAATAAAATAATGATGCTGCCATCTTTCTTAAGTAATTTTTACCCCCTGTAATTTGGCTCCAAATCTCAGGTGAAAATTTTAATTTTGACCCCCCCTCTGCAAAATAGTGGATTACTCAGTAAATATACATCTGTGACATTTGGTTGAATTGACACGGAATGACCATGCTACAGTATTCAAACACACACTGACTCCAAGCTGCAATAGCAAATGCTGTACTGACCTAATAACCAAAGCCAATATCTGGAATTAGGTTAAATCAATCCACTGGATCATTAGAAATATCGCTCTGTGTGACACACTGCTGTTCAGTCATATGCAATGCAGCTCATGCAGTCAAAATGGCCTAAAGTCAGAGTGTGAGAGTGACCTTGTTGCTGTAAAAATAAATCAGTCAAGCAGAACTGTCCACTCTGTCAGGCCACAATGTTGACAGCCTGTCAGAAAGAAGCATTCAGGCCAGTATGTGTGTATTTAAATTGGCTAAAAAAAAAAGAAGTGTTTTAGATTTAGGTTACGATTTAAGTTAATTTTTAGGGCCACCGATTTAACTGTCTTCACGTAATATGAGTGTATATAATTTAAAACAGTGTCAGATGTGTCTGTGCACTCGTAGGTTTGTTTGAGTTTTATATAAACATCCAAACACTGTTCCTGATAAGAATATATTCCTTTTCTCTTCTGGGCAAAGGCAATGGACAGGAGCTGGAGCATGATAATTGAACTACTGTGAGCCATCTTATTTTGCTATTACACAAGGACATATCAGCCTCAAGTGGTTGAAGCAAGGACAAGGAAAAGATTGTGAGAAGAGCAGCATTTTAGCTGAATCCAGCCTCAAGAGATGACTTTATGAAAATAGCAAGCCTAGAATGCACTGCAAAAAGGTCAGTGGAAAAATCCAAGATGGTGAACAAGGTAAAATTTAAATAATCATATTTTTATTGTATTAATAATTTGCGCCAAATCTTTTATTGTATTAATAATTTGCGCCAAATATGTGCGCTGTTCAATTAAACAAACTTTTTACTAGAGTAGTGCACTGTTAGCATAGCAACATGCTAATAGCAAACAATTTGATTCAAGAGAACAGGTTTTGAACGTTTGTAGTCCCTCAGCTCTTAAGAGTATCAGTTACTAGAGTTGCTACACTAATGTTTAAAAGTTTGGGGTCAATAAAATATACATTTTTACTTCAATTCAGCAAGGATGCATTAAATTGATCAAAAGTGAGAGTAAAGACATTTATTAAAGACATTTCTATTTTCAAACTGTCTAGGCATAAATGAATCCTGAAAAAAGGTATCACAGTTTCCACAAAAATATTAGGCAGCACACCTGATTTCAAAACTGATAATAAGAAATGTTTCTTGAGCAGCAAATCAGCATATTAGAATGACTTCTGAAGGATCATGTGACACTGAAGACTGGAGTAATAATGCTGAAAATTCAGCTTTTCCATCACAGGAATAAATTACATTTTAAAATATATATAAATAGAAAATAGTTATTTTAATACTTTTAATACTTTACAATATTGTTTTTACCTGTTCAATTAAAATGCAGCCTCGGTGAGAGACTTCTTTCAAAAAGATTTTACAGACCCCAAACTTTTTAACGGTAGTGTATAGATATACATTTCGAATGCTCTGTTCCAAATCCTCACTAATAATACAACACAGCAAAAAAGAAACACGAAAGTCACGCAGTAAAATGGAAACCCATGCAGTTCCAAAATGAGCCATTTCCCCTATCATTCCCTTTTCTCTTGTTCTCACCAGTCTTTTTTTCTAGGTCAGAGCGACTTCAAAGAGAATACATAGCAGGGAATCTGGATGTGGAGTTCACGGAAAATGGGATTTAGGGATGAGGATGTGGGGAAGCCTTGCAGCACCAAGACAGACAAATCATGAATAATAAACCTCCGCTAAGAATTCTTATACCGTGCGACAAAGAAATGAAGGATCTGACGATAATGCCACACGTCAACATGGAAGCACTGCGTTCCAGCATCCCTCTAATAAAGACTGTAAAAGAAAAGCCTCATACTGTTCCTGCTGCTATTTTCAGCAAAGGCCTCCGGTGCTTTTTAAAGGCACTGAGGACGTTCTCATATGCAGATCACCCATCATCACAAGCCAATCCGGCTCCAAACTTATAAAGCCTCTTAGAAAAACAGCCCACTTGACACATGAGTCCACGTCCAAGGTCCCTAAGTGACTGTGCCATGATAAGGAGTGAATGTGCAGGTTTGTGGATGTGACCATGCAAGTGCGTGCGGGTTACCTCTTGAGGCAGCTCTAGTTTGGAGCGGTCCGTGCCCTCTTTGGACTGCAGGCCCATGAGATAGGGCACAGGGGCGTCCAAGAAGTGCAGCAGGGAAGCGGGAAGGATGGGCACGTACACATGCTGCCATTGGAACGGGAACAGCAACGTTGTGATTCCCTCCGCAACCACCATGAGCCTCTGGTAGTCTAGATGTATACACAGGGGGAAAAGCACAAGTTCAAATCACAAAAGAACTATAAGAAAACATATCATACACTAAAAAGTTAATAAATATGAAATAAATTGTAATTCATAAACTAAAGTTTGTTGAAAAGAGGGTCGGAAATTCTCATTTCACTTGCCATTCGTGAGTGAATTGTAAAAATGTACTGGCCTTAAATACCAGCAAAGAAACTGAATATTGTATTATGCAAAAAAAAAAAAAGAAAAGAAAAACTGACTAGTAAATCTGTTTTATTTAACCATCAAAGTCCTTTCTACTTGCATTTGGCACTTAACGATGGTTAATTTTGGATCCTGGGATCTGACTGAAATTTTATGAAAGGCACCTGTGTGGTAGACTTACTAAAACAGGGCAGTGTGATTATTAATAGATGTTTCTCACAAAATCTCATCATTAGTTTATCTAGAGAACAGTCAGAGGAATTCATTAGCATGTGTATCAGTTTGTGTTTGCTGAAAAGCATATGTGCTGCAGAAGGGTAATGTAATATTCATTAGACTCCTCTACATTCACTCAGTCTCCACATCAAAGGCCCTGCAAAGATTAATTTGCCAGCATCAGAAATTAAATTTAAATGCTTAAATAAGAGATGAAATGATCTGCATAGAGTCAAAACCTAAAACACAGTCTGTAAAATTGATGCAAGAAGTAGGAGCCAATCGATTAAACATATTTATATTTTAAATTGTTTAATTAAATCAAATTGCATATTAATGCCCCTATAAACAGAATGTATAACTTTAAATTATTGTGGCAGATCAATAAGTCATGAGACAGTAACGTTACAAGAACAAAAAGGCAATATATTGTTTGGAAATGCTCCATCACTGAAAAAATAAAACAAAAAAAGCATTTTAATTTTAATGTTTTATTTGATTTTTTATTTGAAATTATTTGAAATGAATTTGAAATGAAATTATTTTAAATGAAATGAAATTTGAAATAAATGAAATTAAATAAAACTTTAATTTTATTTTTTAAGTTACAATCCTTGATTTCTTACCCTGTGAGTAGAGGAGGATCTGCATCTCCAGCAGAACACAAGTGAAAAGCTGCACCAGATTTTCCAGACCTAACAACCGGAAGGCCTCACCCAATGGAAAATCAGCCAATGGCAGCTCCCCAACACCAGGCCTCTGGCACAGAATAGGTTCATACACTCCGTGGAACTTTAAAGAGCGTCCGGGCGGTGGCAAGGGTACTTCGTAGAGGATGTTGTAGACGTAGCTTTCCAAAGGGAGTGGGGGTGGCTGATGTGAAGTGACGGCCAGGTGGATCTGGGACAGGAAGCGTTTACAGGCGTGCATGAAGGGCATAGGCGTGATTAGACACATAGCTTTGGACACGTACAGAGTGTCGCGAACATAGTCGTATCCTTCGCCAGAGCAGCCACAGCTCCTGCGACCCCCTTGTGAGGATGAAGATGAGGAAGGAGACTCGACTTCATCCAGGCTGCTGGCTAAAGAGTCCATGCTAGAGGAGGATGAGGAGGAGGAAGAGGACGACGAAGGGCAGTTATGCGCTGATGTATTATGCTCCGCTTGGTGCATCTGGTGTAGCGTCTGCATGGCGGAGCAGATCTGAGGGCTGGTCACCTCCTCGTAGAAGGTGTGAACGAAACCATAAGTGCGAGAGCCGTCTTCTCTTGTGATGAGGAAAGAGTGGAACTGTGGGGTCCGACTGTCACGCTGTGTTCGGAATGACAGACCTTTGGGCATGCAGAGCTGAAGAGAAAGAGAAAATATTGCTTCAGTAACTACATATTTTGTAATGTTGCTTTTATTATGCAATTTGACACACACAGGGATTTTACGGTTTACATTTCCAGCAACAAAATAAAACGCAGTGAAGTGAGTCTGAACACTCAGTTGCAAAAAAAAAAAAAAAAAAAACATGTTTGATGAGCTGGGTATCGTTATTTGAGCAATAAATAAAAAATATATATATTAATTTTTATTATTACTGTTACTTAAATAAATAAATAAATAAATAAATAAATAAATAAAATAAATACATTTTATATAAATTATTAATATACATGTATGAGCTGGAGCAAATATTAAGATAATAATATTTATTTTGATCTTATGAGCTGAAGCAAAAATAATAATAAAAAGAATTATTAGCTTATGGGCTGAAGCTAATATTTTTAGGAGCTCATGAGCTGAAGCAAGTATTACAAAAACAACAATAATAATAATAATAATTAGAGTAGTAGTGGGTAAACTTTTGCCCGATAGACAACATTAATGTACCATGGTACCACTACAGTATTTTTGTAAGGGTTGTACATACTATATGAATTATGAAGTAAGGGCACATCATATGCTGTGGTATGGCTTTCCTTTCACTCTGCACTACTTAGTACATCTTATAAAGCCATGTTGACTGGTCAATATGTTTGTCTCTCTCACTAGCTGACTATTTATTCGCCATTTTGAATACAAAACAATGTTTGCATGTGCTGTACATCTATTAAAGACATGCAGTTAGTTCCCCATTTTTTCAAAATATAGGTGAGCAATTCACTATTTTTCATAGCTTCGTAAAAGCTTATAAAATCACAAAATATTGTGCTGATAAAGAGGTTTACATTACATTTCCAGCTTGTTTTCTACACTACACAGGTCAAAAATAGGAAGCTCTTGCACCTACGCATCTGCTTCACTCTTATTGTGCTGCTCACACATGCAGTATGAATACTGTAACCTGTTCATTTGAGCACCGGAATAAATCGTGTCATTCAAGTGCTGTCTAAAACAGGCAAGCACTGAAAAGATTGAGAAAAGGAAGGAGAGGACAGCAAGAGAACAAAAGAATGCGGGAGTGAAAAGAAGATTAGCCAAGAGTGGAATTGAAAAATGAAAGTAATCACTGGGGAAATTATATCCAGGCCCTGAAGGATTGAAAACCGAAAATGGAGTTCTGTGATTGCAAGCTGTCTTTCAAAGCACTTTCAATGTGTAAGTGGATTTTTTTTTTATGGGTGAACCTCTGCAGAGAAGAGACTGGCCTTGAAAAATGACTCAACAGGAATGTCATTCCAAATTTTTTGCTCAAATGATGTGATGGCATCACGCCTGGCAGTGCTGTACACTTCAGGTGTTTCTTTACAGGGCGAGAATACGCACAATGAGTCGTTTCCATACCGACGTAAGCAGAGAGCCTGGGTTGAATAATTGATGCTGGTGTCACTACAGCCAAGCTTCCGTTTACGTTTGCTGATGGAAAAAATGACCTTGCTGCACGGGAACGATAGGTCAGAGGTTTTCGTTACCTCTGCATGCTCTGGGACAGTAACACAAACCCCTCGGCTGATCACTGCATGCAACCACAGAATGAGCGAGAGTCTGTGTAAACACGTTATGACACTCCAAATCAATGCAGATACAGATCTCTCCAATGACTAATGTGAGAAATAGTGAGACTGCGTCAGGTAACCTTTATTTGAAAGGGAAATAAAACAAGTTTAGATGTGTCGGATGGATTTCTCGTAAAAGTTCACCTTGGTTGACAAGCCTCACCATGCTCTGAAAGGCACATGTGCCCTAAACACACTTAAAGGAATAGTTTACCCAAAAATCTCTTAATGAACTTTTGAAGTGTCAAAATGGTAGTTGCGTAGCTCTCAATGGAGGGACAGAAAGCTTTCAGATTTCATTTAAAAAAAAGATCTTCATTTGTCTTGAAAGTGGTAAATCAAGCAGGTAAAAATCTAAAGTAATGAAGTCACTTACCATGTTAACAGCATCCTGGTCAAATGGGCTGCACTCGATGTTCTCCGGGTAGTGGGTCAGAACTTTGGATTTAAAGGTCCTTTTGAGGGGGCTCTGATCAAAGTTTTCCCCTGCAGAGATGAAATTGTAAGGAATAAGGATAAGGAGAGTAAAAGGCATGGAACCTTCTTTTAAATTATTCATATAAAAATGCAAAAGCAACTATGGCGCGAGTGTGTCTGAATTCTAATACATAGTCATAAAGAAGAGGTTTGCCATGTGTCTCAGTTACACTGCATTAAACTAATAAAAGTTTAATGGGTTACATGCTTTACATCTACTTAGTAGTGCCAAACTTTTCTAGAAAACGTTCACTTATATTTGAATATAGCTACAGTAATATAAAATGAAAAACTTTCATATTTCTCTAATGCAGAATTACACACCTTACTTTGATGGCTTAATA
Source organism: Gila orcuttii (assembly GCA_026230005.1). NCBI lineage: Eukaryota > Metazoa > Chordata > Actinopteri > Cypriniformes > Leuciscidae > Gila > Gila orcuttii. The sequence goes on from JAPDVR010000006.1 coordinate 15,043,247, forward strand.
ACTTGTTTAAACAAACATTGCTTTGATATTAATATTAGTCTGATTCCTACAGTTCTCTCAGGTACGTTGAACAGAAATCCACTTGTGCGTGACCCAGATAGAACACCTGTCACTGGGATAGTGCTGATCTCGTGCACAAACACACACACACACACGCAGACTCACTCACTCACTCACTCATTCGCTCGTGCTCACTCACGATGCAAAAATATCAGTACAATCAATAATTCATAATATAAACAGTCTAACATAAAAATAATAATAATACATAATAATTCTAAAATATATACACACAATGTTTCTGATCTCAAATGTATTGTATTGTATCATGTCATGTAATCACTATTCATTTGTAATGCTGGTGTTCGCTACCAATAAGACTGCGCTACCAGCATTATATTCATGTGGTTTGAGGCTTTATTACCATCCATAAAACAATGCAAATATAGCGGTAGTTTTGGTAGCACAATCTAGCACAATGGTAGCATTATTCATCAGAACACCAGCACACAAAGGTGGGCTAGAAACATCAGGGAGGCATTGTGTCGCTCTTTTCCTCCATGATCGCAACAGTTTCATGAAACACAACTGTTTGTTTTCTTTTGGCTCAGTGCATGTTAGGGCATCATAAACAGGCCGACACATGCCGCCTGCAGTGTTAGATGGAAACGCCATAGCATTGACATCAAAGCACAAGCGAGAACCGAGATTGGAAAAGCGCCATGATTGCTACATAAGCGCAGATTACAGGAGGAAACAGTGTGTCATGCAAGATTTGGATCTGATGACAGTTAAAAAGAACAGATTTAAATCGAATGGATGTGAAGCAAACAAGATAGAGAGTGCATTTAGCATGAAAAGATAAACAAGACAACGATTCTGATGATGGTACATGTTGATAAGCTGACAACAGCACTCAGAATAAGGCAGAAGAGTGCGCTGAGGTAATTAAAAAGAGTCTAAGTAACAATCTTGTCCAAATCATCTGAGTTTTGACATGAAGATCATTTACGGCCTGAATCTGTGCACTGTGGGGTGAACTAGCGGTGATTTGGCAGGAGAGACTGTGACAGCCCTAGGCATTAACTAACAGGAAAGGACAGGGAGGAGGAGAAATCTACTAAAGCCCTTTATAACAGAGTCTGAGGCATACACGTGAGAAAGAGAGACAGACTGATGCAAACACCCCATGAAGTGATAGCAGGAACAGCAGGGGAACAGCAGAAAAACAAGGCAGGGAGGGAGCAAGAGATAGTCAGTGTTGCAAGAGAACAGAAACTGATTTCAAATAACAAGCAGAGGCAAATGACCCACATTTAACTATGATGAGCCTGCATATCGCAAACTTAGAAAAAACGAGAGGAAAAGAGGAAGTAGTGAGGACCGAAAGCTAAAATGACAACAATAACCCACTTGGTATTCAACATGGTCAAAGCAATGTAGAGTCAAAATCAACTATTTTCTTTCATAATGCAAATCTTATAAACTGTTACATCAAAATAAACTATTAATTTCTAAAATTAACTATTAGTTTGGTTTCATAACTCTAAAATGTCCGTTCTATAATATTAAAATTAATATGAACAGAGTTAATTATATAATATTTTGCCCAAGTGAAAAAATAAAAGTACTAATTATTAATTTATTATTATTATTTACCTGATAAATGTTAAAATAATATTAAATATACAATATTAAAAAGCTATAATATTTTGTTTGTCATTTAAAAATAAAGTAAAAATTATTTGATTTATATATTTAACCATTAAGTTTCAGTTTCAGTTTATTTATAAAGCACTTTTAAAAACGGCCACTGGCCGACCAAAGTGCTGTACACATAGAGAAAGAAACTAATGCAATTTAGAGACATAAATAATGACAAGCAGTTCAGAGCAGAATAATCATTCTAAGCTAAAAGCGACCGAAAATAGATAGGTTTTGAGACAAGACTTGAACTCAGACAGAGTGGAAGTTCCTCTAATATAAAGTGGGAGCTTGATCCAGAGTGTGGGACCAGCCACTTCAAAAGCTCGGTCTCCCCTTGATTTTAGCCGGGTTTTAGGTATCTGAAGAAGAAGTTTCGTTTCAGATCTAAGACTTCTAGTGGGAGAGTAGAGATGAAGTAAATCAGATAGATAAGAAGGTGCTAAATCATTTAAAGATTTATACACCAGTATTAAAATTTTATATTCAATTTTAAAATTTATCGATAGCCAGTGAAGGGATCTCAGCAGGGGGGTGGCATGGTCAAATTTCCTTTTTCCCATAAGGAATCTCGCCGCAGCGTTTTGAACAATCTGTAGACGGGCCATTTGGGACTTTGATACACCGAAATAAAGAAGTTTACAATAGTCCAGGCGCGAAGTGATAAGATCATGGATCGCAATCTTCAACGAGCGTTTAGGGAGATAAGATTTAATTTTCGCTATAGAGCGAAGATAGAAAAAGCTAGATCTGATGACAGCACTAATTTGTTTATCGAATTTAAGGGAGCTATCTAAAATCACACCTAAGTTCCGTACCTGGGGAGCAGTAGATAGATCTATAGATCCCAGGTCAAAATCATAGATTTGCCTAGTTTCTGAGGGGTTAAAAACATTGACTTCTGTTTTGTCTGAGTTCAAAAACAGGAAGTTTCCAGCAAGCCATGCTTTTACCTCCTCAAGACATGTTGTCAGACTGTCTAGAGCACTCTTATTTTTCTTAGACAAAGGCATATAAATCTGCATGTCATCAGCATAACAGTGAAATGAGATATTGTGTTTCCTAAAAATAGAGCCCAGAGGAAGAAGATATAGTGAGAATAAGACAGGAGCTAAAATAGAACCCTGAGGCACACCGCAAGATAGATTTCGAATAAATATTCAAATAAAATTATATTAAATATTCTTAAAACATTCAAATACAAGCATCTATAATTTCAAAGTAAAATACTCAATTTTAAATACTACATATGAATTTAATCAATATTATAAATGTACAGTGTGTAAAATGGTTATTCATTTCAAGATTTTGTGGTTAGATTAAAATTTGGGAGAAATGTTGGGTGGTTTTACATTTTTGTGCTTTATCCATGTAATATAAGCAATGTATTTAGTCGCAAAATCAGAGACACTCCTCTCAAAGTCTGAATACAAGTGGACACAGGAGATACATTTGGAAAGCATATATTAATACCAAGTGTAAACAGCAGTCTGTCTTGCCATGACTAAAGATCAAATCATCCAGGATCTTAATACACAATGTAATCAGGGCCAAAGGAACAGAGAATGGGAAACAGAAATGGATAAAGTTAGGGGTGCTTAGCAGTGAGAAGGTTAATGATGATGTTTACCTGCTGCCAAGGCCTCTGGGTCCCTGCCCTGTCGATCTGCCTCAAGCCATTGGTACAAAGCTGAGATGGCAAACACACAAACAGACAAACAAAAAGCAAAAATGTCAAACCGAATACACAGAAATGGAGAAGCAGACAAAATGATCTGATGCGTGACTACTAAATTCAAAGTGCAATGGCTTTGCAGACAGACAGCGTGTGTGTTTTTTTGCAGGCTGAGCAGTGATGGAGGTGAACGGAGACATGTTTTTCACAGCCTCTGCTTTTGCGAGCACAGCTTGACTGTAGGCCGCAATCTCTGCCGGGACGGAGACATCACGTCGTGCATGACCAGCACACACTTGCAGAATATCTTAGTGGTGGGTGTTGAAAGAACACAAGTTCCTAAGAAATATCTTAGAGCTTGCTAAGAAATATCTACATGTGCAACCCACACACACATATTTAATAACAGCTGACAAGTCATCTTCAATTTGGCCTCAAATCGTTTGGATCATCAGAATTAAATGCATGTTATTAAATATTACTCAATACATACAATGTGCACTGGTGAAAATCCCAAACCCTGTCAAAACATGTTTAAATCATATTTCACTTATAAATCAAAAGATAAAAATCTAAATCAAATATTGAGAATACATTAACAAATTTGTTGTACTACTTTACGCTGTTAAAAATATATAATTGCATCCATAACACAGTAATGAGAATCTTCATGAGAAAAAGGGTTATGAACATCTAACATCAGATCAGTAATGGAATATACTCAATGTCATGTACACCATGTTAAAATGCACAAAAATAGATGGGTTTAATTTATTAGGAAGTGAGGCACTGATTCGTATTTCTTTCTTTTATTTATTATATATATATGAAATAAATGAATTAGTGTGTGTGCTGTTATTGAGATTCCCACACAGGAAGTCACTGCTGTGTTATGAACGGTACTTGCAGGATGACTCAGCCTGTGTCACGAACAAATGTCACTACCTTTAACAGTCTATGGTCACTACTAACTGAATGAGAATCAAGTACTCTTTGAACTCATATGAGATCATAACTACCTTTCCAAACTCCAAACCCCAGCACCTGCCATAGTCTTCCTCACTCAATGAACCCATATCACATTTTCAAAGCTGATTAATGTTAAAAGCAAGTCAGCTAAGTCTCAAAATAAGGACCATACCACATTTTTTGTACTATGATATTCTTTGCAGTACGCTTATCATCAATCATAAGAACTTTTTATCCAAAAGCCTTGCAGCAGTGAAACAGAGTATTGGATTTGTGATATTGAGCTTCAAAGACCAAAAACCACTGGCATTGCTCCGAGCACCATTCATTTTAAAAGCGCTGATGGAAGACTGGGAAAAAGCAAGAGACGGCACACAATGTCTCCTGCAGAGCCTTTGTCCATACTCAACAGCGTTACGTAACTGAGCTCTTGCTGTGTATGTGTATGTGTGTGTGTGTGTGTGTGTGTGTGTTTAAGTGCTGATTGGGCACATTGTGAGCACGAAACATTGGGGTCTTTTTGCTTCTCGCAGGGTTTGGACAGTCAGCACAGCTCTGCTGTCAGCCTCATGACGCATCTGCTGAAGCTGTAATCCACAACAAGCCCCAGCCCGTCCCAAACCTCTGTTTTATCTTGCGGCACCACAAGGATAAGCAAGAAAACCCTTCACTTACATGGTTTAGTATTGAAATTTCACATGGCAAATTACTTTAATTTGCTTGATACAAGTTACTTTGAAAGCTAACAGCGGGATAGAGCAAGTCGCAAAAGTCTTTAAGATATTTAATGAGACGGTCCCAGTGTTTTATTAAGAAAAGAGCCTTGTAGCATAGGGAACATGGTTAACCTCAAAGAAACTGCTCAGTCGATTGAAACAACGAAATGGCAGACTTTTTCAGAGCATGACAATTCACACAAGATGGTCAAGATAATTTTAGTGTTACTCATATCAGCCTGTTGCACGCATTTAGGTCAAAGTTTACAGAGAATGAAACACTAGGTGTGTTTACATCCACGTTAAAAGTTTGAATATAATTTAAAAAGACATTAAACGTCGTATCAGTCTGGTTTTTGTGAAGTGGGAATAACATACGAAAATGCTACGACATACTTAAGGTGTGTCCCAATACGTGTACTTATGCACTATTCTATGCCCTTTTGTAGCATATATAGTTCGCTCACTGAAAATTTCCTAAAGAAAAGTGCAGTTTAAATACCTATATGGCGCACTTAATCGAAAAAACAAAATGTATAATGTTGGACACCATGCATCCAACTGTCGCTGCTTTATGTAGTGAAGGGGGTGTTTGACGATCAGACTTCGAATTTTAAAGGTAAAAAGATAATTTTGTCGCTCAACATCATTCACGACACGATGCATAGTATAAGTGAATCATGTATAGTGCATCATTAGGGACACAACTTTACAATGTGGTATACTAAACTTCTGAAGCAGAGTGTATGCGATAGCGAAACAGATTAAAATGTGGTACAATTATCATAAAAATTCAAAATGTATGCAAAAAATAAACTACCGAATGACCCTTCATATTTAACAGTATGGATAGAAATCTGAGTTAAAAGAAGCACATAAATCAGACTTACTGAAAACAAACAGTCACGTGGTGTTTGATAAGTCTTATCTGAGGACACAGTTCATTGACCAAGTTCCAACTCATCGGTAACCTAAGTCAACATGACCGGTTCATGGTCTTATTCTGCCTCACACATACACAGATATAGAGAATTCTTAGCAGATCCAATGGCGCAACCCTTTTGACCCGTTTTTGAGACCCTAGACGAGCATATCGGAACATCTACTTTGCAACCATACTTTTGTGGTCGAGGAGCTCAAAGCAACCAGTACAGACATTACATATCCAGAGCCGCATCCATATACTTTGACTGTCATTAAAGTAAAATATTTATATATTAAAAAGCTTTTACTTACAACAATTTAATTTACGTGCTATCCATTTTGCACTGAAAACCCGAGACAAAAAGACATAAATTTATATGATGAAGTCATTTGAATGGCCTTATCTCAGTTGTAATCTATTAGATGAGCACCATGCAGAGTGGCAAAGATATTATGCAAGTGAATTTATGTGCTCGTGACATAACTCGGCAAGTTATGACAAATATTGCCCATTTGGCAGCCGCCAGCTTCCGAGTTCCGACAGCATTAAATGGCTCTCGTCTAGAGCAATGATAATTATGACAGATATTCACCCAAAGCAGACACACTTCCCCCTAGATGCATTTCAAACTTGACTGACAAAACCATCTCATATACTATACATGTATACTATATGGCCTAAATTATATGGACACCACCACTACAGAAGGTTCTTAACTCTGTCATAAAGAGCATTTTATGTAAAGGGTTCTACAGTATATAAGGAGAAATGTCCTACATGATAGGATAATACTTTTATATTTACTGGTTTATATACATTTTCTTTTATAATAAAATGTGATACTTATTGTGGACATGCATGTTTTTGCATTGTATTTGCGTAAAAAAAATATATATATATATTTGTAGTTACATTATAATTATACGTTATAATTACAATGTTAACCCAGTGTTTCACAACCCTGTTCCTGGATGCACACCAAGGCTGTGTCCGAAATTGTCCCCTATCCCCTAAATAGGGCACTATTTGAGGTAACAACCATTTGTGATGGTGTCCGAAACCATAGTGGATGTTATCGAGTGCACTTATTCTATCCCATAATGCACCGCGATTAGCTGTTGAGTGTACATCAGTTGTACACTTGTAAAGAATGTCCATAATGCACTGTGATGGTCTCGCTGAATGAAGACAGTGTCTCGCCAGTAAATGGCGCACGCAGCTGAATGATCCATTCATTTTCCAAACCCCTGGTCCATTGTGGGTACAGCGTAATATCCTACAGGTATAAATTCCTTTTTTATTGATTATTAAATTGTTTAATTAAGGTCTATACATGCTAGTTCCCATAGAGTTCAAGATAAATATTTTCATTACTACTGAAATTTCGAATGATTATTAAACGGCAAGCACAAACTATGCAAACTAGAGCCCGACCGATATGGATTTTTGGGGGTCGATGCCGATACCGATATTAGGGAGTACAAAAAACCCAATACCGATATATCGGCCGATATTATTTATGTGTATATTATAATACAGTAGCAATATTATTCATGTGTATTATAGTACAGTATACCAGTCAAAAGTTTGGACACTTTCCTATTGGTGTGTACAAACTTTTGATGGGTACTTTACACAGTAGCTATAAACAGAATAAATATATTTTATAAACACGTTTTGCAATGATCACTCAAATGTGGTGATCAAACACTTGTGTGACACAGATATGTAATGGAGGCAGGGTGAATGATAGAATGAGAATTATACAGTTGAGCTGTAACCAAACTAGTTTGCATTGCATGTTATATTATATTATATTATATTCTAAATACTGTTGCATAATCTTCACTAACGACTTTGTCTTTTAATTTAGTCATAACTTGTATCAATAAATATATAAAAAGTGTCACTGACAAAACCTTATTATCTTCTATTTTTACTCTTAATTCCTCTAATCTCTACCAGTGGAGGAAGAACTCAGATCTTTTTACTAAAGTAAAATTAATAATATCATAATGAAAACGTTTTTAATTACATATCTACAGTACTTTTATACTATTTTAAATAATTAGTAAGCAAAATGTACTAAACGTGAAACTAGGCTACTCTTAATGCAAAATGGCCCTATATAAAGTTTTATAATTATATACATTTTTGGAATATTGCTTGATGTTGTAACGTAGCGTTATCAGGCAGAATGAGCTTTTACACACTGTCTCTACACCGGACGCGGCCGTTACTGCTCGCGTCGCAACAGCTGTTTACCCTAGACAAAGCAGAATCAGTTTACTGTCGGAGATCGCTCGCGCCACGCATTTTAATCAATGTTTCATCAACCAATTGCCTCAATAAATAAGAAGTAAATACAGCAGACAATATAATAAGGACTTCTCAGCTGTGCGCTTGCAATAGTCACAAGCTCACACAATACGTGACAGAGGCTTGTAGCAGAGAAATCAATTCTGTGAATTACACTGCGCAAATCACAAGTAGGCTACTACCCACTGGATGAAGGGTTGGCTCTCAGTCTCCACAGGCTACATAAAATATTCATTTTATTTTATTTTATTTTTCGTGTTCGCATTGATGAGGAAAAAACAATGTTACAGACTCGACAGTTCAGCACTACGGACGTGAGCGCTCTGAAAGCCGCACTAAAATATGCTTTGAAACTTTCACATAGACATCAAACAGAAAGCACAAAACCTTTCGTTTCAAAGTGAATTTGGTTTTGTATTAATTGTATCTTAATTTTAATCAATGTTTCATCAACCAATTGCCTGGATTTAATATATAAGAAGTAGATAGCAGACGATAGATAATCTCGACACGGAGGCGCCTGCGGGTGAACTGGAGCTCGTCTCATGAACCGAAACTCAGCGTATAGACCTGAGAATTGAAATATATCTATATTGAAATGTATACTTTTAAACAGAACAATTCAAAGCGAAAGACAGTCAGACTCATGTAATCGTATGAAATGTGCATTTCTCTCTGCCACGCGTTCACTGAAGATCGCGAGTCAGCATCGTCAACTTCATCTTTGGCTGACACTGACTGAAAACACTTGTTTGTTAATAAACAATTAAAATGTCTCCTTGCTATATTTGTTGTATTCATAATCATTACTTTTGCCAGTTCTTGTTTTACCAATTCTGGAGTAGAAGACTGGCCTGCACAAACCTGCTTAGACTTAAACCCCTATTGAACACATTTTTTAACTGACAGCAGGCCATTATCCAACATTAGTACCTGACCTCACTGATGTTCGTGTCTTGCTGAACATTTCATATGTCGAAAGCATAGCAAAAAAAATATTAATCCCTCCTTTTGCTGCCATAACAGCTTTCAGGGATTTGCTCCCATTTAGACACAATATCATCAGTGAGATCAGGCACTGATGTTGAGTGATGGGTTGGGGGTTCAGTAGGGTTTATTCTATGCCATATTTAGTAAATAATTTTATCATGCTTTGTGAACATGGTTATTGCTGGAACGGAAATTACCCTCTTTAAACTGTTGCAACAAAGTTGAAAGCACAAAACAAACAAAAAATAGTGAGGTCCATGCATCTAAAAATGTGCTTTAGAAAAACTTAACATGTCTCAAAAGTTCTTTCAATTTTTACATATTCACAGTATAAGTATAGTAAAAGTTAATGACATAAATATAAAGAAAGTTAATGACATGTATGATTACAGCCATGGTACATGCTGTGAAAAGTCCCATCCCATGCTTGCAATACAGTACTGTGCAGCATTGAGCCTCACTTGAAGTTAAGAGGAGGGCAGATTACAGTTGTACTGAGTCTCTGAGTAGATTATGCTAACAGTCTTACATATCCCCTCCCACCATCACTGATCTTCATAAACAGTCTAGAAAGTACTGGGGAGAGTAAAAACACAACTTTGAACTGCTGTACATTTGTTTAAAATTTCAAAAGAATGCAGGATTAAAAGTTGTAGATATTAGACACTGAAAAAGTGAAAATGATTAAAAGTTAAGTTAAAATACCCTGGGGTGGACAAAGCATGGAAACAGTTTTCCAACAATTCAGGCCGATTGGAGGGAAAAGTCAATGGGAAGCCGGGGAGGTGTTACGACATTAGCATAGCCATTGTCCCCATGTTCACGCTGGTGCTCACAGACAGATGGTCCAGGAACCAGTCCTCTTTATGGCTGTTCACTACTGCCTTGTGTCTCTGTCTCTAGTCACAATACGAGCTGACCAGTGTCATTAAGAAACAATGAGCGGAGACACGTCATGCAGCCACAATGTAACAATGCGCCATTTGACGGACAAAATTTGTTAGTCTTGTCTGGGCTGAAGTATTAGAAGCTGTTTCAGCAGGTATGTTTGAAGTACCACTATGAAGTGAAAACAGCCCAGTGTTTCACCAGAGTCAATGTTCATGTAATGGACAACAAAAAGAGAGCTGTCAAAATGGAAGACCAGCACCATTTAGAATAGAGATGCACAATATATCAGTTATCAGCCTATTGGTCAATAATATTGAATATTTAATTTTTATAGACAATTTTTACAACTTCGCTATGATCTACAGTATCTTTATAACAAAATAAATTATTAAATTCAATTACTAAATGTGATATTTAGCAAATCTTACAATGAATATCCGTTTTTCATCCGGTACATTATAATGTTTTGACTTTTTTTAGGTGTTTGATCTTTATTTAGACACATTTTAACATCAGCATTTAATGGATATTAGTCACAGGTTCAACATGCAAATAATAATTGTTTTTTCTAATTGGCCAGAATTCTAATATGGGTGCATTTTTTTTTTTTTTTTTTTTTTTTTGATTACACACAAAAACCATCAGGACGAAGATGTTTTTTTTTTATCGAAACATTGCCATTTCATTTTGTAAATAAAAGGCAAGAGTTGAACAGTGTGCAGATTTTCCTCATTTTTTTAATGTAACTTTTATTTTTGACCCTGGACCTGTTGGAGATCATTCGGATGTGTACTTTTTTCCTCTTTCGAGATTCTTTACAAGACACAGAATCAAATTGACCTGCAGAGCATCAAGGGGGACGCCAGAAGTAAGAATTTTGCTTTGCTCTGAATACATGCATTTAGTTTTTGTATGACTCACATCACTGCCTAGACAACAAACCACTAAATGGCAGACACACTGCTGGCTGAATAAAATACAGCCCTCAGCAGCATCTTGTTTGCCCAAGTACTTGTTACAAGCTGCTTAGGGACCACTATAAAAGTTAAATAGAGATGATACAGTGAATCAAACAGCACCACTCTAAATCAACAGGTACCTGAAGGGGACCAGACATTGTCGATTCACAGTTAATGACCGTTCAAGGTGTCAAATCCTCAGTAAATGAAGGTAAGTCAAGAGACTAATCCCCTCTTTAGGTAGAGATGTGAACGATGGAGACAGACTAGAACATCAAAGATTGAAACCTCTTCCTCTGCCAAAGCAGGAAAACCCATTTTATTGATGCATGCACATGTATCAATAAAACACGAATGCGAATGAGATAAAGGCTTGTGGGTGCGGCACGTTTTGTAGGGAACTGAAATCATACGCAGACCACCAGAGCATTACAATCTGTGCATGTGCATGACTATGATTCAAATTTTGTGTTTCATGTTTTCATTCTCTATTACTGTTCACAATCATGACACAACAAATAAAAATGGACCGCTTTTCCCTTGTTTCTTTCTGACATGTTGCAATCCTCTTCTCATAGAGTTGAACACAAGAGACCTATTTATAGTCTTTATTTTTATCCTACTCAGAGGACATATACTACACTCTTAGGCCTAGAATATGAGTGTTTGACAGGCCCTACTAACACATAGTTGAAAGAGGGGGCTAAAGAGACTTGAGAATGAGTCTGAAGAATAAACAAACAGAAAAAAAAACAGGAAAGATGGCCAGTAGTGCAGCTTGTTTTCCCCCAAATCATTTTATGGAAGTAATTTAGAGAACGTTTACGATAAGACATTGTGAGATTTGAAACTGCATCGTGAGATAAAAGGTTGCAATTATGAGACACTGTTACATTGCAAGATAAAGCCGAAAACTATTAAAAATAAAGTTACACTGTGATATATATTGCAATTACTTTATATTCACAATTACTAGAGTCAAAATTATCTTCCAAGATAAAAAGTTGCAGTTACAAGAAACTAAGTTCCATTGCGATAGTTACAATTACAAGATATAAAGTCGCAATTACAAGAAACAAGTTACCTTACAAGATAAAAAGTTGCAGCTACAAGAAAAAGTTGCATTGTGATATATTGTTGAAATAAATTACATGATATAAAGTCGCAATTATAAGTAATAAAATTGCCTTGCAAGATAAGTTGCAGTTACAAGAAACAAAGTTGCAGTGCAATATATAGTTGGAATTACAAGAAACAGTCGTCTTGCGTGATTTGCGTGACTCACATTGTGAGTTATAAAGTCGTAATAAGAAATAAAATTGCCTAGCGAGATAAAAAGTTGCATTGCATGATTACACTTACATGATATGATGATTATAACTTACATGATATAAGTTAACTGAGATATATATAAGTTGTGATTACAAGAAGCGGCTGCTTTACGCGAGTCACATTGTGAGCTATAAAGTTGCAATTCTAAGAAATAAAATGACCTTGTGAGATAAAAAGTAGCAGTTACAAGAAACAAAGTGGTATTGCAATAGTTGTAATTGTAGTTTAAATTTTATCTGGTAATTGCAAGAAATAAAATTGCCTTGCGTTATATAGTTACATTGTGAGATATAAAGTTGCAATTGTGAAATAGCCTAGAAAGCTGCACTGTGAGAAAGTCACAAAAGTAAGATATGAAGTCAGATTGTGAGAAATAAAATTTCTAAAGAATGCAATTTCAAGAAAAAAAAACAAGATAAAAAGTTACAATTAGCTTTATTTAATTCTACAACATGGAAACGGTCTACTATACATTGGCCTTGCAGAGGATGACAAGCTCGAAAAAAACGTCACCTGCAGTAATCAGAGCCAAGGACAACAGTCCAATCAACAAACCTCTGCCATCAATGAAAGGAGGCACAACTACTCAAAATGACATCAATCAAGGGGCCACAGTGTGTTTATGTAATGAATGATCACTTCAATTAACCTTGACACAGTAAAAAACAGTTAAATAAAAATCCTCCATATAACAAGAAACAGATTGTACAGGGACAGACCAGTGAAAGGGCGACCAGCAGTGTTGATTATGCTGAAAAGCCCAGGGAAGGGGGAGATGGGTCATATGAGTGCAGGGCCCCTCTGGGATTGGACGGCCGCACATTAAGTCATGCAGAAACACGCTGAGGTACCCAGCAGGATATGTGCATTTGGAACAATAGAACTGAGGAAGCAGGGCCAAAAATATATCTGGAAAACCATCTCTCACTCTTTCCATCTTCAAGTGGTTTGAATTACAAATGAGCGTTCTCATCTTCTCACAGGAGGTGCAACCAAAAGCTAACCTTCAGAAACTAGGCCACCAGAGAATACAGGTGCAATAGGGTGGGGCGAGGGGGCTTTTCAAAACACTTGATATTGATCAAACAAGAACAGTAGGATAATCTTCAACAAAGGTTATGCTGTACATGGATCTCTCAAAATGAAGCATCTCACAATGCCATTCACAGTGCGAGGCTTATCTGAGCAACCCGGGGAGCTGATCAAATCCAAGCCCTCATGACACTGGACAAAATTAATCAAGTTCAAACTGTTTAATCATGATGAACTTTATCTGGGGAACCAGACCAATCTCACAGTGGACAGACAGATCTGTTTAAAGGAGAAAAGGGTTTTCTCTCTGTACAAACATTACAAAACAGATTTTTAGATTGTGGTGTTGCTATGATAAGGGGCTGAGGTTGATGTCCAAGGCATTGCCAAGTCCCAAGTCTCTAGAAAGGTCTCAATTCAGTGTTGTTATTGTTAACTGAAATTACAATTATTAAAATGATAAAATAATACAGAACTGAAATGTAATAAAATACAAGTATTAGATGAAAAACTAAAACAGTTAGTTCCCAAGGCAATTTTCGTTTAATTTGAAGTATACTAAAATGACTCAAATTTAAATAAAAAAATAAAGCTAAAATATAAATAAAAAACTGAACAAAAGAGACTAAAGCATCTAACAAAATTCCTTAAATTTAAATGAAAAATATAAAAATAAAAGCCAATTCAAAATGTTAATAAATAATAGTATACTAAAATAACTAAGTTCCACCATTCAATGTCTATGTGATTTTTTTTTATTATTATTATTGGTAATGGTTGATTTTGGATCTTTAATTGCGCATACTTTCCTCCTCTTTTTAAATGTACCATGCCGTCATTTAAAGCATTACATTTTGGAATATCTATATTTGCATACTGTACATTAGATCATTAATTGTAGCATTTACAAAATATATATTTTAGTTTTTAGTGTCATTTTTTATTTACACAAAAATAGTATAGAAATTTAATGAAGACCATTAATCAATTATCAACTACTATAACATGTAAAATATTTATCGGTTTATTCTATCCGCTACAATTTTAATGTGAATTTCTAAAAAAAACTAATTATTTTTGAAAACAGACTTTAGCCAAATTTAATTTATTATAATTACTTGTTTTCTGTGGATAGAGTTTAACTTGCATCAACTAGCATTTCCCAGGACAATTGCACAGGCTTATAGATTTTTACAAGTATAGAGCTAAAATAGAAGCTCTAAGCAGGTTCATCAGTTTGCTGTGCTTTGGCCTGCTCTGTACGCTCTCGGTTAAAAGAAAACACATCTAATCCACGAGAGCATCACGCACATGCAGCTTAGCTCTTCACACAGTTCACCAGCAGTCTGTTAAACTGCGCCAGGCCTTAAAAAGGTAGAGCAATCATCATCACATCTGTTAAAACAAGGCCAGACAAAGATTGGAGAAAAACAGGGTTAGAGTAGACAGGCTGGCTACTGGGATTACAAGTTGTTGCTTTTAGAAGCCCGGTTTGCTCTGACAATTACACTTGTGCTCTTGGCAATAGCTTTTGTGCTTTCAAATTAACTGACAAGAAATGTGCATATTGCATATGAGACAATTAGTACACAAACAAACAAACCTCGCAGTGCCAAACGCACCCCAGCACAAGCTACATAATATCAGATACAACCCACACAGATCAAGTCATTTGAGACTTGTCTCTTTGATACCATTCACAGTATGAGTGAGTGAAATCAAAACGATCAGTAGTGAAAGCCACGTGAGCTGCCCACCCAGCATTGGTTGCTCAATGCAAGTTCATTGGACAGACCCTTTATACACTTCAGTATCCAACAAGATGCATAATAAGGCAAAAAAGCCCAAAACAAAAGATATAATCAGTTATCAGGCCATGAGACATCGAAAAATATTTAGAGAATCAATATATGAGGATGATGATTGTTTTTATTGGAAGCTTTAAGGCTCATTTAAACATTGAATGGATCTGATCCTTCAACACTCCACGTATATGCAGCTGGTTTCAGAGAACATTTGGCGATTGGGAACATTGTAAGCGATGTCACTTAATTTAGGTAATTGGATATTAAATTGATTTATCTAAGATCCATCATTTTCATCTACATGTCAATATATAAAGATATAGCCTAGATCCACAGGCTTTAGTCACAGGCTGTTAATTTCATATTTGTAGTTGTGCTCATATTTTCTCGGCCAAACATCACAAGTCAACTCCATCGCATGATTTTTGTAAATACAATGTTTGGGATTTTAGGTATTTTTATTTATAGTCACTAACAATATCAGGAAAACAAAATGGCTATTACATTTAGGCTAATAAATGTGTGATGTGCAAAAATATGGTTATTTTCTCAAGATGAGTTAAATTCAATATGAAAGCATCTTGTTGTCTCAATTAAATTGGAATTAATGCTACAGTTTGATCGTTTTTATAAAAAAAAAGTCTAAAAAAAGTATCTTGGTATATGCTGACTTGAGTGGTGTGCAATTAAACAAATTTTGTGAGAAAATTTACCCCAAATATAGGTGAAACCCTCGATTAACAGATTAATCCAAAACAATTCACTGATACCTATACTAAATTTTATAGAATGTCTCAATTACATAATTTCTTAGGGTCCCGTGTCAAATTCAAGTCTGCTATTCCCAGCCAAGCGTATTAATACATTTAATGTATACATTCCTAAAGTC
Organism: Gila orcuttii; assembly: GCA_026230005.1. NCBI lineage: Eukaryota > Metazoa > Chordata > Actinopteri > Cypriniformes > Leuciscidae > Gila > Gila orcuttii. The sequence continues at coordinate 15,059,453 of JAPDVR010000006.1, forward strand.
CTAATATCAGGAGGCTATAATGTGATTCAAGCAGGGCTCATAAGAAATCAGTGCACGTCAGCTCGTGTTTATTACCTGCTGACTATGGTGTGTTTACCATCACGCTACAATGTATAAAACACAACAACCCAGTCTTACCTGCCAAAGCATCGGGCTCTAGACCAGTTTCGTTGTCTATTCCGCATATAATGAAGTAATGTGCGAAGCGACAGGGCGCTGACCCTGAGCCGCTCATAGTCGCGCTCATCATCTCGGCTCGAGCTGATCCGCTTTGTTACACAGACCCAACCAGCTCCATATCCAGCGTCCCCAGGCAAATGAACTGAACCAAAGCGAGGTTGTAATAAAGACTTATCGCTATGTTTTCGTGCAGTAAGCTTCGGAAAGTCGTCTATGACTATCTAGTTTGGTTTGAAGAGCGTTTGCTGCCGTGTCTGCGAGTTGTAGCTGCTTTCTCGAGCGCACTCACACTGCTCGCGCACTGACGCATCGCTTCAGCTGATCACACTCAGCCAATCCAGTCCTTTCAAATGTTTGACCACAAGTATTTGTCTGAGAGAGAGCGATGTGCAATGATGTGCGCATTATCTTTCAAATGTTATGATTCACCAGCAAATATAAATAAATATATATTTTTCATATATCAATATATTTGTATTATTTTATTATGGGCGACATTAGATTATCTAAGAAAAATATTTTTATTTGCTCATGTAGGGTGTTTTAATACATTCCTGATTTGACCAATACACGAAATAAATAAATATAACAGTGTCAAAGTGTTATTGTATAAGCCTACTTAATTAAAAGATACCATAAATCAAATATTTTAAATATAGGCCTACAGTCTTTATGTTGTTTCTAATTTGGAGATTCAATGTGATATAATGTGTTACAATATAAAAAATATATTACAAGTTTTACTGTAAGGTACGATTACTCGCAATTAATTGGGCTACAGGAAAAAATGTGATGAATTAGTTTTTTGGGGCACTGGTATGTATATTTCTGAGCGATATATTATAGCAACATAACTTACTGTTTTAAATGTTGCATATTAAGTTGAATAAAGCTGAACATTAACAGTTTATGTAAAGTTTCTGATTTCTCGCCAGAGGATGAAATGTTGCGTAGGTCTTTATAATTTAACATTTTAATGTGTATTTTATTATTTATTTAGGAAGTGTCCCCCTAGTGGGCCTCGTTCACCCAGTGGAATGAACAGTAGTGGCCAAAAGTGACGCCCAAAAGGGACATTTGTTTCTAATGACCCAACAATATATATATATATATATATATATATATATATATATATATATATATATATTTTTTTTTTTTTTTTTTTTTTTTTTTTTTTTTTTTTTTTTTTGAGGGAAGTACAAAACACTAAACGTGGTTAAGGTAGCCTCTTCATCTGACAAAATTATTTGGCAAAACAGGCAAACTACATCACTTACAGGTTTTATTTTACTATGTTATCTTTTGTATTTGCATGTGTTCATAATATCTTTGTATGACAGCCTGGCCAAAAATTATGTCTGCACAATTTGGCATGTTTCATTGGATTACCACAAATAAAATAAAAATTCTATATATGCAATATAATTACAAAACCTTAAACAGATTTTTAATAATATTTGAATAAAGGGTGGAGACATCACTTTTGGCCACTACTGTAAGTGACTCAAACATACAGAAGAATAAACATATAATAGCTTTAAATGGTATTACAGCCAGGTGGCACCTATTTGGCCAATTTTAATTTAATACTGTATATCCGTTTCCACAAATGTTAAGGTATACTGGGCCTAAGATCAGCTAAATGAATTTGAAGATATATTCACATTTTGAAGATGCTAACTTATTTTTTACCTACTGCCTTATATTTGCGTATTGTGACATAGGAAGAAGTCTGAAGTCAAATATATTTTTAAGTGTAATGCATGTAGACAATAACCCTGATTTCTGTTTTTTGTGCACCGTCAGTCCTTCAGTAATAGTCAGGATGAAAAGAGTAGGAAAGTTTTGACACGAAAAGCAGCCTAAGTCAGGCTCAGCAAGTGCAGGCCCAAACTAACACCAGTATATGAGAGAGAAGAGCCAATGGTAAATGAATCAAATCTAGAGCTCTGTGCATCAGATATTCTACAGCATTTCTACCTAAATATGGGTTTCCATTAATGAGGATTTAATTAGGAGAACTTTCTTGTTCCTAGAATGATGTGTCATGAGTTACCATTAGCAAAAATCTACTCCATCACACATCAGGACATGAAATCGACCAAAAGCTCGGTCAGGGAGGGAGGATTTGTAATTTGACTTTTAACATTTAGCTATAGCAAATCGTTTGATCTCGCACTGTCCATTTCAAGTCCACTTTCTTGTTGTGTGGAACAGGTGGCAATAAAATTGGCAAAAAGCAGAAGAACTCGGTATGCATCAACATTGTAAGTGGACTATTTTTTCACAGTTTTACATTGTAAACAATTTGTCCACGACTGGACTAAATCTTTATTTGAGAAAGCAGCTCCATCTAACATTCCTAAAATGGTCTCTTTTCTAGCCCGGCCATCCCGCACCCCTTCCATTAGAGGTCGACCTATTAATCCTGATCCTTTTAATGTTCACGATTAATTACACAAAATTGTGCAATTTATTACTTCTTTTTTTAATCGCTTGACAGCACTAATTTTTACATATCCAAGTCAAATATTATCATATTTAAATATATATCTGAAATGATAAAATGATAGAAAACTAAATCAGTTAAACAATAATAATAATATAGTTTTTACTGATTATTTTATTATGCATTACTGTAGTAATATACACATTTTAAATATCTATGCTTATTCAACATAAATCTGCTATGTATTAAATATTATGCTATGTAAAATATTCATGATATGAAATGTTATATCATCCACAGATAAATTCAGCATGGCCAGATTATTACAATAACGCCCTCTGTTGGTTAAACTAATGTGTTGCTACTGCCTCTGCATTTGTGTGTAATTTCCCAGTAATCTCTCTCAGTGTTTTCCAGTTTGCTTAATAAAATTATGATAAATAAAATAAAACAAGCTGTGAAGTCCATCCCTTACAGTAAGGTGTTTAGGCAGTATTTTAGTAGGTAAAGTATGTAATTGTCTTTTTAACGAATTGTGGTGTTTCCAGAAGTTAGAACACAGGTGAATAACCAAAAAACAATTACAAAACGTAGACACAATAAATATATAAATAAAATAAATAAATAAAAATCACACACACACACACACACAGAGAGAGAGACAATACATTCCAACTGTATAGCTACAGAAATTAGGGGTGTCGTAGATTGAGTAACTAAAATAATCTATTCAAATTAATTACAAAAAGGAATAAAGTTTTAAATCAAGTCACTTTCATTTATACAGCGCTTTTAACAATATAGATTGTTTCAAAGCAGGTTTACATTGATAATAGGAAATTAAAGTAACCGAGATTTTACAGCAGCTCTAAAATAAAGTTATTGTCTAGCTAAAGTTAGTTTTTGATTGATTCACTTCCATTGCAAAGATCAGTTATAGGGGGCCGCTTACACGACACAGTTTGAACAGAAAACAGAAAACTTTTAATGTGTTCTGGCCGTTCACTTGCACGACAACAGTGTTCGGTGGCTCGAGAACGCAAACTTTGAGAAATGGTTCTTCAGAGATCACTCTTTGTAACCAATGAATCTACATGATTTGGGGAAAAAATCATCTCTGGGTAAACTATCCCTTTCAATAAATCATTATTTTAAGGCCCCCTAGTGGGCGCTGACCACTGGTTGAGAACAACTGATCTAACCAATTGTAGAGCTAAGTAGTCTCTATTGAAAGATAGACTGGGCTACACTAGATTGCACTCTACAATCTCTGTTGCATGTTGATAGAAATGGTTACCATGGTAGAGTATTTTACCTATACAAACTTTCAAGTGTGACGTCTCTGTTGTGGGAGGGGCCGTCTCATATGACAGGTCCGATTCCGAAAGGTTTTTGTACAGCACTACAATCAATAAATAACGCTGAGTCCACACTAGCACACTCACTGCCAACTATTTCCCAACTTTAGCTTAGTCCAGTAATCAGTCGATGTCCGCAGTGGAAACCTTCACCCACCTCCACGAACACAGGTGTTCAACCACTAAATATTCAGAAACACGATCTGTGTGAGGTGACTCATGTTTATACCACACCCAGTACACAAAGAACCAGCATAGCGCTGCTACACGCCCAACAGAGACTCAAACACCTGACGCGTAATACCAACTCCATCTGCAATGGCGGTGGAGGCAGACTTTATGCGGTCTGTGTTGCCCGTTCAGGGCGCTTTTAACTCGGAAGACTCTTCTTTAGCTTTACCGCAGGCGGACATACTCAAGGACACTCACCGGCTGAACAGACTACAGCAACAAGTGCAGCTCACGCTCTCTCGGAAAAGAAAGAAACCAAAATTGCCAGGTATGTAGAATGAAACCTGATTATATAAAGCAAACTATTTAGAGATGATCAGTGTTTTGGCTTGGAATAGGAATACAGGTGTGTATATTTTATATTTCTCAAAAAACAAAGGCTGTCAGTCAAATGTTTATGATCAGCTTTCACGGGTCCTTTGTTCTCAACTCTGTCCTTTCATTGTCATTTTATAAATGTTTTCATGTGTGTTTAAAATAACATGCAAAAGAAAATGTATGTATTCTTTCTTTTTTATTGTACTTTTGATGTATAACGTTACCATTGTACTGAATGAAAATATATGGTTTATATTCATATACTGTAATATTTACATAGTACTCCAAGGTACTTTGAAGAATATTTGAAGTCCAAATATAGCTATAAAATATATAATATAATAATATTTAATAAAATATCTATGTAATATAATACAATAAAATGTCCAAAAGTGTCCAAATAAACCCCTTTATTACCTTTTTGGTAGTAGAGAAATGTGAACCCTACCTTAGTTTGTCAGAACTCTCTCATTCAAACCTATTTTGTAGGATTTGTAAGTGAGCATTAGGAATATGTTTTCCATGATATTATATTGTATTTTATTGTAATTCGATTGTGTGTTTTGGGCATTGCAGATACATCTCTCTCAGACAGTCTGTCCAGCTGTCATATTTCAAGTAGTTCATCTTTAGGAAGTCTACACGTAAAGGTAAAAACTATTTTCCAGTGGGATAAATGTGTTCTTTATACAATAGTTCACCCAAATGGGGAAATTCTGTCATCATTTAGTCCATGCAATAAAAGTGAATGGTGACTAGGGCTGTCAGCTCCAAAAAAGGGAGGTAAAAAGCACCTTAAAGATAGTATAAGTAGGCTAGTTCATACAACGTGTGCACTATATTCTACATCATCTAAAGCTGTATGATAGGTTTGTATCCACAATTGTCAATGCCTTTTGGGTGAACTATTCCTTTAATATCACTAAATTCACTTGAGATAATAACACACACTATACTTTGCAGCGGATCTCCGTCAATCATGCATCTACAAGGTCGTTGCGGATGGTTGACCGATCTCAGTGGTCAAGTGCCGAGCCGCCTCGATTTCACAGAGGCTATGGAAGCTTTCGTTACACCACCAAAAGAGCGGGATTATGCTCGGGGACCAATTCTCTCACTCTCCCCTCAGACCCTACAGCCAACCATTCCCATATGAACAATCACCCTCTTCGCTGTGCCCGCTCTGAGGTTCTGCGAAACCCCAGGTTGTACGTTACCGGCCTGTCGGCTGTCACTCAGCCCCCCAATATCTCTGTGAATGAGAACAATCACATAGATGATACAGATGACGTGTTTTTAACCAGCACCCCACACAATGCTCCTGCTGAGAGGAACAGGATAGAGTTAGAGAAACACACCCTTCAGAGGACCCTCTGCAAGCCGAGAGAGGGGGGTTTCAGTGCTCACGAACAATCAGAGAACGTGTCCTGGCAGAGCCGCGTGCGGAAGCCGAGCCTGGAGTTTGTTGCAGGAAGACGACCCTCCCAATCTGGCTCAGTGATCAGCATGGAGGAGCGGTCAGGAAGTTTAGTGAGGATAGAAAAGTTGGAGGTCAAGCAACATTCAGTGACAATGTCAGCAAAGTAAGCCAGTAGTTTAAACATTTTAGCTACTTAATCTTAGTTTTTTTGTTTTAGATTGTTTTTGAGTTTTGAGATTTATTTTAGATTTTTGTTGTTTTAATATCACAGAAATATTAATGTAGTTTCTTATTAATAATTAACACGTAGCAATAAAGTGTACGTTTTATATATATATATATATATATACTATTTTAGATTTTCTATTTTAGATGGAATGAACACTGTATTTCTGTTTTATGTCTGTGTGTTAAAGGAAAAGCAGACAAGGTGAACTTGGAACAGAGATGACACTAAAAGAGGCTGTAAATCTCCTGGAACAAGATAATATGGAAACACAAATCACCGCGGCAAACTTCATACAGAACCAATGCTTTAACAGTCCTGATGCTAAGAAAAAGGTAAGTGATACTTTACTCTAAAATAGCACATGCTGTTATGATCCACCCAAAAGATGATAATGTTCTGTATCTCGCACAGTCCTTAATGTCTAGCCACAACGGTTGCATTGATAACAAACACTTCAAGAAAGGGAGAGGAAAGTATTTAGTGTGGTTTACAATGCTGTCAGACAGTATGTAATTAATATGACAACAGTTCCATTGTCTTTGTAGAGTTATTTTTCTGCTGTTTATATTCCTCAATACTTGACCTTTATAGACTTTAAAACATTATGACACACATTAAAATGACAGTTCTCATTAAAAGGGATGGTGTAGTCTAGTGGTTTAAGATACAAGCTGGGAAAATTTATGAACTAACACTGTTGAATCCTTCGGGAGCTCCGGGGTGATTGCCTGCATTTGCTTTGAATCCAACAATAGCCAAAAAATCTTTTTTTTTTTTTTTAATTAAATACTAAAAGTGCATTTAGACATCACAACATTATAATGTACAGTATGAAAATGGATTTCATTTTGAAATTTGCTAAAGATTACATTTAACAGTGTTATTAAAATATTAGTGTTTTTAAAAATTAACAAAAATATTAAGCAGCACAACTGTTTTCAACATTGATAATGGTAAGAAATATTTCTTGAGGAGCAAATCAGCATATTAGAATGATTTCTGAAGCATCATGTGACACTGAAGACTGAAGTAATCATGCTGAAGATTCAGCATCACAGGAATAAAGAACATTTTTACATGTATTGAAATAGAAAACATTTATTTTTAATTGTAATAATATTTCACAGTATACAGTCTTAGTGAGCATAAGAGACTTCTGAGAAAAACATAAAAAAAATCTTACAGACTCCAATGTTAAAAAGTAGTACAAGTTTTAAAGGTAAAGTAGTAGTTTAATGCTGTTTAATTAAGTGTTAGAGATTAATTCATTACCAATGTTTTGGTGCATGAACCTTGACTACTAACATAAGTAAATTTAAGGGAGAAAAAATAAAATGCTGCAAAAGAGTAAAATATGACCCATTTAAATTTTGAGGTTTCTTATTTTATCATGTTCTATCTGCTCAGGTACGTTATCTTCAAGGCATCCCAAAGCTGCTGACGCTCATGCAGAATGAGAGCGAGGAGCTCCAGCGGGCTGCCGTCAACGCGCTCCGAAATATTGTTTATGAAAACAATGAAAACAAAATGGAAGTCAAAGACTGTGAGGGGCTTCCAGTGATCCTGAGACTGCTCAAGAAGAACCGCGACATCGAGACCCGACAGCAGCTCACTGGTAAGGGAGCCATTCCAAGTACTCTAGATTTGCGCCATATATTTCATTATGCAGCCAAACTTGACTTCACTTTAGCTGATCCTGCTAAAACTCCAGCCATGTCTCCAACTACAAAAACATCCAGATCTTGAAAGCGTGACCTCTACCCTTCCATTAATCTTGCAGATGTTATTCTCTCTCAGGGCTGCTGTGGAATCTGTCTTCTCATGACCTTCTGAAAGAGCAGCTCACTAGAGAAGCGGTCAAACCTCTCACAGACTGTGTGCTGGTGCCCTGCTCAGGCATTTCTGAAGGGGAAGACCCCAAGTTGGAGCTCCTCGCTGACCCTGAAATTTTCTACAATGCTACCGGCTGCCTGAGGTATTACCAACTGAAATACAAGATACAAAAGGTTGAAAATTATTCATTTTGACAAGCCAGGCTGTTCTTAGTAGTGCTAGTACCGCTCAAGTTGTACTGTGCATTATTAACAAACCAATTTTAAGTGTGTTTGGCACTGCCATTCAAAGCGGTGTGGGGTCAGTAAGTCAAAAAATGTATACTTTTATTCAGCAATGATGCATTAAAATGATCAAAAGTGACAGTCAAGAAATTTGTAATGTTACCAAAGATTTGTTTCAAATGAAATAAAAAAGCGGCACAACTGTTATCAACATTGATAATAAAAAATGTTTCTTATGCTTAAAATCAGTATATTAGAATAAAGGATAATGTGACTGAAGACTGGAGTTATGATGCTGAAATTTCAGCTTTGTCATCACTGAAATAATTTACATTTTAAAATATACTTAAAAAGACAGATTATTTTAAATATTAATAATATTTCACAATATTACTGTTTTTACTGTATTTGGATCAAATAAATGCAGTCTTGGTGAGCATAAGAGACTTTTTTTCAAAAACTAGAAAAGAAGTCTGAATCTAACTTTTAAACTTTATTGTAGCTATTCTTATAATTACTTATTTATTCAGATCATTGCACTTTGCATTGCATTTTTCCATAAAAGGTGTTTTTAAATAACAAATAAATCTTTTTTTATACATATAAAGAAATTTGAGCTCAGCCGGTCCAGATGGACGTAAAGCCATGCGGGACTGTGAGGGTCTCATTGAGTGCATCATCTACTATATCCGTGGTACCATTGCAGACTATAAAGCTGATGATAAGGTACTTACATTAAATTCCCATCTTTAGCAACAGCAACACTGAGTCTTTCATTTTTATGTCTAATTATTAAAGAGGCCATATCACAAGGAATCCAATTTTCCTTGATCTTTGAAGATAAAAGAGCTCTATGTACCCGTACAATAAAACTTAATATAGCTTTCAGAACACATTTTCAAAAACGGCAAAAAGGATTATTGAAACTAAGCTATTATTGACTCATTCTGAACACTCGCATTGTGACACTATTGTGTCCACATTTACGTCAAGGTTATATTTGTTCCCAAAATGTTGATGTAATGTTATATTATCCAATGTGATCCCGAATAATTACTCCAACATAATGATTAATTCTTCTTTTCCAGGCCACAGAAAACTGTGTGTGCATCCTGCACAACCTTTCTTATCGGTTTGAATGTGAGGTGCCTCGTGTGGATTCCCCAGTAATACAACAGCCCAAACAGAATCACAATGGAGAAACTAGCAGCCCCGGCTGTTTCATTCTCAATAGTCCCAAAAACTCAGAGGAGGTTAGATTACAACCTAGATTAAAAAAAATATATTTCAAATTCAAGCTTGGCTGATTTAATAATATAGCTGATGATATTTTGTATATTGAGTGTAAGACTGACCAAAATACCCATTCCTAATGCAAAGGTAGTGGTGTAGAAAAACAAACTGACCTCATATGTGGCATCATATGTTGTGGCTCAGGAAGCAGATACAGACTATCCCCTACTCGAGGAGAAAGGCAGCCCTAATGGTGTGGAGTGGCTCTGGAGCGCCATCACCATCCGCATGTATCTCTCTCTCATTGCCGTCAGCACAAACCAACACACAAAACAGGCGTCCATTGGAGCACTGCAGAACCTCACATCTTGTTCTGGAGAGGTATGATCTGGAAATAAGCTTCATTAAAAGAACTATAATCAGCTTTGACTACAATTACATTCAGGTTTAGATTAAAGCAGTGTTTCTCAACCTCTCCTGCAGGGACCCCCTGACAGGACATGTTTTTGTTTTAACCCTGAAATGGCACACCTGATTCAATTAGTCAGCTACATATTAAGCCTTTGAGCCTTTAATTAATTGAATCAGGTGTGCCATTTCAGGGTTAAAACAAAAACATGTCCTGTCAGGGGGTCCCTGTAGGAGAGGTTGAGAAACACTGGATTAAAGGGTTAGTTCACCCAAAAATGAAAACCTTTCATTAATTACTCACTCTGTTATTCCTAACCCTTAAGACTGTCCTTCCTCACCTAAACACAAATGAAACACAATTTTTAATGAAATCTGAGAGATTTCTGTCCCTCCATTGAAAGTCCTGTTTTGTCTCGTCCATTGGTTATCACTGTCTATCAACGCAGTTTCCAATTCAGTCACTCCTTTAAATACGGTTGTCAGTCCAGAAACTTTGCAGTGTACTTGGCAGCATGAAAAACTAAACTTGTATTCAGATTATGAATGGGTACTAAACTGAAAAAGTAGAGCCCTCCCTTTATAATCACTAAGGCTGTCAATCTCTGAAGCGCAAGCTCACTGAATTCTGCACTCTTGCGAAAACTCCCGTTAGAATAAAAAAGCTGTTTTAATTGTACAATGAACCTATTATTTACATAGTGTTTAAACTTTGTTGGTTACGATGAAAGGATTCGTGAGCATGTAGGCGTTGAACAAAACAATACCTAGTGCTTTTTCAGCTATGTTGAGCAGATTCTGACTAGCACCTCTGATAGGCCATAGCATTTACGCGTTCAACAGATATGATTTTGATTTGCCTCAATGCTTGTAAAAATGTGCTGTAAAAAGAAATCTTTCCAAGGACTTTCAGCAGACAAAAAAATCTGGAAGCTTAAAAGTGCTTCGTAACATATGAGGATGAACCTCATTGTTTCTCATGCATCAAGCATGCTTGAGCCTTCTTTTTCCAAATTGAATGCTTCGCTGATGTACGTTTGCTGATCAATATTTATATGTGAATAAAAGCCTAAATCAAATCTGTTTATCATGTAAAGCAATCGTGTCTCTCTAGAAGATTTTGATTAAATCGCTTTTTGAAGCATGAGAGTTTTTGGTGAATAGACTTTCAATGGAGGGACAGAAATCTCTCAGATTTCATTAAAAATAAACTCATTTGTGTTCCAATGATGAAGAAAAGACTTTTGGAAAGACATGAGGTTGAGTAAATGATGACAGAATTTTCATTTTTGGGTGAACTAACCCTTGAATCACTTTGTATCCCCATTAGATGTCCCAGGCCATCGCACACTTCATCGTGCACAAGGAGGGAGGCCTATCTCAGGTGAAGAAGATGCTTCAAGAAGGAGAGAAGGAAGAGATCAGAATATCTGTGTCACTGCTAAAAAATATCTCTCGCTACCGAGAACTGCGTGCTGATATTGGTGAGCTGCCATTATATACCAATATACGCAAACGGCACATGGCAGTTTTTTTCAGGGAAAAAAAGCTAATGAACATCTCTACAGTTAAACAGGTGCTGCCGGAGCTGGTTGCCATCCTCCCAAACACTGACCAAAGTGTAGAGCAGCCAATAGAGGTCACCGTGACGATATTTCACATCCTCATCAATCTGAGCAATGCGTCTGTATTGAACACCACTGCCATCATAAACCAAGGAGCGTTACCCAAGATCATCAGCACCAGCACCAAAGACAACGGGTACGGTTTCATTTTCAGATATGTAATAAAACTCGCAATAAAAGTCATGTATGTTCAGTTATATGACTTGTTTAATTTATACATTTAATTTTCAACTACATATAGGTTTGGACCCACACGGGCGGGCCAAGCAGCCTGTATTTTACTTCATAGCCTGTGGAGACATTCAGAGCTGCATAGCAGTTTTAAGAAGGTGAGATTACTACATGTTTGCATCCCATAGTGTCCATGAAGTAATAAATTGTTATTCTCAAATATTTTGGAGCAAATAAATAAACAAACTACAGTATAACAGTCAAAGATCAGTTTAGGGCAGCTACTCAAAATATTATCAGTGTTTACAATGAAGAAATTAATGCAATTAATCATCATGATGCCTCCTTGGAAGTTTGCTGAGGGCCCTGGGCCCCTGGTTGAGAACCACTGATCTAGAGCGCTCAAAAATGAATTCACATGTTAGTGTTTCAGATTTTGGCTTTCACGTCATTATATATTTACTCTTGTCATCTGTTTTTCAATCTATGGCAGGCTGGTTACAGGAAAACAGACTTCATAAACAACAGGACAGTAAAGGCTGTGAATTCTGCTCGTGATTAATGGGATCCAGAAATGAATTGCAAAGAAAACGCTTTTCACCCATTTTCTTTAGAAAGATTAAAAACGGTGCTAATATCATAGCTTTGGTGTTTGTATATGTGTTTTGTCTTAATTTAATACTTATTAGATTATCATGCGTTTTAATAATAGTTATGTCTGTCGAATTTACACTTTTGTTTTATTTATTTACTGATCTTTTTAAGATTTTTACTCCCTTTGGTCTGTTTAAATAGTAATATTAAAAGCACTTTTATCTACAAAGCTACTTTTTGTGTATCTGTTTTTATTTTGTTGTTTTTCTTTCTTTTGCAATGGGTAGTAATTTCCTAGCCTTGTGTATTGAAACACTGTAATATTTTGATATTTTCAAATAAACTACCATATTTTCTCCAGTCACTGAGGGGTTAATGTCTGTTTGTTTAGTTACCATGGTTCTGTGTGAGTGCAACTTGCTCTCAACGCTCAAGTAAACACGTTTTTTGAAGCATAAAGCATTAGTAAAAACCTAAAAGGAATTTGGCATGATAATTTAATACTCGTGATGATTTCTGAAATCTGAGAATCAGGTTCAGGAAGTGATTTAGTATTTTGAATAATAACAACATCATAGTGATTTTGAGTCTTTTGAATGATAACAAATCATCGTAATCCTCGGTGGGAGGGATCAAACGAAAGATCGAACTCGCTTAACGTTGTCGATAGAATCAGAACAGAAACAAAGCGTTCGGATAAAACTGCCGCATGCATTCGTCGACAACAAAATTACTAGGGTTTCATGTTTTGATTTTTTGTACAGGAGTTCGCTTTGACTACAAAGCATTTAATGTACTTTGACGTCACATCCGTAAACACAGAAGCTCATGCAAGCTGGGCTGTACCAATATGTTACTAGGGGGTGCGCGTCAGTCTAGTTACATGCGACATAGTCGGGATTCTATCTTTGTTTTATTGAAAAAAGCTAATTTTAAAATAAAGCGCAACTTTTTCGTTCATATTCTTTTATTTAGTTTCACTTTCTACCGGTTGTGTGTGAATTTCTCAAATTAGCTTTAATCTTTGTATCGAAGACAAAACGTCGAAAACCCTATAGGTGCATAATAATATATTATCCCTGTTTCACAAAACAGTACAAGTCAAGTCATTTTAAAGAGCCCTTTAAAGTCCCCCAGAGAAGGAGTATCGATATATTTCATCTACAAATCGAGAAAAGCTCGGTTGTCCACTGTTGTTTGCCAAGTCTCCACTATCGGGGACTTGACTCAGGTAATTGTTACATATAACAGTTAGTTTTATTTTGTCTGGACTTTATAAGTGATATTTTTTGGTAAATTCAAAGATCTGGACAATGGTTATGTTTACATAATTAACTCAAATGGATTACTATATGTTTATAATCAAGCATTATTGGAAAATTACCGCAAGTGGAACATGTACGTCGCTGCGTAGTTGGCTTTATTAAATAACCAGACGCGCTGACGTCGTCTTATTTATAAATATTTATTTCACATACAAACCATAAAGTTACTGTTTACTAAATCCACGTTGCTCATCTTTAAACGGACAGGGGTTTTGCGTGATCTGGAAAGTCCAGTTCGGCTGCTCGTCTGCTTTGACAGTCTGCTCGTGTTTTGCCCTTGTTTGTGTGCTGAAGATTAGGTCACGTGTGCATCGCAGCCGAGCGCAGTGTGTATTGCGTGTGTCGCGCTGTTTACTGCACCTCCTTTTAGGGGCCAAATCTGCACGAGCCGTGACCGATGCCAGTGGTGCTGTTGTCGGTGCCTCCCAATTTAAACCTGGCTGAGGTTGTGCATGTGCATGGCTTTCTGTTTTTACCATGCGAACTACTGAAGGGTCTAATACAAGAGGAGGTCGCAGTGTTTTTCCCCTATGCACAAAACAGATGCTCTCTTTTGGGAGCAACAAGAATGGAAGGGCTTGAACATGTTGTCATTGGGCTTTCTATTGGAACCAGGCTCCAAACACTGGTTTAAGTATCGGTATTTGTTAATTGTTATAGACTTGAGTTGAGACCATTCAGGAGCAAGCTGAGGCACACAGATATCCAGTTCATATAAGTATTACCCTATTTTGCATGGTGAAGTCGACATTATGGTTTTAACATTATAATAAAACTAAAACAATGTGAGCATTTCAGCAAATTATAATGATTTTATTATTAAAGGACAAAGGTATTTTAAAGGGACAGTTCACCCCCCAAATTTTAATGTATTCAGTGAGCATTATCAGTCAGAATTGCGAAATGAAAAGTATTTTTTTATTATTCAGTTTCGGAAACAAGCTTCCATAGTCACTGAGATTGTGTTCCACAGAAGAGAGAAAGGCATACCGGTTTGGAACAACATGAGGGTGAGGAAATGAAGATTAACATTTTTGGATGAACTCTTCCTTTAAGTCTCAAACTGTGCAGAGAATGTTTGTTGTTTTACAGTAGCCTACCACTCTGAGTCTGAGACAACTTTTGTACTTCTGTTGTAATGGCATTAATCCAAATGAGCAATAGGTAAACTTGTAATTACAAGGAACGTAATTAAACAATCAGTTTTGTCAAAGCATCGTGCATAATAGGATTAGTCACTAGCTTATCCGAATGCATTTTATTAATTAATGAAGGGCATTGTTTATTTATTTATTTTCCTGATGCTGACTCAACATTTAATAAGCTTAAAGACTAGCAGTTACTCGGTTACATCAGGTAACAGGTGTGTAGTGGAGCCTATAAAGGCAGAGGAGTGTAATGAGATCGGTTTGCTTTTAAAGATCACGCTGCTATCAGGCGTTATCTGTTACCCAAGAGACGGCACCGGTCAACGTCTGAATCACATTTAAAATACAATGTCCCTTTGTGGATGAATATCACTGAGCCCTTTTGTTGCCCATTTTTTCTCTAGACCTTGCAATTCACTCTTCTTTGTTATGTCAACGAAGCTTTATGTCTTTGTGGGATTTCCAGCACCGAAAGTGTGCCAGCTCTAACCTTCCCATTTAAAGCATCAGCTTCAAGCTAGTCCCAAGAACACATTTTAGCCACAAGATTCAGTGCATTGAGTATGTTACCTTATACCTTATTAATGCATTCGCAGCAGCCACTCACAATGCCACTGAACGATGAACGTCCCACTTCCACATCTACGGTGGCCAGTGAGGAGCAGAACAGCGACACAGAGTCATCGGGAAGGTGCGACAGTTTGACCTCGTCTAGCGATGTGGACTTTTCTCGCCAGAGCTTCACCAGCGATTCGTCCAGCAAACACAACTCTCCTTCCTGTAGGTGTCCCACTAAAATAACTAACAGCCTATAGTATTTATGAATATTTTGAATTAGCTTTTATTTTTATATTTTCAGTTTTTATTTGATTTTTTTTTTTTAAGTAATATCATTTTGTTGCATGTTTTAGTTTTTTCATTCTTTTTTTTTATATTTCAATTTAGCTTTTAGTTCTGATTTAACAATTTAGTACTTAAACTTTAACTCTTGCCAACTAACTGCAATGAAATAAGTCCAAGTTTTTCTGATATTTGTATTATTTTGTTTTAGTTAACAATATCAACATCTAAACATATTTTTGTTGTTGTTTATAGTGTATAGAATAAATGGTCTTTTAACCTGTATTCCCAATGTGTCTTCAGGCAGCCCACCAAAAACCGTAACGCTTGACGAGGTCATGGCCTCGGCCCGGGACCTTTCTAATCTGAGCCTGGCTCATGAGATCGTAGTCAACCGAAACTTCCACCTAGAGCCTTCAGATCTACCTCAAAACAGGTACTAAACTAATTTATAATTTCCAGATCTGAGACCCACTTGATGTTTGGTATAGATGGGAATTAAGGGTGATCAAGAAAACGTACACAAGAAATATACAATTAAAAGATTTAGATAGTTAATATATTTATGCAGCATTGTTTAGCATTTTACTCTTTTTTTTTTATTATTTAAAATGAATATAATTAATAAATAAAATGCATAATAAATATAAAACAATTGATTCCAAACCTTTTTTTTTTCTCAAGCCTGGAGAAGAGAGTTAAGGATATGGTGCACAAGGCCTTCTGGGACTGTCTTGAATCGGAGCTGAATGATGACCCCCCTGAGTATGGTCACGCTATCAAACTACTGGAAGAGATCAGAGATGTAGGTTACACATTTACTCTGATATAATGATGAAAAACAGTCTGATGGTAAACGATTCATTGATCACTTATTTTTTCCTATCATCAAAGACCCTACTGTCCTTTCTTAACCCCGGGGCCAACCGCCTGCGTACTCAGATTATGGAGGTTCTAGACATGGACCTAATTCGCCAACAGGCTCCCAATAATGCAGTTGATATCCAGGGCCTTGTGTCTTACATCATCAATACTATGGGCAAGTTCTGCGCGCCGGTCCGAGACGATGAAATCAAGAAGCTTAAGGAGAACTCAAGCGATGTTGTGAAACTGTTCAAGTATGTTCAAGGTGTCTTTTTGTATGCATTTGCAGAACTATAGAACTTTATAGCCTATTGGTTTGTATAATAACATGACAAATAATGGGTCCTATTCACTAACCATTTATACACAAATATTTGCATGAAATCGGTGTACGTACATTTTTATAAACAATTCACAAGTCACCAATTAAAACAGGAACAACTGAAACCATGCATGTGCAAAACTCACATACTAAAGGTTGCCTTATAAAGGTGTTATTGTTAAGATGGAATTTTATACATAAAAGGTTCATATAAAATATATTTAAGCACACGTATAAAGGTGCATTATAGCTGAGAGTGACAAAAAGCTGTAAAGGAAAGGTTGTGCCCTCAATTTAAAGCCCTAAATGACTCATCTCAGGCATTCAGATGCTAATTTAGGATATTCCAAATGTATTAACATTAGAACGAGGTTAAGAACAAATTTGTGCGCATAAGAACGTGCTGTGAATTCTTCGTGATAAGTTGTCCTGTGCATACAAACGCAAATGATCAACGCAATTATTAGTGAATTAGACCCAGAAACTGAGGGTGATGTGGGACACACATCAGTAATGGCGTTCTCTTCACTAACAGTCATATTTGATGCAAACATTCGCCGGAGGTAAAATAATTGAATTTTAAATGGCAACTTGTGTTGTAAAAGGGAGATCTTCCGGGTGCTGGACCTGATGAAAATGGACATGGTGAATTTTACCATCCAGAGCCTAAGGCCAGAGCTTCAGAGGCAGTCAGTAGAGTATGAGAGAGCCAAGTTTCAGAGCATTCTGGAAAGAACTCCCAGTAAGTCCACAAACTAAACCGAGATGAAAATTATTTTAATGGATAGTTCACTTAAAAAAAAGACAATTCTGTCATTTACTCACCCTCATGTCATTCCAAACCTGTGTGAAATGTTTTGAAGATGTTTCGAATGTTTTTGTCCATACGCTGTAAACAGAATAAAACTGGCAGCTGTGGTTGCCAAAATTATTCTGTAAAGATACAGTAAAAATGTACATATTTTAAGAATATGACACATTTACAGAAAAAAAAAAAAAACTTTATAAACTTTGCTGAATTAGCAAGGCCATGCTCCATGTACTTTTTCATGTACATGTACAAGGCCATGTACTTTTAACATATACTGACATCCACTATAATAAAACTGGTGGAAAACAGAAAAGCCGCAATAAATCAAAGATCAAACACGTAAAATAATGCAATGAACTTTCATTTAAAAACATAAGATGGAACATAAAATCTTAATTTATAACTGATAATTAAGCAGGAGCATGATTATTCAAATTAAAAACACCATCAAATGTGAAGTGTCACAGGGAATTGTGGGAATGCCAGTTATAAGTTGATTTGTTCAACCAAAAAGGTAAATTTTACAGGATTTTACTGTAAAATGACTTGAAATGTAAGGTTAGATCTATTAGTTTTTCTCCGTATACCTACTCTATAACTGAACTTACTGTTAACCATTTTTACTTGCGTTTTTTTATACAGTTAATATTACAATAATATGTTTACCGTGTACAGTAGAAGTCAATGGGGTCCAAAACAACATATTTTTCTAAATATCTTCTTTTCGTGTTCCACAAAGTCACACAGGTTTGGAACGAGGAATAAATGATGACAGAATTTTCATTTAAATGGATAGTTTTTGCACATCTGGGCTCTTAACATCATTGTACATCACTGTAATTCCCCCAGATGCTTTGGACCACACAACTGAGTGGATCAGATCCTCAATAGAGGAGGCCACTCAAGTCATGCCACCAACAGAGAAGAGCAGCAATTCTGAGCAGAGCAGCAAACCCTTACCAGGGCCCACGCTGGTGCTAAATACTGCCTACATAAGTCTGCTGACCTGGGACGAGAGCAAGGGCCCTCTGCCTGAGGTTGGAGCACAAACACGCAGTTATCATATTGAACTTTGATATCAAATTCATAATGCATCTTTAAGAGCTTTTTTATGATCTGTATTTTGCACTTGCAGACTATGATTACGGATGAATTGAGGTTGCAGGAGATGCAGCGCTCTCTTCAGCTGTATCAAAAAGTTGCGTCTGTTCTGCTGATAGTCTACAGCTCAATAGGAGGGGCCGTGTCAGGCCTGCCCGCTCTTGTCGAGCGACTTAAGAAGATGACAGCAGTGCTGCTGGAGGGCATGCATAGCGCGTACGTCAGATCTGTGTCCTTCCCCAAAACTCTGCTCAGGCCAACACACGCACGCAATTACTCCACACATACTTCTACGTAAATGTAATGCAGTAATGATTGTCAATCTAAAATATATTTCCTGTCACCTTTGTTTTTCTATTAATTTGGCTTACAGAGACTTCAACCTTAATGAAGCTCTTAGTAACGTCAGCGCTCAGATCTGCTGTGAGGTCAGCAAGTCTTTGGCTGAAAGAAACTTCCCAGCCCTCTCGACTGAACTGCAGGCAACTCTAAAGGGCCAGATCTGTGACATCACCCAGGAAAACAACCCAATACGCACTCTTGTTGGTAAGGAAAACGCATTTCAAAGGAATATTTTGGGTTCAAGCTATAGCATTTGCGGCATTTTACTCAATATAATATCTAAACATTCTTAAAATCAATATACATTTACTTGAGAAGTATAATGACTTTTGGTCTTGTTTTGATTTGTTGGGTTTTTGCTTAAAACACGAAAATCTGCAAGTGGGGTGAGAAAAATGTACTTGTCTTCCTTTGAATTAAGTTTTTCTTATCCCACTGGCAGATGTTTTTTTCTTGTTTCATGCATAAAGTCAATTCATTTTTAAGTATTTTGATTTAAGAACGTTTAGACATTTGTACTGGAAAATGAGACAAAATGCTGAATAATTTTTATTGTAGTGTGATATTATTTTCCTCAAATAATTATGACTCCTCCCTTGTTTCCTAATATAAAAAAAAAATCATAAACCATGGTTATGGTGAGGCACTTACAATGGAAGTGAATGGGGCCAATGTTGGTGAGGATTTAAAAGCAGAAATGTGAAACTTCTAGTTTTACAAAAGCATTTACATTGATTATTTTGTTAAAGCTGTTTGATAATAAGTTGTAAAATCGCATATAACAGTTAGCATGCATTTTTTTCACTCTAAAAATCATGGTAACATGCATATTGTTCACGTTTTGTGGCTATACTGCTGAAACAGGGATATTTTAATGTTTATAAATTGTTTGTTTTATTCCATTGTAAGTGCCTCTATGTAACAGTTTTTTGCTTTTTACTTTATTTTTTCATGAAAATGAAAGTGGAAATTATGTTGTTCAATTTTGTGGTAATCAACATTATTCCACAAATGTCATTGATTGAACTTAACTTGTACTAAACTAATATTGCCTTGAAGCCTGTATCATTTGAATGTGCCTATTCTGTCCCACAGAGGGAAGGGTACAGCAGTACTTCAGGGTGGTCCTTGCCTCTACCAACTCTCACAGGACACCCCCTCCCGTCCCGCCAGGCTTGGGTCTGATCCAACAGGAGCTCATGGGTCTGGGGGTCAGTTTTGTCAACCTCGTCAACTTCAACAAAAAGGTTTACGGTCCTTTCTATGTCAGCATCCTGAAGAATCTACTTTTTGTCAACATGCAAGCACCAACTCTGCAAAATGGGATCACACAGTGTTCACCCAGCAGCCCACTGGAGTCCAAATAGACAAGGATGCTTCATCTGTTCCCCGTTATCATACCCAGACATTTCACTTATGTGTTCCCAAGTGAGTTATTTGATGATTGATTCTAGAGATTCACTGCAGTACAAAGACGACTGAAAAACAACTATGTGGTATGGTGCTTAAAATGAAAAAGTATGGATTTTCGTTGTTTATAATGCTACAAACAAACTATGTTGGTTTCCAAGTAATATTTTTAGCATCTCTCTAACTGTAGTTTTAACTTGACAGTGTTACTGCAATAGAAATACAGTCGTTACGTACTATTTAGGTGCAAGGCAGAAACTTTTATATATATATATATATATATATATAATACAGCCGTTAAAGACCTAGCCAAAAGAGGCTAATATATTTACATAGACAATTTACAGACATTTGAGAGTGTGCATTTGTTATACCCGTGTATGTTGTATCCCATTCCCAGATTCTAAGATTATAAAAAAAAAAGTTTGTTGGAGCATATTAAAATCCATCGGTGACAAAGTGAAATTATACTTTGTGTTTGGTACACATTTTTTGAAAGTATTGTATTACAATTGTTAACTGTATTTGTACTTGGAAAAAAATTGTCTGAATTTCTGTGTAATTTAAAGGGGAAGAAACTTGAAATTACTTAAAGAGGGAGAATCCAGAACTCTGACAAGAAAATTTGAACAATAGTTCAATTAAACATTTTTGGTCCTGGTAGTGTCATTTAATATAATTCCCCTTTAGACATCAACATTTGGGTTAGTTTTGTATGCCATTTGTATGTCATTGTGCTTTGGTTACAGGCATGTTTATTTCATTAATGTTGTTTATAAAAAAATTAAGGGGATTTTCTTATATAATGTCTGTGCTTATATAATTAAATTGTTGATAGCTTTACTTTACCTATTATCAAGAACCCTTTTTTGCTTGGGATTTATTTTTGTGTGACAAGTGAATGAATGACATTGTGTCTGGAAAGCCATTTTCGTATACACGTGACAGACCTTCAATTTAACAATTTTGCAATATGTATGTTTGTTTTCCAGATGTATGTAAGAACCCTTATAAGAACAAAACAATATATGTAGTGTGACAAGCACTAAAAAAATTAATAAAAGAAAATGTGAAAACTAATTAATATTTATTTTAAACATTTGTTTTTGCATTCACCTGACATAAACTGACATGACTTTAATTTTCTTTCATATTAAATTAAAAAATAATTATTTGTTATTACTTTAAAAATGTAAATGTTACGGATATGGGAAAAACAATATTAATAGCTGAATCACAATCTCATCTGTATTTAATTTGTTTTAGTTCAATTAAACATGTTCTGTCACCTTTCACTTACAGATTAAGACCTTTAATTTGCAAGGATATTCCTTCCGGTTTGTGTGTTGTCATGCTGACGACATAGGAAGCTAATTGAAGGCTAGCCTTGTCAAACGACCATCCTAACTTTCGGGATCAGTGTCACTTTTATTTAGTTTTTCCATAATTTTACAACTGGAATCATGATGCAATTCATTGTAAGTGTTTACATCTGTTTGTGTGATTGTAATCATGTGTTTAGTAGCTTGCTAATTCGTAATGAAGTAGCTAGCTAACCGTAGCTAACTGAATTCTCTTAGAATCTCTCAGATAAAAATAAACATTTAGTTAAAATAAACAGCCGGATATTTTACAATATGATAGAATGTATTTATCTGTCATATCTTGTTTTTTCCAGCTTGGCTTCACTCTGGGGAACGTGGTTGGCATGTACCTGGCACAGAACTACGAGGTTGTAAAAAATAATATTTATTTAACTTATTAACTGTCTGATTCTGTCTGTATCTGTATAAAATCGCACGTAATAAACGAGTGGTCCTGAAATAGAGTACAGCTCTACTGTTTAGTGATCAATGACTAACTTGTTTATTGCTTATTATAACTTGTTTTCAAGGTACCCAACATTTCAAAGAAAATCGAGGCCTTTAAAAAGGACGTGGAAGCCAAGAAGAAACCACCGGGCCCAGAGTGAAATATCATGTCTAATTATAATTAACTGAAGAGGGAGGGACATTTAAGAACAAGCATATCATATATAGTATGTGTTATTGTTAAGGTATGAAGGAAAGAGCCCTCAAGATGCACGGTATATTGTCAAATAGTGCCTCTAAATCCCATTTGTTTTGAACGTTGATGTGTTCTGCATTTTGCATTGTATTTTCTCTCTCTCTCTCTCTCTCTCTCTCTCTCTCTCTCTCTCTCTCTCTCTCTCTCTCTCTCTCTCTCTCTCTCTCTCTCTCTCCTAAATCAGGTTAGATTTGTTTAAACCTGATTGGTTTTCTGTTACCTGTTGGATAATTATTAATTCATATATTTTTAAAACCCAATGTAAAATATGTTTGCCAGTTAAAACAACATCAGTTTGCAGTAACTTGATGTAGTTTTCTGTATTTATTGAGAAACAACATGTTTGCAGTGCAAATTGTTGGACAAATAGAGAATTGCACATAAAAATCAGTTGTTCATAACAAAGTACGGAAGAATGTTTTAAAAGCTTCTTTATACTATAATGTAATAAAGATTATATATACAAAATACCATTTTTATTGTGGTGTTATTTCCTAGTAATACTTAAGTCTACATGTTACATTTAGATAAGACTTCAGAGGTATAAGAAAACGAAGACTATGCTATAAAAATTGTATGATAAATAATAATTTATCTAAAATAAAATACACCAGAGAAACATGGGGTTTGGGTATATAATGCTTAATTGAACAACAAAGGACTCTTCATGGACACCTAAAATGACAACAAAAAACCATAAAGTAAGATCGTTTATCTTCTCATATGAAACTATACAAAAAACAGAAAAACGGTTCTGGTTTGAACAATGTAGAAAGTTCCGCTATTTTAAAAAGTGTGGTTTTGTAAAAAAAAATCGCCAGATGGCGCAGTAAACACGGAAGTAAACAGCTTTTCAGTATCCAAAATAAAACAGTTGTGTCTCTGTCCATTTATTAATGTTAAAATGATGGTATATAAAAATATTACAACAAATAATTTCGATTTAAAAAAATTAAAACCAACGGTTGGATTTGTCCGTAGTTGACCCAAATATGGGTTTAAAACAACCCAGCATTTTTAGAGCGTAAATGTCTCAAACATGCTTTAGTTTTTTTCTTTTTCACGTAGTGGGTTTTTGACGTAGTTTTTCGAAGTATTAAATTAATACGAAATGCATTAAGTTAGCAAAGTTTTTTCGTTTAAAGTTTCTCCGGATGTTGAGAGTGAGTGTTTCCGGTACTCGTGGCCGGACCGCTCCTGTGACAGCAGCTGCTGCTCGAGACCAGCAAAGATGATCTCCCTCACCGACTCCCAGAGTAAGAACAATACTTCCTGTCTCACTGACAGCTTCTCGTAAGACATTGTATATTGTCAGTGCATTCATCTACAAAGCCTGTTGTTTTTATAATTCCGCCTGTCAACATAACTACATACTATATACTCATGAAGCTGCGTGCATATATCACACCACTAGTAATAAGTCTTACGTAAAAATCATTGGAAGACACATTTATTAAAGATAATATCCGGCGAGATAGATCCATAACTTTTAAAGACATTATTTTTGGATACTTTGATTCTGACCCTACTAAAAATACTGCTTGCTTTGTTGTACATTTTATTGATCTTCTTTGCAAATGTTATATCCATAAATGTAAGTTTACCAACAAGAAATCAATTTTTTTGTTTTTTGGAAGCATTTAAAATGTATCTTAATATTATTATATATTCAGTAAATAAGAAAGCAAGTAGAACGACTTTAATTTGTACACTGGAATGAAATTGATGTATTAATATCTTACCCTCATGTTCTTTTCAGCCAATCATTGTTAACTCTTTTTTCTCATGTGTATTTTGATGACATTGAACATATTCTTAAAACATTTTGTATATTGTATACAAAATTGTATATCATAAAACAGTCATTGGAAATAGACAAAAAAAATGTTTTGGCTTAAAAACTGCTTTAATGTTGACAGGGACTAGTTAAATTAAGACAGAACAATCCTATCTAAACAATTTCATACATATAGGACATTGTAATATATATATAATAAATATTATCGGCAACATTTTACAATAAGGTTTCTTTGTTAAGATTAGTTAACTACTTTAGTTAACATGAACTAGCAGTGAACAATACTCAGCATTTACTAATACATTTTTAAGATCAAAAGTAGTATCAGTTAACATTAGTTAATGCACTGTGAAAAAAAATGAATTATCTAGTGATAACAAATGTTAATAAATGCTGTAACAAATTAATTGTTAGTTCATAATGCATGAATCAATGTTAACAAATGAGACCTTTGTTACCTTATTAATGCTAATTATATTATTATTTATATACAAATGGACACTGTTAAAATGTATTTAATTATCTTTATATTAGTATAATGTATGGCTTTCCCTCTCTCAACAGAAATTGGAATGGGGCTAACAGGATTTGGGGTATTTTTTCTGTTCTTTGGGATGATCCTGTTTTTTGATAAAGCCCTTCTTGCCATAGGAAATGTGAGTGGCCCCATTATGTTGTCATTAATATTTTAATTATTAGATTGCAACTATTTTATAGTTACATTATATTGTACGTAAAATTAGTTGTATTCTAATATTTAATTGTACCAATATATATGCATTTCACACTTACGTGTTTGTATTTCTTAATTATTATTAAATTATATTATTTAAATTGTGTGTGTGCACCTTTGCGCACAGTTAATAACATAAATAGTATATGTACACGTTTGCATGCTTTCTGATCGGTTTCTTTAGTACAGGTTTGTTGTAAATGCATCAACACATTGTTCATATCCTTCAGTTGTGCTGCTTTTTCCTGCTATTAAGTGTCCTTTCATAATAGCTAAAAAAAAATAATTTTTATACTGTTGTTTTGCTATAAACTTAAATTACGTTAGCTTGAGTTGATTGCGATACATAAGCACAGATCTTTCTCTCTCACCTGTCTCTCGGTCTTCATTCTTCTCAGATCCTGTTTGTTATCGGCCTGGCGTTCGTAATCGGGCTGGAGAGGACGTTCAGGTTCTTCTTTCAGAAGCACAAAATGAAAGCCACCAGCTTCTTCTTAGGAGGCGTCTTGGTGGTGCTGATCGGGTGGCCCATTGTCGGAGTCGTTCTAGAGTTTTATGGCTTCTTTCTTCTATTCAGGTATTTTTTACAGGATTAAGAAGCCCTTAACCAGGCAAATTATTCTACATAACTAGCTAATTAGTTCGACTGTTTTTTAAATGGCTGATGCCAATACAGATTGACAGAAGGCGGATAATTATATACAGATAAATGAGACAACAAAATGGAAATTAAATGAACACTTATTTCACACAATATTATTATATTAAAATGTACGGTAACACTTTAGTTTAGGGTCCAATTCTCACTATTAACTAGTTGCCTTAGCATGCATATTACTAGGATATTGGCTGTTTATTAGTACTTATAAAGCACATATTATTGCATTATTCTGCATTACCATATTCTACATCCCTTTATCCTACCCAATACATAAACTTAACAGCTACATTACTTACTATTAACAAGCAGTAATTAGGGGTTTATTGAGGCAAAAGTCGTAGTTAATAGTGAGAATTGGACCCTAAACTACTATATGTTGTGTGACCACATGTACATTATTCATATAGTCTGTCTGTCAATTTTGGAACTGGCAAAAGGAGGAATTAACATTTTAGATCAATGGCAATAATCTCAAAATGATCCCAAATAAATAATTGCTGATGATATCTGGGTGTATGTCCTTCTCTTCATGTGTAGGGGATTCTTTCCAGTGGTCGTAGGCTTCATCAGGAGGATTCCTGTGCTGGGATATATGCTGAATCTTCCCTTCATTAGTGGGGTAAGTTTTACTCAGCAGGGTGATGAAGAAGAGAGTGCACGGTTGCACTTTTTCCTCTCGTGCTTTTATTTCTATGCAAGGATCCTCTGAGATTGTAGTGAATTTAACACGTGTTTTAACCAGGCACAGTGCGATAAAGTAACAAGTTATAAAAAAAAAAACACTGTTTAGCTGTAACAAACATGAGCAGTCATCAGTTCTGATTGGATGTGATTGTGCTAGCATTTACACTGTCAGTGTGGACAGACAGATTATCAACTTGTTATGTCACGTCTGGTTAGGACACATGTAAATTCACTTTAAATGCTTTTGCTTGCTTTAGCAGCTATGAGACTAACAGGCTTTTCCACTAAATCTAATACAAATCAAAGGGGACTCTTTGAAAACAAGTTAAATTGTTGTTTAAATATATTCAAATATTTTGTTTTATATAAAAAAAATGTTTTTTAATTATTATTAATACTTTTTTTCAACAAGCATGCATTAAATTGATCAAATGTGACAAGACATTTATGTTAAAAAAGATTTCTATTTAACATTCAAAAATCACAAAAATATTAGGCAGCAAAACTGTTTTCAACATTGATAATCAAATGTTTTTGGAGCAGCAAATCAGCATATTAGAATGATTTCTGAAGGGTCATGTGACCCTTAAGTAATGATGCGCAATGATGCTGAAAATTCAGCTTTTGACATTTTTAAATCTATTAAAATAGAAAACAGTTGTTTTAAATGGTAATATTTCACAATATTCCTGTTTTTACGGTAATTTTGATCAAATAAATGCAGCCTTGGTGAGCATAAAGAACATTACCAAAATGTACAAACGTTTGAACGGTAGTGTGTCTACTAGATAGACACTATTTGAGTGGCATCATAGGTTTTAGATAACACAAGCATTTAGATAAACACTTTTTAGTGAGCAGGATTACTACCTGTTTTCACCTTAATGTGAGAAAAGAGGCTCTTGTGAGTGTCTTTCAACATGTGTTTGTTGTTCTTTTAAAGCCTTCCTAAGGCTGAGCGGACAGACAGCCATCTTGGTCAGTTACTGCTAATTCTGTCTTGCATGTGTGAGCATGAATCATGCCGTTTTGTGTGCACTGAATATTTTAATTGATAAAAGTGCCATGAACCAGATGAGATATCATAATTTTATATATATAAATAAATTTTTCCTTGAAAGTGTCCTAATCCTTCCATAATTTTTTGTTATTGTTTCTCCAGTACGTGGACAAAATGAGTGAAAGCAACAACATGGTTTGACAGACTCTTTTTGGCCACTTATTTATGATGGATTTTCTAAAGCTTTACCTTGAAACAGCCATGTGAAGTATAGAGCTCGTATTACCGAAGCTTTATATTCAGGACGTCTGAGAGATATTTACGTCAACGAGAAGCAAATTGTGCTGCGTGGAAAAGAAGCCACACCTTCGCCTGCCAGATCTATAGACTGCATCACAACACCCAGCTTCACTGCATCCCAGAAGAACTTTGCCCTACTTTATAAACGCAAACTTCATGAAGAAGTTAACGGGTGTCCTCCCATGAGGAATGGTTAGTTGGATGTGTAGAAGAGACTTCTGGAAGTCTGTATTCTGTTACAACAATGGCCTTGTTACACAGTGGTGTCTGCAGTTGTATTTTAAAGATGGAGGAGAACTGGATGCCTTTAATTTTTTGATGTTCTATCACACTTGTGATATTTACACTTTCTTATAAAATTAAACTGTTACTTTGTATCTGACTGGAGATGGTTCTCACTGCGGAACATGAAATCCACGGGGAGCCGACTCCTCCCACCTTACATACACCTAAACCTACCCAACTCCGCCCCTTGATCCCTAAACCCACCCCTAATCCCTAAACCCAACCCTAATCCTACCAATCTCCACCCCATGGATCTTGATCCGACTCCTCCCCGTGGATCTCATGTACTGCATTGAGGTGCTACTGTCTGACTGGCATAAATGTTGTTATTATTATTAATTATGTTCTTTCTCTGTCTTAAATGCCTTTCCAGCTGTTGTCACTGTAAATCTGAACATTTGAATAAAAAAAAGTTCAGCTGCCACCAGGGTTTCCGTTGTCCGGTAATTACCGGACATTGGCCGGTAAAAAAATGAGATGTCCGACAAAATTAAATCTCTCCGGTCAAATTGTCCGATTGAAATTGCCTAATAATCCCGCCCCCCTAACACAATCTGAATTTGAGAATAAGCCTAAAATGTATAAGGCAAAAATACACCGATCTTTGGCTATGTTATAAAGGAACAGGCTCTACCGTTTGAAAGTTATATGAAACAACATCGCATGCTGCATTTCAAATAAAGCGCACGCCTAAAACGGCTGTAATATAGACCTAAACAACGAACGATTGAGTGAGACGTTTCAAATATGTCCAGGCCCAGGCAGACTAGCCTTGAAAGCTTTTTTCAGAGGCCAGGCGATGGTGAATCAGGAACATCTCATTATAGCCTAGTGGTTCTAATCCGCGCACTGGTACAGTTTTTTTTTCTCTCATCAAAAATGAATAGCCTATGTTCATCAGTGGTTAGTCTATATCAAGCAGGGACTTGCATTTTATTCTGTGATTTCACCGGAATGAACAGAGTCTCCGCAACGTAGATAGATTGAAACGCGCGTCCGAGTGAAGATTGCGCAACTCGCGCAGCGCGTCGTCCATGCAACTGATAGCAGTGGACACGAGCGCTCAGCTTGATTTCAAAATCAACAGATTTTAGCGCTAGATCTCGTATTTAATAACGAACTAAATGAATGATCTGATTTTATTTATTTGTATTAGGTACATCCGTGCTTCAATGTTTCAAAAAGTGAATGTGTGTGAAACCGCATTAAAAAACAAAACAATTGGCGTTGATTGACACCAATCGGACGTTCATGTTTTTTTTTTCCGTCTATTTGAAAGTTAAGCTAATAATAACATGTTGCATTCTATACGGCCTGATTATGTCATTTTTTAAGTTACATAGACTGCCTCCAGTTTTCCTAAACTTGACTAATTAAGAGGCGATATTTGACCGGCATATCATAAAAATGTCCGTAAAACGAAACCTCTGCCGGTCACTTTGACCGGCACAATTTTTTTCTAGCGGAAACTCTGGCTGCCACTAACTTTTGTAAATATAAATTAAAAAATCCTGATATGAGTTTTTATTTCTTTTTTATTAAATATCGGGGGTATACTGTAAACATGAATGAAAAATATTTGCTCTACCAATTGTACACACACATATATACGTATATGTATTTATGTGTGTATGTATACACTGAACAAAATTATAAACGGAAGACTTGTTTTTGCCCCCATTTTTCATGAGCTGAACTCAAAGATCTAAGACTTTTTCTATGTACACAAAAGGCCTATTTCAAATATTGTTCACAAATCTGTCTAAATCTGTGTTAGTGAGCACTTCTCCTTTGACAAGATAATCCATCCACCTCACAGGTGTGGCATATCAAGATGTTGATTAGACACCATGATTATTGCACAGGTGTGCCTTAGGCTGGCCACAATAAAAAGCCACTCTAAAATGTGCAGTTTTACTGTATTGGGGGGGTCCGAAAACCAGTCAGTATCTGGTGTGACCACCATTTGCCTCACGCAGTGCAACACATCTCCTTCGCATGGAGTTGATCAGGTTGTTGATTGTGGCCTGTGGAGTGTTGGTCCACTCCTCTTCAATGGCTGTGCGAAGTTGCTGGATATTGGCAGGACCTGGAACACGCTGTCGTATACGCTGATCTAGAGCATCCCAAACATGCACAATGGGTGAAATGTCCGGTGAGTATGCTGGCCATGCAAGAACTGGGATGTGTTCAGTTTCCAGGAATTGTGTACAGATCCTTGCAACATGGGGCCGTGCATTATCATGCTGCAACATGAGGTGATGGTCGTGGATGAATGGCACAACAATGAGCCTCAGGATCTTGTCACGGTATCTCTGTGCATTCAAAATGCCATCAAAAAAATTCACCTGTGTTCGTTTGTCCATAACATATGCCTGCCCATACCATAACCCCCCATGGGCCAAACGATCCACAACGTTGACATCAGCAAACCGCTCACCCACACAACGCCATACACGTCTGCCATCTGCCCTGTACAGTGAAAACCGGGATTCTTGAGTGGGATGAAGAGGAGACCTCTCCAAAGTGCCAGACGCCATCGAATGTGAGCATTTGCACAGTCAAGTCGGTTACGACGACAAACTGCAGTCAGGTCGAGACCCCGATGAGGACGATGAGCATGCAGATGAGCTTCCCTGAGACGGTTTCTGACATAATTCTTGGGTTATGCAAACCGATTGTTGCAGCAGCTGTCCAGGTGGCTGGTCTCAGACGATCTTGGAGGTGAATATGCTGGATGTGGAGGTCCTGGGCTGGTGTGGTTACAAATGGTCTGCGGTTGTGAGGCCAGTTGGATGTACTGCCAAATTCTCTGAAACACTTTTGGGAGACGGCTTATGGTAGAGAAATGAACATTCAATTCACGGGCAACAGCTCTGGTGGACATTCCTGCAGTCAGCATGCTAATTGCACGCTCCCTCAAAACTTGTGACATCTGTGGCATTGTGTTGTGTGATAAAACTGCACATTTTAGAGTGGCCTTTTATTGTGGCCAGCCTAAGGCACACCTGTGCAATAATCATGCTGTCTAATCAGCATCTTGATATGCCACACCTGGATGGATGGATGGATTTTCTCGGCAAAGGAGAAGTGCTCACTAACACAGATTTAGACAGATTTGTGAACAATATTTGAGAGAAATAGGCCTTTTGTGTACATAGAAAATGGGGGCAAAAACAAAAGTGTTACGTTTATAATTTTGTTCAGTAAATATATACAGTATATAATATGTATATATATATATGTGTGTGTGTGTGTGTGTGTGTGTATAGGTATTTGTGTATATAAACATGTATTTCTGTATATACATATATATGTATATATATATACAGTATCTCACAAAAGTGAGTACACCCCTCACATTTCAACAAACGTTTTAGTATATCTTCTCAAGGGACAATACTATAGAAATTAAACTTGGATATATTTTAGAGTAGTCATTGTGCTGCTTGTATAGCAGTATAGATTTACTGTCCTCTAAAAATAACTCAACATACAGCCATTATTGTCAAAATAGCTGGCAACAAAAGTGAATACACCCTAAGTGAACATGTCAAAACTGTCCAAAGTGTCAATATTTTGTGTGAGCACCATTGTTATCTAGCATTGCCTTAATCCTCCTGGCCATGGAATTCATCAGAGTTGCACAGGTTGTTGCTGGGACCCTCTTCCACACATAATGGCATCATGGAGCTGCTGGCTGTTAGACACATGGTGCTTCTCCACCTTCCGCTTGAGGATGCCCCACAGGTGCTCAATAGGGTTCAGGTCTGGAGACATACTTGGTCACTCCTTCACCTTCAGCTTCCTCAGCAAGGCAGTTGTCATCTTGTCAGTGTGTTTGGGGTCGTTATCATGCCGTTCGGCCCAGTTTCTGAAGGGAGGGCATCATGTTCTGCTTCTGAATGTCACAGTACATGTTGGAATCCATGTTTCCCCCAGTGAAGCTCAGCTCCCCAGTACCAGCAGCACTCATGCAGTCCCAGACCATGATGCTACCACCACCATGCGTGACTGTAGGCAAGACACAATTTTCTTGGTACTCCTCACCAGGGCATCACCACACATGCTAGACACCATCTGAGGCAAACAAGTTTATCTTAGTCTCATCAGGCCACAGGACATGGTTCCAGTCATTCATGCTCTTGGACAGGTTGCTTTCAGCAATCTGTTTGAGGGCTTTCTTGCGAGTCAGCTTCAGAAGAGGCTTCCTTCCGGGCGGGACGACGGCCATACAAACCGACTTGTTGCAGTGTGAGGCGTATCTGAGCACTGACAAGCTGACCTTCTGCTTCTGCAACCTCTAAAGCAATGCTGGCAGCACTCATGCGTCTGTTTTTTGAAGCCAGCTTCTGCACCTGATGCACAGCATGAGGACTCAACTTCTTTGATTGATCCTTGCCAGGCCTGTTCCAAGTGGAACCAGTCTTGGAAAACCTCTGTATGACCCTGGCCTGTACTGTCACTTATTTTCAGGGTGTTACCAATCTTCTTATAGCCTAGGCCAGGGGTCACCAACCCTGCTCCTGGAGAGCTACTGTCCTGCAGATTTTAGCTCCAACCCCAATCAAACACACCTGGACCAGCTAATCAAGCGGTTCAGGGTTACTTGATAATTACATGCATGTGTGTTGGAAGAGGGTTGGAACTGAAGTCTGCAGGAAAGTAGCTCTCCAGGAGCAGGGTTGGTGATCCCTGGCCTAGGCCATCTTTGTGGAGAGCAACAATTCTAATTCTCAAATCCTTAGAGAGTTCTTTGCCATGAGGTGCCATGTTGAACATCCAGTGGTCAGTATGAGAGAATTGTACTCAAAGCACAAATTTTAACTGCTCTAATACAAGATACAACAATTTGTATGGTCCTGTCAAGCAGACAAAAACATGAACATGATAAATAGGACATGTGGCTTTACATGGTTAAACGATGTACAGCTATTATCACTTAGGGTGTACTCACTTTTGTTGCCAGCTATTTTGACAATAAGGCCTGTTTGTTGCGTTATTTTCAGAGGACAGTAAATACACTCACCTAAAGGATTATTAGGAACACCATACTAATACTGTGTTTGACCCCCTTTCGCCTTCAGAACTGCCTTAATTCTATGTGCCAGTGATTCAACAAGGTGCTGAAAGCATTCTTTAGAAATGTTGGCCCATATTGATAGGATTGCATCTTGCAGTTGATGGAGATTTGTGGGATGCACATCCAGGGCACGAAGCTCCCGTTCCACCACATCCCAAAGATGCTCTATTGGGTTGAGATCTGGTGACTGTGGGGGCCATTTTAGTACAGTGAACTCATTGTCATGTTCAAGAAACCAATTTGAAATGATTCAAGCTTTGTGACATGGTGTATTATCCTGCTGGAAGTAGCCATCAGAGGATGGGTACATGGTGGCCATAAAGGGATGGACATGGTCAGAAACAATGCTCAGGTAGGACGTGGCATTTAAACGATGCCCAATTGGCACTAAGGGACCTAAAGTGTGCCAAGAAAACATCCCCCACACCATTACACCACCACCACCAGCCTGCACAGTGGTAACAAGGCATGATGGATCCATTTTCTCATTCTGTTTACGCCAAATTCTGACTCTACCATCTGAATGCCTCAACAGAAATCGAGACTCATCAGACCAGGCAACATTTTTCCAGTCTTCAACTGTCCAATTTTGGTGAGCTCTTGCAAACTGTAGCCTCTTTTTCCTGTTTGTAGTGGAGATGAGTGGTACCCGGTGGGGTCTTCTGCTGTTGTAGCCCATCCGCCTCAAGGTTGTGCGTGTTGTGGCTTCACAAATGCTTTGCTGCATACCTCGGTTGTAACGAGTGGTTATTTCAGTCAAAGTTGCGCTTCTATCAGCTTGAATCATTCGGCCCATTCTCCTCTGACCTCTAGCATCAACAAGGCATTTTCGCCCACAGGACTGCCGCATACTGGATGTTTTTTCCTTTTCACACCATTCTTTGTAAACCCTAGAAATGGTTGTGCGCGAATATCCCAGTAACTGAGCAGATTGTGAAATACTCAGACCGGCCCGTCTGGCACCAACAACCATGCCACGCTCAAAATTGCTTAAATCACCTTTCTTTCCCATTCTGACATTCAGTTTGGAGTTCAGGAGATTGTCTTGACCAGGACCACACCCCTAAATGCATTGAAGCAACTGCCATGTGATTGGTTGATTAGATAATTGCATTATTGAGAAATTGAACAGGTGTTCCTAATAATCCTTTAGGTGAGTGTATATACTGCTATACAAGCAGCACAATGACTACTCAAAAATATATCCAATTTTAATTTCTATAGTATTGTCCCTTGAGTAGATATACTAAAATGTTTGCTACAATGTGAGGGGTGTACTCACTTTTGTGAGATACTGTGTATATATATATATATATATATATATATATATATCTTTTTGCATTCTGCATAATTCTTTTATAATATTAATATTCTAAAATTTTGTTTTATTGTTTTCTTCTGGAAATCCGAAGAATGGCAAATGGCATCAAGTATTTTGTCCTTTTTTACAGTGAGGAATGAGACTTGTTTTCTTCCTCAACCTAGTTTTGACTGTGCCAAGATTTGTCGCTTGTAATTTATTTCAGAGACCATACATACATAAGGTTGTTTCTTATCCATTATTCCCTTCAAGAAGAGACAGAGGCAGAGCCCAGCAGATATTTATATATATGGGAAACCCCATCAGCCGCACACTGTTCATTCATAAAAAACGATTAACTGGTGTATTTGAGACGCTTCATTGCTGAAGGTGTAAACATATCAATACTTTCCACCCTCTTCTTTTCATTAGTTACTATTAAAAGTGCACATGAATGGAAATTTCCCTTCGGCAAAGCTGCAAAGCATCCTAACTTACAGATGCGTGTCTTTAAACGTAATAGCAATAATGTAGGCTTATTATTTTTAAAGGAAGGGTTAACTAATGGTTCTGAAAGGTTTGTGGTCCGGCCCCGTCGTGAATCAATGGGACTTGACCTATAGCTGAAGACTAATTCATTCAACATTCCCCCACCCTGATGATTATAAATATCAAGGACAGACTTCACAGTCTTCACTCTTGATCTTTCCTCTTAGACTCAACAGCAGAAGAGGACGTCTGACACTATGAAAGTAAGTCCACATTCATGCTTGCATTTGTCTCGAACACTTTCAGCAATTAACTTACTAACTAGACAGAGTAAAAAAAAAAAAGAGAGAAGTGAAAGTGACAACCAGGAATTTAGTCATTTTAATATTAGGAATTTTGATACTTTTGTTCACAATATAATTAACACAGAAGAGAAAAGAGGCTTTATACACTGTAATAAAAGGCTAATGGGAAATTGACTTGACATGACTTCACCTTTCCAGGATTTAAGGACTCTTGTGGCGTACACACTTGCGCTGTTACTTCTGGCAACATTCGTGTCCCATTCCTGGAGTGCGCCCAAGGTAATGCGATCCATCGTATTATACTTTGAATATTGTTCATTTTTTGACTAAACATTTATTATTTTAATTTAAACATTTTACTTGTGTCATTAATTTTTATTTTATTTTGTATAAATATTTTATATTTTAAAATAATACTTAATTCTGTTCTACATGAAACGGAGCAAATATATATAATTTATAATATATATAATTTTTTATTAAAGGGCAGTTTTCAGCGTCGGAATTGGACACCCCAAGCCATGTTATATCTGAAAGGAACACGTAAGTTACTGCTGTTTTTCAACCATATGTGCGTCTAAAACTGCATATATGATCCATTTTTTTCCACACGCTTTTGAATGAACTTTTCATGTTTATTATAGAGGGGCGGCGCTTTGTGTCAGAAGACAGAAATGACGGGGACTTGTATGACACAATACGCTTGGGTATGAATTATTAATTATATATCTCGGTTAAGCTTATAATTTGTAAGCTTAACCATTATTTATGCATGAAACTGCAGTGTTCAGGTTGCACGCAGGTGTTAGTACAATTGTAAAATACTAATTGTAAGCTAGTAAATACAAGTATCTACACTGTAAAAAAATATTTTCATGATTTATCAAAACTTTTTCACTTTAGTCAAATCAACTTAGATAATAAATGTGGTTCAGATAACATATTTTGAGTTTCTATTTATTAAATCTATCTTGTATTAACTCACATTTTTAATTTCAATGAACTCAAAACTTTAAGTTAAACCAATATTTTTTTTACAGTGTACTTCTAATGCAATTACATTGTAGCATGAACACTAATGATAATTGTAAACTCTCTCTACAGAGTCACGCAGCCAAAACACAGAAAACCTGAGCATGTCTAAAGCGGCTGCATTTCTCTTAAATGTTCTCCAGCAAGCCAGAGACCAGGGTGAGCCTTACTGAAACCCGCTAAAAGAGCTCGAACAACTCACTCTTACATCTGAATCATGTGGAATTTAATGTTTTCAAGTTCACCCTCAGCTAAGATGATCCCTGTGTTTAACTTCTCTGAAGGTTCATCATTTACTGTTCAACACTATTACAGTTAGACTCGAGTAATGTGGAGTTGAGTTATGTATGTTTCCAGATTGTTTGCATCATTCCACGTGGACTTGGACTGATAATTTAAGTAACACAAGGAATAGAGCAAAGACTGATTTTAAGGCATTTTTTAATTTCTTTTTGTTTTGTTTCAGGTGAAATAATGGGTTGCTTTTTCAAGACATATCATCTTGGAAAAGAGACTATTTATGATGATTGAAATTCTGTACAGACTTTGTTTCCTTTTCATTTTCTCAAGTTAAATCAACAAGTGAATTGAATGGTCTGTAAAATACATATTTGACAATGTCTGACCTTTTTCTCAATTAATTAAACTAAATTTGCACTGATAACTGCTACCATGAGTGAGACTTTTTTTGGTTGCATTATATTTTAAGATGTCCTTGTTACAGTGTAATTATACCATTGTGTACAAACTCAAACCAATATTAATTAACAACATAAGATTATGGTTTGGTTTAGTTGCTTGTAATTATGCATAATTTACATAGTCAGTACATGTAACGTATAACAAGGACACTAAAATTTCCACCTTTTTAACAAAACATGGGTGGGATGTTTTACATTTCTGCACATTAATGTTGTTATTAAAATGTTGCATTTATTGGAAATATAATAAAAGTATGTTATAGGGAAAAATACATCAGATTTTGTTTTACATTGTCTCTATTACAACCTCATGGCACCAATATACCAAAAATAAAAATAGTCCACTAATATCTCACCAGTGGAACATACATGATATTTCATACAGTGGACTGTCTTTGACTTAATAGTGAAAATGTTTTTCTTTTTTCTATATTTTTATTACATTCTCTATTATCAGTCAAGCATTATGAGTTAAAAAAATATTATCCACAATGACAAATGAGTACTTATCAGCATTTTCAATTTTAAATAGAATTTTGGTTACATTTTTGGTTACATACAAGTGTCCATGTTACAGTGTAATTATACATTTAAGTACTAAGTAATAATAATTAACTACATGTACTTACTATATAATAAGGGTTAGGTTTTTTTAGGGTTATTTGCATGAAATGATGCATAATTTATAGTTATTACTACAGGACATGTAAAATAAACTGTTACCGGAATTTTAAACGGCAAATGTTGGTAACACTTTATTTTAGTCTGTTACACATTTTACATGTACTTGCTATAGTAATAACAGTAAACAATGCATAATAAAATGCAACTGACCTTAAACCAAACCCTAATCCCAACCCTACAGTAAGTACGTTAAATAATATTACTCAGTACTTAAATGCATATTTACACTGTAAATAGGACACCCTAAAAAAAAAAAAGTGTAACCCAAATTTTTTAACATGATCTCAGACTTTTGGACGCCACTGTATGTTCAAGATATTTTCTTGTTCATACTTTGGTGATATCAATAACCCATGTAAAGGCTGTAGCACATTCTCAAAAGGTAGCAGGTGTAAATATGCCTGAGCTACAGGAGCAGGAGGGTGCGGATCTTAATTCCCATTTTCCAGCGGTTGTTGCCTCTTACCCTCAGGCTCCGCACCCAGTGTGAAAGGAGCCTTGATGTTCTGCCTGTCCCTCTCGGCCTCCTCGTCTTCGTCATAGGTGTCGTCATCTTCCTCATCGCTGTGGTGAGGGCTGGAGTGGAGGGAAGCTGACGGGGACGGAGGGACGGATAAGGGTCGCGGGTAACGGAAACCTTGTGTCTGTGCAAACAAAAAGATTCAGTCACTCATACTGATTCTGATATAATGGTAAACAAGAGACTTGTTGACTCATTGATTTCATACATCTGTCTCACTTAAATTTTCTGTGTGTGTGTATGTGTGTAGTCTTTTTAAAGCATATGTGTAGAACAACTGTGAGTGAGCTAGAATGGTAATCAAGTCGTCTTCCTGAGCTGGTAAATGTTATCCTGTCAATTAAACTCAAGAACGAAGCTCAACTGCGGTGCATCCTCATCACTCAGGAGTGTTAGACGTCATACAATAACACCCGCATTAGCAATTTTGAGAGCAGAGAGATGAAGTGAAACTCAATTTAAAGTTTTTGCTCCTAATCAGCATTAACCTGCCATGCTGATAATGATTTAATGATGTCTATAGATGATGTCATATATGCGTATCTTTGAGCGAAAGGTGTATTTGAGTGATTTTTGGAAGGGAGTTTACTTATTACATAAGATTTATTTTTTCACTTTGCCCTTCAGAGCTGCTTATAGCCTATTTACTCAAAGTATAATTTTTCTGTAACAATGTAAAAGTCCTTACTGTCAATTTTGATTAATTTAATGCATCCCTGCTTAATAAAAGTATTAATTTCTTTTTTTTTTTTTTATATTACTGACCCCGAATTTTGAATAATGGTGTATATAATGTCCATGACCTTTATGATGAAACTAAGTACACAGCTTACAAGTAGTGCAGCATTGTGTTGTCATTGTCAGTGCTAGAGCATTAATGTGCATCTGAGAGAGTGTGAGTGTTAGCAGGGTTCACCGGTGCGAGGTTGAGATGGTCCATTTGGAATTTAGCAGGGAAGGATCTGCTGAGGGCCAGATGCCTGGCTTGCATGTAGAACTGAGCAGAGAGAAACACAGACAACCACATGTCACTTGATAAAGAAAACATGCAAATTAACCAATGTCCTTTTACACAATGTTAACGAATGAAATATAGGTGAGTACTCCCGAGTACTCTGAGGCAGAGCGTGAGCTAAGAAGATACTCACCCGTCCGAGGTATCGCCAGTCCAGCAGGTCAGAGAGTCTCTCCGTTCGGTTGCGTTGGATTATTCGCTGTCTGCGCGACTTTTGGCAGAATGAAAACATGAACTGAGTCAGCTGGTTACACGATTCGTCTGCAGAACGGAATCGCCGGTCCACAATGTAGATTCCTACAATGTAATGTAATTAAAACATATTGATAATACAAAAACAATTAAGCTGTGCAAATAGTTTTGGAAAGCAGTGACTCGTTTCATGATTCACTCACCATATTCAGATGGGTCGGAGACATGTTCCTCCATGAAACAGCCAAACCCAGATAGATTGGTGGTTACGCTGGGAATTCCCATTACAGTACACTCACCTGAACACACCAGATTACAGATGATGATCAACAAGAGTCATATGCAATACATGTTTATGCTAAACCCACTAAACTGACAAAAAAAGGTAAAAAAAAACATCTGCTTTTTAAATATACTGTATATATATTTATATATATAAATATATATATATATATATTTATATATATAAATATATATATATATATATATATATATAATTGCAAATAAACAATTAAGCTGTGTATATCCATACTGTTCCTGTAAAATGGGATAAAAAGAGCGACTGAATTAATTAAAACAAAAACTTTTTGAACATTACTAAAAAAGCTGTTTCTGGCTGCCTCAACAACTTCAATAAAATTAAGGAATTCCTAGAAACTAGGGATGCACCGATATGAAAATTTTGGCCGATACCGATAATTATTTTTATTTGAAAGCCGATAACCGATATATTGGCCGATAAATCTAATTCAATTTTTTATATAATTTTTGAGAGCCTGATTACAAAAACAAAAGTCTCACCATTAAAATCCATGTCTCAAGCACACAATTATAATGATGTTCTCATTATAATTTTATATACCATATGACAGACTTGTGTTGCACTTAATTAGCCTAAATTTTCTTTTTTTGAAGTGATTTCAATCATATTTCAAGCAATTCAAAACCATCATGGCGAACAGTGCGCATCTAAAGTGTCTCAGCTGAAGGAAATAATCCATTATTTATCGGATTTAATATATCGGCCACATTTTTTTATTGGGCCAATAATGATAACAATAAAAATGAACACATATCGACCGATACCGATATGGTGGCCGATATTTCATGCATCCCTAATTAAAATACTCCCCAAAGAAGGTAAATGCGAACTTCACCCCAAACGGGAGCTGTATGTAGAATATGAGCGGCCATCTGTTTTCAGTGTAGCTGATCTCGGGCCGCTTCATTATCTACACACTCATTATTATTACACTTTGACGGGTGAGGCACTGAGAAAAGACGGTCATTGCGACACTGTAAAGTGATGGCACTATGGACCCATGTGCCTTTTTAAACCCCTTTCATAGGTTTAACGTTACATTTTAGGCTTGGAAGTCAGGCGAAACGTCCACGTCCCAAAATAAGTGGATATAAAAATGCTACTTATTTCTTGATTTGTAGCCATTTTAATGTATAAAATCGAGCTTGAATTCTGATGTCAATATTTATGTTAAAGTCAAGTGACAAAATGCTGAATGCAAGATTGTGACCGAATCAAAGATGTGAAGGGCACTAAAATGCGTTGAGTGTGAAACCTGGTGTGTAGCCCCATGGTTCATAGTAGGATGGAAACACTCCCAGATGGCAGCCGCGCACAAACTCCTCATAGTCCATGGGCAGCAGGGGACTGGTGGAGGACAGGAACTCCGGATGGAACACAATCTGACAAATTCTGACAATTAATACTTCAAGGCCATTCATACACACATTTTTATAAAGATTTACCACAATCAATCAATACAACACATCTTTAATGCATCATGTGATGCACTTAACATGAACTCAAGACAACCAGGGCTTCTACATGGACATTCAGGGCTTAACTATAAGTATGACCTGGGGTCAGTAGATAAAACTGAAACGTGCGGTGATACACGTGTTTTTATGCCTCTAAATCTTCTGGGGTCAGACATAGTAAACTGCACACCTTCACTCTGTCATTGCGTCCATTGAAGAGGCCGATTCGGCGGATGTTGCTCAGGATGGGGTCTGTGGAGTCATCCAGCATGTTGTGAGTTGTTACTGGAGGGAGAGAGTGTCTCTATGAAGGACAAAGACATGAACATAATTGCAGTATTGTATCGTTACAAAATTGTATTTTTGTCAATGGAAGTGTATGAAAGGTTAACAAATAAATCAAATGAGCAATCCATAAGCAGTCGTTGAATAAAAATCATGAGGTTCAAAGTTTAGAAACTCCATTTAAGTTATAAAAAAATAATCTTCCTATCAAAATTGGCTGCCTGCTCTACACTTACTTGCACCATTTCAATGGTTTCTAATATACATTATTCTTGCTATTAAATTACAGAGACTGAGTCATAGGAAAAGAGTGAGTGGACTTTACTCACCAGAAAAATTAGCCTCATTTTTTACTCTCGTTCCTTCTTTATAAACAAACACCAACACTAACAGATCGATATCGCTCCTTCGGTAGCTCCCCGAAATATTGATACCCAAATAAATCTAACCAGAGTGGCTGTATATTGACGTTATGCTCATAACACTGCCATTAAGAAGGTGTAGAATAAATCTCAGTAACACATTCAATCTATCGACCGCAGACAGTCAGGTTAAAAACGTCACTGAGCTCTGTAACACAAACCGCTCCGCCAGTAATCCAGTAGAATGATGCAGGGGATTCCTCCACAGATTTACAGAGGCTTAGTATGTCGATATTCACTATAACCTCAGGCTGACCTTTGATTAGAGTCCATTCATACAAAACAGATGCAGGGCAGGAGAGAATGAATGAAACCCCCCTGAAAACATTTACTCATTAATTCAAAGACGTCCATCTTTAGACCCATAGTTTGTCCTAAATCATGATTAAGTGATGTTCTCAAAAAGAGAAGGAAATATTAATTAGATTAGATTTTACAGAATAAATTAAATCAAAACTACACAGTGTTAAGTTTAAAACATAAGGATAATGTGTAGTATCATCCAGAAAGGGTTTATTTTGTGATAGTGACCAGTCGACATAAA
This sequence comes from Gila orcuttii, assembly GCA_026230005.1. Lineage (NCBI taxonomy): Eukaryota > Metazoa > Chordata > Actinopteri > Cypriniformes > Leuciscidae > Gila > Gila orcuttii. The sequence continues at coordinate 15,101,768 of JAPDVR010000006.1, forward strand.
AAAAAATATATCAAAGTATTAATTTAAAAATAAAAAAGGGACAAATAAAGACTTTTAAAACTGCTGATTTAATTCAGCTTTAAAAATGTAGTCAGGTGTAAACTATTTAAATAAATTCAATAAATTCAAAATGCAACATTTAAATTGCCTTTTTATTTTTAATAAATTGCATTTACAAATGGCTTCTCTTAAAAAAAAGTGTCTAAACAGTTTGAGTACATAGGAGTAGCTAATGATCTTAAACATTAACCTCTCTCTCTCTCTCTTTCTCTCTCTCTCATATATACAGTATAAATATACACACTATATACAGAGTGAGCATGAAACCATAATTAAAAACCACTAACCATAATGTTTTAAGGATATCATAAACCTGATACCTTGAAAGCACAGTAATATGGTTAAAGGATTCATTTGGTTATTTTTCAATGTGGCCTCTTGTGATGTAAGAATTGTGCAACATTTTGTCTGACCTGTGTTGCATAAATGGCCCTCTTCATGATTGTGAAATCATCTCTGTCCAGGATTTTGCTCATGTCTGGGATCTCACCCCTGTAAACGCAGGAGAGCTTCATTAGATGAGATCCTACAAACACACACACTATCTTGCTCCATGATCATCACATGGGAAATGACCTATTGACATCACACAATGCCATTATAAATATCCTATAATCTGACAACTCCCAGGGGAAGTGCAGTGTATTCTCATCAACACTTGGTAGACACTGTGAAATATCAACACTTGAAGGTTACTCAGCCACTCCAGTTTATGACATCAGATGTTCATCACTCTTCCTCATCACATACTGACAACATTTACGGTCACATCAATTTTGAGCCCTGTTTTGTCAGGTACAAGGGAGGGTTTAAAGAGAGTGGAAACCACCAACCTTAACAAGCCCTCGTAAAGCTTTTTGCCAAACTTCTCCTTCACCGACTGCGCTGTGTCCCTGAGAGACAGGCGAAAAATATATTGGAGAAGTCTTGTACACTAAAACCATCTGAAAAGAAGAGCCATTTCCTTTTATTGCCTAATAAATATGATAAGTATAACTAGTGGGAAATCTGATCCAGCATCAGGGCTCTACTCTAATGTTGTGAGCTACTAAAAATAGAGATCCAAAATCCAAGATCCAAAATTAACTTAATTAACGGCCCATGAGTAAAATAAATAAAAACCAGGATATCCACCAGAGAGCACTCCTCCTTAGACCATTGTCATTCCACCATGAACTGCATTTCCCAGAATCCTTTTCCTAGACTCATTATCTCTGATTAGTTTCAGCTGTTTCTCATTTACCCTGTTAACTCTGGCTGAATGTTAAATCGCCCCCTATGCCCTCAAATAGTGTGTTATTTGAGTGGACAGCCATTTGTAGTGGTGTCTGAAACCATAGTGAAAGTTAAGTGCACTTATTCAATCCCACATTGCATAACGAGTGTGCAACCAATGTATGCTCAACGGCTGTCCGAATTCGATCACTCGTTTTCATTCACTCCTTTAAGTGAACTTTATTAGTGGACTAACATAGGGAATAGTGATAGAGGGTTTAGGGGCGATTTTAGATTCAGCCCCTGTATATATAAACCTGGTTAACTCAGTCACTTATTGCAAAGTCTTGTATGTTACACTGCATTTCTGAGCGCTCGCTGGTTTCCTGTTCCATGGTTTTGACCCTTTGCCTGTTTAATTGATTAAGACTAGTAATGAAGGTTATATACTCAAGCAGTTACGCACCACATTTGCTTGCGTACAGCCTGTCCTTTAAGAGACTCCACATTGAAGTTGTTGGTTTTGGCAGGCATGATAAAGAACACAACCACTGTAACATCACTCTTATGAACCTGTTAGCCATAACACAAACATACAATCAAAAATGAACATCTTTTGCTTTGACTGGTATGCTTAAACTAGATAATTTTATTTTATGAAGAAACTATAAGTTGTATAAGTACAGCAGTGACAGTTCATACCCTTAGCAAGTAGTTTAATCTGGACAGAGATTCGAGGAACAGGTCTGCTCCTTTATTTGAAAACTCATATCGTCCTGCGATGAAAAAGAACAGGGTCTTTTCCAGATTGAAGTCCAGATAGCTGCCAGTGAGAAGAGATTTTTTTAAGAAATGATAACAAGCACCAATATATATATACAGGTCCTTCTAAAAAAAATTAGCATATTGTGATAAAGTTAATTATTTTCCATAATGTAATGATTAAAAATTAAACTTTCATATATTTTTGATTCATTGCACACCAACTGAAATATTTCAGGTCTTTTATTGTTTTAATACTGATGATTTTGGCATACAGCTCATGAAAACACAAAATTCTCTCAAAATATGTCTCAAAAAATTAGCATATCATGAAAAGGTTCTCTAAACGAGCTATTAACCTAATCATCTGAATCAACTAATTAACTCTAAACACCTGCAAAAGATTCCTGAGGCTTTTAAAAACTCCCAGCCTGTTTCATTACTCAAAACCGCAATCATGGGTAAGACTGCCGACCTGACTGCTGTCCAGAAGGCCATCATTGACACCCTCAAGCAAGAGGGTAAGACACAGAAAGAAATTTCTGAACAAATAGGCTGTTCCCAGAGTGCTGTATCAAGGCACCTCAGTGGGAAGTCTGTGGGAAGGAAAAAGTGTGGCAAAAAACGCTGCACAACGAGAAGAGGTGACCGGACCCTGAGGAAGATTGTGGAGAAGGACCGATTCCAGACCTTGGGGGACCTGCGGAAGCAGTGGACTGAGTCTGGAGTAGAAACATCCAGAGCCACCGTGCACAGGCGTGTGCAGGAAATGGGCTACAGGTGCCGCATTCTCCAGGTCAAGACACTTTTGAACCAGAAACAGCGGCAGAAGCGCCTGACCTGGGCTACAGAGAAGCAGCACTGGACTGTTGCTCAGTTTTGCATGTCATTCGGAAATCAAGGTGCCAGAGTCTGGAGGAAGACTGGGGAGAAGGAAATGCCAAAATGCCTGAAGTCCAGTGTCAAGTACCCACAGTCAGTGATGGTCTGGGGTGCCATGTCAGCTGCTGGTGTTGGTCCACTGTGTTTTATCAAGGGCAGGGTCAATGCAGCTAGCTATCAGGAGATTTTGGAGCACTTCATGCTTCCATCTGCTGAAAAGCTTTATGGAGATGAAGATTTCATTTTTCAGCACGACCTGGCACCTGCTCACAGTGCCAAAACCACTGGTAAATGGTTTACTGACCATGGCATTACTGTGCTCAATTGGCCTGCCAACTCTCCTGACCTGAACCCTATAGAGAATCTGTGGGATATTGTGAAGAGAAAGTTGAGAGACGCAAGACCCAACACTCTGGATGAGCTTAAGGCCGCTATCGAAGCATCCTGGGCCTCCATAACACCTCAGCAGTGCCACAGGGTGATTGCCTCCATGCCAAGCCGCATTGAAGCAGTCATTTCTGCAAAAGGATTCCCGACCAAGTATTGACTATTGAGTGCATAACTGAACATAATTATTTGAAGGTTGAATTTATTTATTTTTTGTATTAAAAACACTTCTTTTATTGGTCGGATGAAATATGCTAATTGTTTGAGACAGGAATTTTGGGTTTTCATGAGCTGTATGCCAAAATCATCAGTATTAAAATAATAAAAGACCTGAAATATTTCAGTTGGTGTGCAATGAATCTAAAATATATGAAAGTTTAATTTTTATCATTACATTATGTAAAATAATTAACTTTATCACAATATGCTAATTTTTTGAGAAGGACCTGTATATATATATATATATATATATATATATATATATATATATATATATATATATATATATTTTTTTTACAAGTGTGTGTGTTATTGTGCATACAGAAAAGAGATCTAACCCATAGAAGTGACCTCTTACAAACTCCTGGATCTTGGATTTGTTCATGGAGTGCAGGTTCTGGAACTCATGCATGGCTGAGAACTTCCTAACATTCAGGCCGTTTGGGGTGACCACATCTGCAAGGGCAATGCATACAAACATGATATTTTCAACATCATGTATTCAGAAGTTAATTATGAGGCAGACGAGGGGCTTTGTAATACCTGTCTGTCTATGGAGCATGTGATTGGCCTCCACAGCTGTAATCTGGGACACGGTGGTGAAGACATGTGCGCAGTGTACAGCAGCCCTCTCCAAACAGTAGCGATGATAGATCTGCCTATCTCCTGCCTCCTGGTCTACGTTAAACTGCACGAAATAGGAAATAAAATTAGATTAAATTAACAGTTTGAATGGATGCAAAGTTGATTTTTTATTTTTTTTGCAAACTCTGCTGAATTGAGAATTTACAGATCAAAAATATTATTTTATTTTCATAATAATAAATCTGATGTGTTAGAATAATGAGTCTGATTCTACCATTTTTCATAAAAAATAATGCAATATTAATTTAAAAAAGTTTCAGAGCTTCCCCCCATCAGCAGGTGAAGGAAGTCTCTCTGGGGCCAATAGGCGATAGCATCAGTCGGTAAATCATAAGATGCTGTCAATTATTCTTCAGTCAACCTTCAGGCATGATGACCTTTACGCTCACTACACCAGCCCCAATTATCACTGCAGTCTGCATGCACTCTCACTTGCTCAGTTTCACCTCTAATAAGTGTTCACTTCACCAACTAACCTGATTGATTTCTGCGGGGGACACTTTTTTTTGTAGTTTTCTTTATTTATTGTAATGAATTGTAAATATAGGTGAAAATTAAATGTTTTACTATGCAAGCAGAAGTATTTTATGTGGTTTACTCGAAATGTTTATGCATACAATACAGACTGTGTTATGAGGATAAGGTTTATAGAATATACACCCTACCATTCCAAGGTTTGGGGTCCGTAATTAATTACTATTTTTCAGAAATTAATACTTTTATTCAGCAAGGATGCATTCAATTTATCAAAAGTGAGAGTAAAGACTTTTATAATGTTACAAAATAATTATATTTCAAATAAATACTGTTCTTTTGAACTTTCCAAAAAGTATCCAGAAAAAAAGTGTCACAGATTTCACACAAAAAAGTACAATTGTTTTCAACATTGATAATAAGAAATGTTTCTTGAGCAGTAAATCAGCATATTAGAATGATTTCTGAAGGATCATGTAACACTGCAGTAATGGTGCTGAAAATTCAGCTTTATCATCACAGGAATAAATTACATTTTAAAATATATTACAATAGCAAACATTTATTTTAAATTTAAATAATATTTTGCAATATTCCTGTTTTTACTGTATTTATGATTAAATAAATGCAGCCTTGGTGAGCAGAAAAGACTTTTCAAAAACATTTTTAAAAAACAAACTTTTGTACGGCTGTGTGTGTGTGTGTGTGTGTGTGTGTGTGTGTGTGTGTATCAGGGGCTGATTAACGCATAGGCTAACCTCAGGGGGCCTCTGTTCAGCAGTTTTTGCAAATATTTTTGGATCAATCTATTTCTGCAGTACTATTAATTACTTACTAAAATAACAGGCAATGGACGAGCAAACAGAAGGCATGATGGGTTAATGTCACATCACACATACGTCAGTTTCAGCTGTAAACTCACACCACACCTGTGTTGTGCCGAATTTGAACTCGCTGCAAAAATATTAACCCCCTCATTGAGGCCGCAACCTGGTTGCCTGATCCTAACCCCAACCCCACACCTTTTCCTAAACCTATCTATGCGGGGGACTCAAGGGCTGGGGTCAAAATTCTGCATTTATATATTATAATGCATTATATTATTTAGGGTGCCTTAGAATATTGTGTTGGACAGTGAAGGGCCTTCAAGTCAAAAAGGGTGGGAACCTCTAATGAACAGTGTGAAAAATATCCTCACCTTGTCCAGGTTGTTGTAGAAGTCTGCATTACCAGCGCACAAGTACCGCCCCAGTAGGGTGGCGTGTGTGGTAAAAATAGTTGCCAAGGGAATCTTGCGGGAGCGGCACAGTACAAGTCCTGTCCCAGCCTGCCATTCGTGGAAATGAGCGATTACGTTGGGATTGTCCTGAAGTTGGTCTGTTAACTGCAGATGGAGACAGACAGGTTTAATATCATCAGCAGATTAATCCCAATGTCTACATCAAACCTTGACAAGTTAACTCACTGAACCGATTCATATTCCAGCTCGGACAGACTGGAAAACTACAGCTAAAAATCCAGGCATGCACACTCAGATGGCTTTTAGTGTAAAGTTTACCTCCTTGAAGAACCAGGCCACAAGAGAACCAAAGATGAGCGAGTCGTTGGCCTCCCTGTCGTGATAGGGCAGCCCGATGCTGCATGTGTCCCACAGATCCCCCTTCCAACGGTCCAGGTTCCAGGCAGCTGCCCCAATATCAAAGAGGATGACGTACGGACTGCCCTCAATCAACCAGTGGCCAAAGTGAACCTGCATGTAGAGAGAAAGAGAAGGCAATGTCATCAAAATAGGCAAATATACCAACACATATAGGCAGCAATAGGAAGACCTATTAAACTGTTTAATTTAATTAAATTAAACTGGTGCGGTTTAACTCAAAATGGATATTTTATTTGCTTCCAGGTATATTTGATATTAATCAAATATTTTATTTGATCCTCTAGCGTCATCTTCTGGTCAGAATGAGACTAAGACAAAATTACTAAGAGAAAATTAACAGCAACAAATCTTTTTTTATACCCAAGATACGCTGTTGAATACATTTAAAATCCGCTTCATTTTCTGTATAACTTTAATACTATCATACTAATACAGCAGGTGTATTGATGCTAGATCAGCTTTTAAACATTTTTGTTAATTGGACAAATGACTAGACCCACAATTAACCTGTCCAGGGCCTATATGTGTGTGATGTGGACATCCTGATAGGACACCAATAACTGTATATGCAATACCTGGCAACCGTTGTTACTCAAGGAGTCCATGGCAGCTTTGATGGCTTGGCTTGGAGGTTCACATTTCTCCACCTGGGTCTTGAAGTTGTGTTCGTAGTAGGGTCCCATCATAAAGTAGTTCTCACCCCATTCGTCCACTGTGATCTTTGCTTTAGTCTGAATAACAGTATATATACCCCCCACTGGAGATAGACACATTGTTGTGTAGGGAATAAAACATTTATGAATGAGAAAAGGAACAAAATAAGAACATTGTTCAAATTTAAACTTTTAAAGGGATAGTTCACCCAAAAATGAAAATTAATTTACTCACCCTCAAGTTGTCATAAACCTGTATGAGTTTCTTAGTTCTGTTGAAAACAAAAGAAGATAATCTCTTCTTTATACCAGTTGAATACCATGGAAGTCAATGGGGACCATCAACTGTTTGGTTTCTTTTGTGTTGAACAGAGCTAAGAAACTCATACAGGTTGGGAACAACTTAAGGGTGAGTAAATGATGACATAATTTTCATTTTTGGGTGAACTATCACCCAAATTTATAGGGATAAATCTGGACATAATATCGTTTCAAAAGCTATTTTTTAACAAGATGATGGAGACCCCCATGGGGCCACAAAGGAGTGTTAGGGGGTTGTGGAAATGTTTAGAGAAAAGCAGTGTAAAAAATATATAAATAAATACATAAAAAGGTTAAACTAATTAACAACATTTCTTTTGATTAATACATTTATTAAAATAAGTTAATTTAAATAAATAAACACATTTGATTAAAATGATTAACATTTGTAAAATATAAATATAAAAATAAAAACATTTTTATTTAAACAATACATACATACTACAGAAAATAGAAAAAAGGAATGTAACTTAATTGACACATTTATAATATTTATTTTTCCACAGTATTAATTGGGATTTTATACTTGACAATATATAACTTTCTTTAAAATTTTAGGATGGAGTCCCTCACATGAGGATGATCATATTTGGATTTAAAAGATTGAAACCCCCTGTTCTAAAATGATCCATACAAAACAGAATTAGGTCTCACAATCTGGTAATTGATCTGGAGCTTAATATTTAACCAGCTACATGGCCCCACAAGAGTGTATGAATGCTGCACACATGCATTTACTAAATGACAGCTCTGTCTTGTTGAACTGTTTTCAAGTCTTCTGATAAAGAGGTGAACAATCTTGAGGTCAAATGTGTGCACTTTCAGGGTCAAAACACACTACCTTCTTGCTAAGTTGATGCAATCAATTTTAAAAAGCATGTATACTTGGTAATGAGATAAAGCAAACAAGATTTTAACAATTGTGAAGTGAGCTTTAAAGTGATTCTTCAGCTTTGAGTACTTTTGGACTTATTGAATTTTAGAAACTTTTTTGTTAACAATAGACATACATAGGTCACAGGTAAAAAATTTTAAAGGTAAAGTTTTTTTTTTTTTTTTTTTTTTTTTTTGCTTTCTGAACCATCATGAAACAAATTACAATATATGTAATTTCCAGCACATAAAAAGATTATTATTATGCTATGGAAATTAAGGGGATGGGAATTTAATTTTAATATATGAGGTAACACTTTATTTTAATGGTCCCTTTTGAACATTCTGTTGAGTATAACGTTACTATAGAGCCTACACATGTACTAACTCTCATTAGAGTATTAGTGTACTGTCTGCTTAATATATCCTAACACTTTATTTTGATGGTTCCCCAACAGACATTCTACTGACTACAAGTAACTTTACAACTATGTTAACGTATTCCACTAACACCTAACCTTACAGTCTACTAATACTCTAATGAGAGTGAGTTGTGAGTCTAATGTAGTGAGTCTAATGTAGGTGCAACAATGCAGTCAACAGAATATCTAAAGGGTACCATTAAAATAAAGCATAAGCATTTATGGAATAAAATGGTCTACATGGCCTGGCAAAGGCTAATCTCATTCCAAGCATTATGTATCAAATTAAACAGGCCTACCATAAAAAAATATTTTTTACCGGTATACCTTTGCATAATTTGACAAAATTGCTTAATTTGAAATGCAAAAATAAAAAAGTGCACAGTGAAAATATACAAACAGTATTGTTAGTTCTTACCCTTATTAGTTACTTCCCAGGCGACCTCAAAGAGCAGGAGATCTTCCACAGGTAGACTTTCCTCTTCCCATTGTGGAAGTCCACTTAATGATGTTATTGACAAAGATCTGGACAGTCGCATCTTACAAGCTCTTATAAATCGTTTTTATCCGTCAACTGGAGATGCAAATGCAAAGGAAATGCAATGGGCCGAATTACAATTAGGCCTATGTGGTAAAAAAAGAAGAAGAACCTAAAACCATCTAAACAGCCACTGAGATGCCAAATTTTGATTCTCTTTTTAAGTAGATAATGGAGCGCCTGGGGGTCCTGGAGACACTTCGGCTGAATGTGAGCTGCTGCTCGATCTATTCCTCTAACTTTTAGTGAAGTCTAAAAAAAATCTGCATGTGCACACTGTGATCGCGTGACTAAAGTCCACAGACATCAAGGCGAAATATTTGGCCGCTGCGCACGAACCCTTCTGAACCTGAACGATACGTGCACACGCACCCATATTCTACTGCTATATTAATCTTTTAGGCCATCTTATAGCCTACTACTGTAAAACAAATATCATATTCCAAATCATGATTTTTTTCCCCACATCAGTCAGTAGGCCTATATTAAAAAAAAAAAATCTGAGAAAAAGAGGAAAAAGTAAAGTTATGACGCACGACTACGCGTGTTTGACGTTTAATTGCTGGACAAGATTTAATAAAGATTTTTTTTAAAAAAAAAAATCTGCTGAACAACATTTGCTATTAAGTTTTATGAAGAAAACGCGCTTTCAGGAGAGTCCAGGGACTTTGCCCATTATTTGAACGGGATACAATTAAAGTTCATGCACAAAAAAATTCTGAATCAAGCTCTACATGACATTCGTGACAAATTAAAATACCAAGCAATGCAGATAGATAGATAGATAGATAGATAGATAGATAGATAGATAGATAGATAGATAGATAGATAGATAGATAGATAGATAGATAGATAGATAGATAGATAGATAGATAGATAGATAGATAGATAGATAGATAGATAGATAGATAGATAGATAGATAGATAGATAGAGTTGTAGAAATTTGAGTTTTTTAAAACTTCTTAAAACTTCAAAATCTTAAATGAACTTAAATCCACTGTAGAACTTTCACTGATGATCTGTATTACTTTACATGAGAAACAGTACCTAAGAGTGTTCAAAAGTCTATTGTTACCATTTAAAAATGACATTTTCACTTTCAATAATTTTAATATATTTACATTTAGGATTTGTATAGCATCTCAAATAAGAACAACAACCCTGAAGGCTGAGAGTAAAAAGCTTTTATCAGTGCTCCATCACAAATAAAAACCATCCGACCTTTGCATAATTCATATACTCACATGCCAGCTAATGTTGTCAGTGACGACTCTTTAGGGCAGGAACATTTTCTTGTAGTTATGATATCCAGGTATCACCTTATTACCATGCTGAAGGCAAGATAAAAATGAAAGTTTACCATATTTTCCCCACAAACAGTAATTGACCATGATTGTACACCATTATAGTGGCTCCGTTCCTGTTTTCCTGCTACAAGACCCTTATTTTACTTTCATATCATGTTGTTCTCTGGCACAGAATGAGAGAACACAAATTAAAACGTGTGATGTGTCTACAAACACACATAATGTGCTTTTGGTGGGTTTCGCAGCAAAATTTCAGCAGCTATTTGAATAATTGACTTCAGTGTACAGTTACCACAGGATTTCCAAGAAGAAGAAAAAAACTAACATTTTAACATTTGAAATGCTCTGGATGAGGCAACAGGGAGGTCCTATTTTTTCGAAGACAGTCATACATGTAAAATAAGGTCAGAGGATGTCACCAGCCAAGCTTTATATTGAAGGAGGACAGCAGAGGATGGGTTTGTTCACTGAAGAGAGAAAGGCTCAGCTGTGCTGCATAAGCTTTACAATTCAGCAGTATGAAAATCAAGGCACTGATTCTCTTCCTGTCAGCAATGATCTGTCAGTCCACAGCTATGAGAGCACCATTCACTGACATGGATACACCTGAAGACAGTCCAGGTAAGGTTCTGTATTTCAATCCAAATAAATGATTAAGGCATGTTAAACAGTGTACTGAAAAGGATATCTTTACAGACTCTAAACAGCACTATCTCTCAATGGAGCGGAGACAATTTGACGAGCCCAACGCTTCGGACGACGGAAGCCTTTGCGTTTTCATCCAAGAAAAAGATGAATCGAGTAAAATTTCCTGCAAACATCGATTAACACGCAGTAAATTCAACTACAATCCGTTTGGGCTGCGTTTTGGGAAGCGAAGTGAAGCGACAACTGACTCTGACAGACCCAAACACGAGCACCTGCTGCCAATGATTCTTTACCTGAGAAAACGATTAGAAACTTCGTGAAAATCACTCAGTTGGGTTTCAGGCACGCTTTGCCTGTCATTATGCTTTTATTTCTTAATCATGGGATTTTATGGCGCACTTGTTTCATTGATATTGTGTTTGTGCAATAAACGATTTATATTGTTTGATGGCTTTTGAATTATAATTGTGGACAGAGTGCGAATTATGGGTGGTTGAGCACCTTAAGGTTTTGAAACAGACAGGACGTATAAAATGCATTTTTTTCAGAAAGGGTTTTCGAAGTTCAGTTTACAATTAACCTACTCGCCGTTTTCGCCTGGCTGTAAACAGAATAAGCCTAATTGTTCGATGCAGGTAAAGACTGTTCCAACCCTTTTATTCCTTTAAAGGTTGAACATCTAATTTTTGTATTATAAATTGTCACAAATACAACAAAATTAGTTTATCTTAAAACGTTTAGGTGTGCAACAACAAAAAAAATTTATGTTAGATGAAAACTAGGCTCTCTATTTTAAATCATTGTATAATTCAGACACTTTTAAAAAAAATCTATACGGCTTGTTTTTATTAAGGTTTTTACCACCGGAAAGTGCAACTTGCATCAATAAGTTAAAAATAGCCAAGACAGATTTGAACATTTCATTATTTTATTAACTTCATCTTACACACAAACTAATGACCAACACTTACAAAATAATTCAGAATGAATACATTTGTATCTACCTCACTTCATTCCCTTCTCCTCTTGACTTAAACAGCAACAGAATGTTCCCTAATGATCTCACTAAATTATGTCCAGACAAGAGAGGTGTTGGTTCTTTCTTCATTGCCTACACAGTGACTTAAGTGCAAAGATGTTCCCCTTTGATCATTCTCTTTAGAAGAATGATTTCATATTTTAGATTATTATGCCTACATTAACCACCATGGAAAAAAAACTTCAAAGCAACCATATCCAAAAGCAAGTGAGAAGAATGGACCGACATAGTTAGAAAGAGTGTGTAAAGATACTGAGGGAGTGTCAGGAGTGAAAAAGAGTGTGGCATCCTGCAGTTGACCTACAGGTCCTTCAGGTCTTTTTGGATGCCCCACAGTGTGTCGCCACTCTTCTTCAGCTGAGCGATTTCTTCATCAGTCAGGGTCATGTTGATGACGCTGCCCACTCCGCTGCTGTTGAGCACACAGGGCAGACTCAGGTACACCTCCTCGCTGATTCCATACATGCCCTGCAGACGATAAGCAACACGTGAAGTGATCACTTAAAAACACCTTGATTCATTGTGTGCAGTTCTGGGATATGAAAGTGTATGACTACACCATGATAAACTGTGTAAACTCCTCTCACCTTCACCATGGTGGAGACAGGGTGGACCCGGTTGAGGTTCTTCACCAGGGTCTCAGTCAGGTCTGCCACACTCAGGCCGATGGCCCAGTTAGTGTATCCCTTCAGCTTGATCACTTCGTAGGCACTAAGAGAAGATAGGGGCAACTAATTAACAGTGGAATGACATGACTAAGTAATGATAAAGTAAATATCCAAACACCACTTTGTCTTTTATTTGGTCTCAAGTATTTTGAAACCAAGAACTTGGAAAGCTTGAGCTTTAAACATTAAATCTCAGTCTGAAAATTATTGGAGTTTCACAGATTGATCCCTATGAACCGTTTTGTGTAGAAAATTACTACAAATCCTCCTTTTGTTTTAAAAATGTAAATGGTTTGTCAAACATTAAAATTGTGTAATTATTGGTATTATTCTGGCTGAAGTCTATTTTATTATAACTTATGAAAAATATAATTTACCTTTTCAACAGCACTGTGGTTTACTAACATTTAATCTAGATTTCCAATTGCCCATCAGTCATATAACAGAGCCTCCAAAACAAGATGTGCCCTACCTGTCCACAACCATCTTGTGAGCTTCCTTCCAGTTCTCGCTGTCTTTATCTGTGCCGATGTCTGGGTTGAGTTTCTGCAGGCTGACACCTGCCACATTTGTTCCACTCCATACAGGCACTGTTAAACAAAGGAACAGAAACTTCAAATATGCTGTGATTGACTGAAATCGTGCCACATCATGCAGCAGTTGACATTGTGTAACAATCTTATTCTTTCTGCCAGCTCTTCATCCTCTCCCAGTTACTTTGCTTGCTCTCCACACCCTCCATCTTTCCTCTCCATTCAGCTCCCTCTCACCGCTGGAGTCTCCATGCTCTCCCAGGATGTAGCCGTTAAAGCTGCTTGAGTGGATGCCCAGTTTCTCCGCCATGATGTAGCGGAAGCGGGCGGAGTCCAGGTTGGTCCCACTACCAATGACACGGTGCTTTGGCAGGCCGCTCAGCTTCCAGGTCACGTAGGTCAGAACATCCACTGGATGAACAGACAACCGCAGTTACTACCGATGCACAACAAAACATTAAAATTAAGCATGTTGTGAGTGTTTGTTCGCTAACCTGGATTAGACACCACAACAAGGATGCAGTCAGGACTGTATTTGACAATCTGAGGGATGATGTGTTTGAAAATGTTGACATTCCTCTGCACTAGGTTCAATCTGCTCTCACCCTCCTGTTGACGCACTCCGGCCGTCACCACCACGATACGAGAGTTAGCAGTCACAGAGTAGTCTATAAAAAAAGTAAAAAAAAACTGCCACTTAACTTCAGGCAGTACTACTGAAATAAACTAACTTCATGCCTTTCAGCATAAAGGTGTGTTGTTCAGCTAATTTTCACAGAAATCTAGCAATTTCAATAAGAATCCACAGAATCAGAAATTTTGCATCAAGGCCAAAATTTCCTTCATGCAGATTTCACTATGGGTTCAGGTTGGTCACACGGATCTGCTGCGTTGACCAACAGAAAGCGGTTTGGTTTTAAAAGTAACTTCTGTTTAAAGTAAACTGTGCTCAAAATCACTACACTATTGACAAGTACCTTTTTTTTGCCTGCAAAACATTGCACCTTAAGCCTCTAGCTTATACAAGCTAAAATAATCAGATCATTTTAAAGTCAGGCTCAGGGAAGTGAATCTCACCCTTGTCAGCCACAATCTTAGGGGTCTTGAGGAAAAGGCTGCCATGTTGCAAATCCAACATCTCTCCCCTCAGTCTATCCTCCACAACATCCACCAGAGCCAGTTCATCTGTAAGCTCCTACAAGACAGGAAACATTACTTTAAATGCCTGACAATTTTCATAGAAAGGTGGTCACATTAGTGAAATTTAGCGGGCAAAAAAAAACAAAACATTGTCCATAGTGCAGCTCATGCAAAGCTCCCAATTGCATTGATTTCTATTGAAATGACTGGATTTTGCCTGCAAGATTTCACCTAGCGACAGTAAATGTGACCACAAACTATAGTAGCTATAAATATTACATATTCAAGGCATGAATGTCACCAAAATTCAAAGTAAAAATATTTGCTCATTACATTTATGTAGTGTGATTCATTGAATGATTAAGATTAAGTCTCTTACCCTAAGCAGTACGCTGACAGCACACGCCATGCCCACTTGTCCCACACCAACAATTGTGACTTTGTTCCTGGGGGGCTCAGCGGGGCCGCTGGCCAAAGGAGTGATCAGCTTCTCCATTACTGAAGCCATGATCCACGGGGAGCTGTGGTGTAAACGTTAACTGGGTAAGAGGACATGGTCAGGCATCAAAGCTGGGTCAAGGTAACAAGGTCACCCTCATTGCGTAAACCATTAGCCTACTCCATACTGTGCAAAATTGCCCATTTTCTGAGTTGCAACCAGCAGAGGCCCACTCAATAATAAAATTAGCCACTAGAGCCAAGTCACTCTGCCATTTGCTAGACAAAATGAAGGAGCGTTTCTACACACTGTAATATTAGTTAGGCAATGTGTCCATCCAAGTCAAACACGAGGAAAAAAAAAAAAAAACACTTTACTTATATAAACTAAATTAAGTTTACTTTGCCCAATCTAGGAAGCTTCGAAGTGCATTCTACAATTAAAACCATAATTTATTTTTGGCAGTTAGAATTCCAGTCAATTAAGTTTTAATTACAGTTGACTAGACAAACCGGTAAGACACCACTGCACTAGCTATGAGCATGCAAACTCTGGCGCACACAGAAAGAGAGCTCAATTGTAACACTAATCCACAATGGGCTCATGAGGATTATGTTAGACGTTAGATATTGCCGTCATAAAAAGTCTAATTGCACTTCTTCAAAGGGTCATAGCCATCATAACACTTCATGCGCCTTTGTCTCTAAACCTTATCTTGAAATTATGCTGCTACTTAACATAACTATCGTTTTTTATGAACTGATATTGGTGTGAAACACTCAGCCAATTACATGAAGCCTAAGCAGTACTGAAGACTACTCTCTGCTAGTGCTAAACCACATTCATGAATTTATACAGTTAAAATCAAAATAGTGGGCTTGAAGTAGTGTAAAAACTGACAAACCAAATCAGAAGTTAACAAGCGGTTTGACTCTTGGTGGGTAGCTATGAGTGTATAAAAATGAAACGCTATGTAGTAAGCTAAGGCTAATGTATAAATTACACTAACTAAAATGGTGTAAAAGTTGACTATTCATTTAATTGTAAGTGATAAAATTTAAAAACATTAAATTTTATAAGAATTATTAACAATACTTTTAAATATTTACAAACTGACTTACATTTAAAGCTAAAATAAAAAATAGTGTAATATGAATAATGTTTTACTCGTTAAATACACCGTTTGTTGCTACTGTGTACACAGAGAATTAGAGTTGTTCTAAAAACGTAAGTACGCCTACGAAATAACCCAACCCTACAAAAAAGTAAGTATTTGAACTTAATTCAGCGCTCCTAAAACCCTATTATGACGCAACCGTCCTTATCACGTCCTTGACGATTCGGATGCAGTAATTGCGTCTGAAAACAAACAGCAATTTCTAAAATCATAATGGTAATCGATTCACTCTTATTTTAAGCGTCTCGAGTTATTCATGCATTCGTAGTTCGGCCTCCCTCCATCAGATGAATCTAAACAAGGCCAAATTCACGGTCAACGTGCAGTGGATTCCTCCATGTTCATGCGTGCACCAAGCACAAACGTCCTTGGCTACTCTGCTCATCAATCAATTCAGGTTGGAAACACGACTGTTACTTCACTTTAAACGCAACAAAATACTTCAAACTTCAAGATGTGTCGCACGGAAGTGTTGCAAACATTAAAGCGGAGATTTATTCACCCCTCTTCAATGTCAACGACATGCATCGCACCATGACGACGGTGCTTGTTTAACATAATGCTAATCGAGAGAATTTATTTAGATGAGGCATATGCGAAGCAATAAAACAGCCATTCAATCCATATACATACATTTGTTGCAGGAATGTTAAATAAGTATCCTTAGCTGCAGGAAGGGCAGTGAGAGACGCTGCTGATCGAGTACCGGTGAGAGGGAGCGCGTGCGTGCGTGATCGCGTGACTCGTGGAGGAGCAGAATTTAAGCGTGCGGCGCTACGCAGATAGCGTATGACCTATTGTCACAAGTGCATGCGATGCCCTTACTGATATGAGGAATATGAGAACGACAGATCGGCCCACTTTCCCCCTGGAGGACTATGTCAAGGATTTAATTGTTATCATAAAAATACTTCCTCTCGCTGACCTTGCCCCTTAATAGGATCTGTATTAATGCAATATTCGTCAATAATGCCACATTAAAGTCCTATCTCAATCATCACTATGCAAAGTTAAATATTACAATATAAACATTGCATTTTTCCAGCTTTCATTAGATTATTTGGGATGTTGGTTGCCCAATGGAGTTGTTATGTGGGGTTGTGTCTTATGCAACCATGACAGGTTTTGAGTAAAGACATCCAGATGCCTGGAGCCTAATTAGTGAATCTTGTTGTAACTCGAACATTACATTTCAAATACAAAATCAAGAAAACTTGCGTGGCTACTTTACTTAAAGTGGGCATAGATTACCCTCAATTTTGAAATAAAACAACTGATCTCAAATGGCTTTAGCTTTTGCATTTTGGAGCCACATGTTTCCTAGATTAAGACAGACAGACAGACGGACGGATGGATGGATGGTCAAACAATGCTTTCTTAAATCCTAAATATGGGGACCAATGAGGCCTCTGTTCCTCCCACTGGCTCGTCCAATAAGAGCATGCATCAGTCAGTGACATCAGAGCAGATTTAAGGGCACTGTCATCATTTGCTTAAAAGCTTAGAGAAAAGAAGAATGTTTGTTTACATCAAACAAGGAATTAAAGAAATGAAATGTACTAAATGGATGAAGAAAAGAGCAAGAGAGAAGAAGAGGAGCTGTGCATGTGTGTGTGTGTTAGGGGGGATTATGGGACACCTTGCTGTCTAGTCAGTGCTTGGTTTGGTGGATAGATTGGTGTGTGTGTCCCTTTCGAGAATGTTCACACAGCTATACGCAGTGGAAAACTCCTTTTCTCGAGAATATTGAAGCCTTTATTTTAAAATGCTGTGCTGCTGCACAGCCAGCACAGCACAGAGCTGTTGCTGATTGGCTGGGCTGCGGGAACTGTACGAACCTATGGTGAAGCAGCGAGGACGCGTGAACCTATTAGGGCGGGTTCTTCCCGCCTAGCGCATATCAGAATGGGCGTGGCTGCTGACTATATAAGCAGCCCATTTCGCCAGAGGAATCAGATTTAATCTCCTTCAGCAAACGACTACGTCTTCGCTGACTCTTCTAAAGTCTTCGCCTCGCCATCTACTAGTCTCAGCAGTGGAACGAGCGACTCTGCCTTGCAGCTCAGCGGATGGCGACCTTCCTGCTTTCAGCAACTCGGCGCCACTCTCCTGATTCGCTGTTTTCCTGCGGCCATCCGGCGAACAAATATCCTTTAAGCCATAGGTCCTCAATCCTGCTCCTGGAGGGCCGCTGTCCTGCAGAGTTTAGTTCCAACCCTAATCAAACACACCTGAATCAGCTCATCAAGCTCTTCAGGATTGCTTGAATATACAAAGGCAGGTGTGCTGAAGCAGGTTGGAACTAAACTCAGGAGCAGGATTGAAGACCTCTGCTTTAAGCCTTCAAGTGCTCGCTGCTGCGGCGCTTATAAAAGAGCAAATTTCTCTTGTGACGTTGTTCCAAATGTCCCAAGCACACAAACGCTGTTTTAAAGCACAAAAAACAAATAAAGACCCAAATAAAGCACAAAAAGAGCACCTTTCCCCCCCAAACTATAAGGGTGACCGGGTCCCCATTACATGGTGGCCCGTCCCCAAATGCCATTCAGCCCCTAGCCTATTAACATTATTACTATATAACATTATTCTAAAAGAACAGGGATGCGCTGGCCCACGAATGGCCCAGCCTCCCTCTTTACGCATTCCCTCCGGTCTCGATGCTCCGTCAGGTCAGATCAGGGAACACAAGTGTGTGGTCCTACTGATAGCCCCTCTCTGGAAGACCCAGATATGGTTCCCCGAGTTAGCGCGGCTGCTAGAGACAGCCCCGTGGCCTATACCGCTGAGGAGGGACCTCCTCACGCAGGCGAACAGAACATTCTGGCACCCTCGTCCCGAATTGTGGGCCTTCCATGTATGGCCCCTCAACGGGTACCCCGGAACCTCCCGGAAAAAGTCTTAAGCACTATCACAGAGGCTAGATCTCTGTCAACCAGACGCCTCTACACCCTTAAATGGTCAGTGTTCACTAGCTGGTGTACAGCTCGGGATCTCGACCCCTATTCGTGTGATGTACCATCGGTACTTTCCTTTTTGCAAGAGCTGATGGATAGCAGCCTTTCACGCTCCTGTGGCCGGCCAGTCCTTAGAAAGGAATGACCTGGTCGTGCGCTTCCTTAAGGGGCCAGGAGGCCGCCTCGACCCCCTTCCACACCTGCCTGGGACCTATCCACGGTCCTCAGGGCACTTAAGGGACCCCCCTTCGAGCCACTTCGGTCGGCAGGCTTAAAGCCTCTCTCACTTAAGACCGCACTCCTGCTAGCACTGGCATCTGTCAAGCGAGTGGGCGACTTGCAAGCGCTCTCTATGAACGCTTCCTGTCTCGAATTCCTGTCTCCAAAGTCGTGCTCAGACCAAGGCATGTTTATGTACCCACGGTGCTCTCAATTCAGAGCCCAGGTCATTTCGCTATCGGCGCTTACCTCACTGGAAGACGGTGGAGAATTGAGTATACTCTGCCCTGTTAGGGCTCTCAGAATTTATTTAGAGCGCTCTGCCTCATTCAGACAGTCAGAACAGCTCTTTGTATGCTTCGGCGGCCGTACCAAAGGACTTCCGGTCACGAAGCAGAGATTATCAAGATGGATAGTGGACGCTATCTCTCTAACTTACGCCTCAATGGGCCTGCAATGTCCCATAGGCATCAGAGCTCATTCCACAAGGGGCATGGCTTCTTCATGGGCTTGGTCCAGTGGTGAACCAATCAAAGACATTTGTGCGGCGGCCGGCTGGTCTTCGCCGTCCACATTTGTGAGATTTTATAACTTGGAGGTGCCAGCACTGCAGGCACGAGTACTTTCTGTTTGAGAGGTCTTGGCCCCTGAGCGGCTCAAGCCTCTGGTATTCCATTCGCGGGGCCCAGTTGGGCTCTGAATTTAGTTCTACTATGAGCACTGCATTTTAAAATAAAGGCTTTTCTACTCTCAGGGAACCGAGGTTACATTAGTAGCCGAGTATGATTACGTCCGTGCCCTCTAGGTCTTACCATCCTGACGGCCACTATAGGATTCTATAGCTACGTGAAACTTGAAAAATTAGAATATCGTGCAAAAGTTATCATTTTGATGATTATGGCTAACAGCTTATGGAAACCCCAAATTCAAAATCTCAGAAAATTAGAATATTACATGAAATCAATAAAAAAAAAGGATTTTAAATACAGAAATGTCGGCCCTCTGAAAAGCATTATCATGCATATGTAGTTATATATAATAAAATATTTTGTTTCACCTTTTAATTTGAATTACTGAAACTGAAACTGTTCAACATGAACTGTTCTAATTTTTCGAGTTTCACCTGTAGTTCCTGGAAATTTTAAATTCCCCCATCAGAATTTTCATGTATGTTTACTATTTCTTTGATGCACTCAAGCCCTTATCAAGCTGCCAATGAACACTTAACCATGCTTAACTCGCATGCCGTTTATCTAAATCAGTGTTTCTCAACCTCTCCTGCAGGGACCCCCTGACAGGACATGTTTTTGTTTTAACCCTGAAATGGCACACCTGATTCAATTAATTAAAGGCTCAAAGGCTTAATGTGTAGCTGACTAATTGAATCAGGTGTGCCATTTCAGGGTTAAAACAAAAACATGTCCTGTCAGGGGGTCCCTGCAGGAGAGGTTGAGAAACACTGATCTAAATGATGTGTCGATCCTGCTAAATTTAGACTTTTTAGTCTAAAAATGGCACTTTGTAAACACCGAAGTACAAATACAACCTATCATGACTCGTGTCATTGAAATTAGTTCAGGTGCCAGTTGAGAAATGTATTTATCTATGAACCCCTTTTCAGTTGGTAAACATGGTGATGTCTTTTTGTGGGAGGAGCTTAGGTGGTGGCAGAACGATCACTCTGGCCACTTCACTAACGCTATAGTTTAGCCAGTTTTGTTAGCTTGTTTTTTAACAATGACTGGAGAAAATTTTATCTTAATGTGTAAGGTCACTCACTGTCCAGGACAGCGATTGTTATTTGCAAAAGTTATACAATCATAGATGATTCACAGATAATCACAATAATTTAGAAAACATTATGCGATAAAATTTCAAATTGGAGCCTGTAGGCGATTCTTGCACCCAACAACACAACAAGATGACATTTAATAATAAAAATAATAATTTAAGCTCCTTATGTAGCCAAATCTGTGCTGGTTTGAATTGGCCAACAGTTTTCACCTTTTTTTATTTTATTTTTTTATACATTGGGATACTTTTTTTTTCTCTAATGGTTTATTTGAACATTCGGTTTACAGTGTGAAACAACAGAATTAGAACACAACAATAATTATTAAGAATAACGACTCGGTTACTAACGTAACCTCGGTTCCCTGAGAGGAGGGAACGAGTATTGCGTAAGTAGCTTACGCTATGGGAAAACTCCTTTTCTCGAGAATATTGAAGTCTTTATGTAAAACGCATTGCAGCTGCACAGCTGACAGCAATGAACGAAGGAGCTCGGTCATTTGCTGTGCTGCGGCAACTTGCTCGAACCAATGACGGGGCGACTCTGAATGCGCGACCAATGAGCGCGCTTCGCGCCCGCACGCGTCAGAGCCCCCCAAGATGGGCGTGGCCAAGAGCTATATATTGGGCGCCCTGTCATGAGAGTTCTTTAGGTTAAAACGACAGAAGCGAACTAACCAAGCACAAGCACGGTAGCTTACGCAATACTCGTTCCCTCCTCTCAGGGAACCGAGGTTACGTTAGTAACCGAGTCGTTCCCTTTCGAGAGGTCTCTCCTATTGCGTAAGTAGCTTACGCTATGGGAACACCATGCAAAACGCCGTGCGTGCTGAACTTCGCCTTATGATAGCTAGAGGCAGGTGCCTGAGCTGAAAAGCAAAGTTATCATCCAACTAGCCGGCAGAGGCGAGCTTTATATGTGGGAAAGAATACAGAGCGGCTAGAAGGGGTTCAGTGTGACACAAGCACATACATAATCTAGATACGAACTCGTAGTTCAATTAGCATCATGCTGAAAGTACATTGGAATGCAATGTCGGGACCTGTAGGTTGTAGAACCTGATAAATGTGGACGGTGAGGCCCAGCCTGCCGCCGCACAAATATCCTCGATCGGTATCCCGCTCGACCATGCCCAGGAAGAAGCCACACTCCTGGTGGAGTGTGCTTTGACTCCCCAGGGGCATTGAAGTCCCTTAGCTTCATAAGCCAGCGCTATAGCTTCAACTATCCAGTAAAAGGTTCTCTGCTTTGAAACGGCGGAACCTTTCGTACGGCCGCCAAAGCATACAAACAGTTGTTCTGTCTGTCTGAATAGGGCAGAACGCTCCAAATACACTCTGAGAGCCCTAACGGGGCAGAGTAGATTAGCGTCGTGTTCGTCTGCTGGAGACGATAGCGCAGTTAGGGAGATAACCTGTGCTCTGAAGGGAGTGGTGAGCACTTTAGGAATATACCCATGTTTCGGTCTAAGGACGACCCTGCAGTCGTTAGGTCAGAATTCTAGGCAGGCAGCGCTTGTCGAAAGCGCGTGCAGGTCGCCCACTCTCTTGACCGAGGCGAGTGCCAGCAAGAGCGCAGTCTTGAGCGAGAGCTGTTTCAGGTGCACGGTTCGGAGTGGTTCGAACGGGGGCCCTTTAAGAGCGTCTAGGACAGTAGCTAGGTCCCAGATCGGCACTGAGGGGGGGCGTGAAGGGTTCATCCTCCTAGCGCCCCTTAGGAAACGAATAATTAGGTTGTTTCTTCCCAATGGACGTTCCATTACAGGGTCGTGTGACGCTGTGATGGCCGCCACATATACTTTGAGCGTGGAGGGCGTGCGGCCCGCCTCCAGAAGCCCTTGTAGAAAAGCGAGTACGTTCGTAATCTCGCATGTTTCAGGGTTCAGCCCCTTGGCATTACACCAGTCACTGAACACTTTACATTTCTGGGCATATAAGCGTCTCGTGGAGGGCGCCCGCGCCTCAGCGATGGTTTTTAGTGCTCCGCTCGTGAGGTTCCTGGGAACCCGTTGAGGGGCCATGCATGAGGGGCCCACAGATCGGGGCGGGGATGAAATATCATCCCGCTGGCCTGACTGAGGAGGTCTGGCCTCAGTGGAATCGACCGTGGTGCAGATTGCATTTGCATCAGATCTGGAAACCATGTTTGGTTCTTCCAGAGTGGAGCTATCAGCAGCACTGCGTTTTTCTCCTCTCTGACCCGACTGATGACCTGTGGCAGCATCGCGATCGGGGGAAAGGCATATAAGGGGCGGCTCGGCCAGCTCTGGGCGAGCGCGTCCGTGCTTTTCGTGAAGAAAAGAGAGCAGTGCGCGTTCTCCTTGGAGGCGAAGAGGTCGATCTTCGCTTTGCCAAAGGTTTTCCATAACCACTGAATCGTCAGCGAGTTGAGAGCCCATTCTCCTGGGAGAATCTTGTCTCTGGATAGCATGTCTGCCCCCTGGTTCAGGGCGCCTGGCACATGCGCTGCTCTCAGCGAGCGCAAGTTGTGCTGGGACCATAAAATGAGTCTCCTGGCCATTGAATGCATGGAGCTCGACCTGAGTCCACCCTGGCGATTTATGTACGACACTTCCGTCATGTTGTCCGTTCGGACCAGGACGTGTTTGTTTTTTAGATGTGGGAGCAGGGCTCTGAGAGCCAAAGCGACTGCTTTCATTTCCAGACAGTTTATGTGTAGGCGCTTCTCCGGGTTTGACCAAAAGCCGGAGACAGGCCTGCCCTCGTAAAGGGCCCCCCAACCTATTTTGGAGGCATCTGTCGTTATCATCTTTCTCCTTGTGTTCACACCCAGACTCACGCCTGACTGATACCAGTCGGCGGCTTTCCAGTTCGTCAGGGCTTTTATACAGCCATGGTTCGCTCGGATTAAAAAGTGGCCCGAACGCCACGCGTGAGTAGGGACGCGGCTCTTGAGCCAGAGTTGGAGAGGGCGCATATGCAACAATCCTAGCTGGAGTACGGCCGATGCTGAGGCCATGAGACCGAGCATCTTCTGAAACCGTTTGACGGGGGCGCGCGCGCCCGCCCTGAATGATGTTGCAAGGCGCCGGATGGTGAGCGCGCGCTCTGATGAGAGACGCACTGTCATTTGCATCGAGTCTAGAACTATTCCCAGGAAAGAAATCCTCTGGCTGGGAGATAGTATGCTTTTTGCAAAATTGATTCTTAGACCCAGGCATTCTAAATGGCTGATAATCCAAGATCTGTGTGTTATTAACTGACTTTCTGATTGTGCTAGAACCAGCCAATCGTCGAGATAATTCAGTATTCGCACTCCCCTTCGCCTTAGGGGGGAAAGTGCTGCATCCATACATTTCGTGAATGTACGGGGAGCCAGGGACAAGCCGAACGGAAGTACTGTGTACTGGTATGACTGTCCCTCGAAAGCGAATCTCAGAAACGGCCTGTGATGAGGCGGTATTGGAATGTGAAAGTAAGCATCTTTCAGATCCACTGAGAGAAACCAATCTCCTGGGCGTACTTGCGCGAGGATATGCTTGGTTGTTAACATTCTGAACGAGCGAATCATTAGTGCTTTGTTCAGGTGTCTGAGATCTAGGATGGGGCGGAGACCGCCATCCTTTTTCGGGACGAGAAAATAGCGGCTGTAAAAACCTGCCTCGCTCAGAGAGGGGGTTTCCACAGCGCCCTTTTCTATTAGTTTGCGCACCTCGGTGCGTAGAACATGTGAACACTCCTTTCTCACTTTCGTCTCGACCACAGTCGTAAAACGTGGTGGTCTGCGAGCGAACTGGAGCGAGTATCCGTGCTTTACTATATTCAATACCCATTTCGGCATATCTGGAATGTTTTCCCATGCCGCTGCGTGTACAGATATGGGCTGAATACAGGCTAGGGGCGGGCCGCTGTGACGTAGGGACCCGGCCAGCGTATCGCCTGAGCTCGTAGCTCTCAGAGGCGCGGGCGCGCGCTGAGCAGCTGAATGAATGGGCGTGTGTGTTATTACAACAGCGCGCGCTGTGTCTGTAAAACTCATAGCCTGAGCTGGGGTTGTGTTTGACACTGTAAGGACAGTGTTTATAAGTGTGGGGGTGCATAAACAGTGGTAGGCACACGCGTCACTTTTATAATGTTTCCCGCTTTTACTGGGGATGAATTTATAACTGTGTGAACAGTGCTTGTGTGTAGTGGTGCGTACATGACCGTAGGCACGTGATCTACATTCATGGGGTGCGCAGCCTGAGCTGGGAATGAATTTGGCACTGTTTTGACAGTATCTGGGAATGCACACTTTGTGGACATGTGAACCCTTAGTGACACAGGCAGAAAAAGACTCTTTTTGTGTTTTCTGTGCGTCGCCGTAAAAACGGTGTTGTTTGCAGGTGAGCGAGCTCTGTGACTGGCCCATTGACTGCTGTATGGACATATCCAGCCGCCTGTAAGGGGACTGGGTAATGTTTGAGCTTTTGCAGAGAGAGTGGTCCGGCTTTTGCGAGACACGCAGTCTCTCTTCTCATTCCTGTGGCTAGGACGGCTTTCGAGGCTCAGGGTTCAGCACAATCTTGGGCCGAGGACCCCGTCGCTCAGAAGGCGGCTTGCGGTTGTGAGAGCGCGAGCGGCTTCGAGCGTCAGCCTGAGCGTCGGGCTGAGAGGCGGTGGGAGCTGTTCTAGCCTGCTGTGGCTGTGGCGGTCTCTGTCTGCTCTGCGATGAGCTGGAGCGCTTGGGCAGGAAATGACGCATAGCTTGTGAAGCGTTCTGGGCCTCAGTGAAGCGTTCGGCGAAACCCTTAACCGCCGGTCCAAACAGCCCGCTGGTGGAGATAGGCGCGTCGAGAAATGGCGCCTTATCCGCGTCCTTCATCTCCGTCAGAGTTAACCACAGATGGCGCTCGAGAACAGTCAAATTAGCCATGGCACGGCCAATAGACTGGGCGGTGGCCTTCGTGGCTCGCAGAGCTATATCAGTTGCGCTGCGTAGGTCCCTAAAGGCTTCGGGTTCGGGGCCAGACTCGTCCATAGAGCGGAGAAGCTTGGCTTGGAACACTTGAAGTACCGCCATTGAGTGAAGCGCTGATGCAGCTTGGCCGGCGGCGGCGTAGGCGCGACCGGCGAGAGCAGAAGTAGTGCGGCAGGGCTTCGAGGGGTGGGAAGCTTTGGCTTTCCATCCAGTGGTGGAGGGCGGGCAGAGATGATTGGCCACGGCCTCCTCGAGGGGCGGCGTTCCCTCGTAGCCTCTTTCCTTCGCGCCGTCCACAGAGGAGAGCGAAGAAGAAAAAGAAGGCTTTAGGTGCGCAGAGTGGGGGGCTTTCCACGACTTGGTGAGTTCGTCGTGAACTTCCGGGAAGAAGGGAGAAGGCCTTTGCCGAGGGGCCTGCTGGCGCCCCTGCAGAAACCACTCATCCAGTCGGCTCCGGGTTTGTTCTTCGGGAGAAGACCAATCGAGCCCGAGGTCTTCCACGGCCTTAGAGAGGACACGGATAATCTCGGTATCCATGGTGGAGCCCCCGCTCGTGCTAGCTAGCGTCGACGGGGTGGAGTCGAGAGTGGAGCCCGGCCAGTCGTCCGATGCAGCGTCGATGGACAAGCTGTCATCCATTCCCCGTCGTCCTCGGACGTGCCGAAAGTCACAAGGCCCACCGCTCTGCTAGAGGGGTGTGGGTCCGGCTGGGTGAACTGAACCGGCGGTGGGGAAGGCAAGAGCGGCGGTGAAGCACGCGGAGACTGGCTCGGCGTGACGTCACTGAGCTCAGGTTCAGGAAGCCTCTGTGAGCGGCGCTTTTTCTTAGTGCGCGGCTCAAACAGAGGGGTGGCGGCGATGGGCTCGCTCACGGCGAAAGCGGCGAGGGGAGCCCGTACTGTGGAGAGACCCAGGTCATCACATTCCGGGCATCCGCCCTTGGCCAAAGCAGCTTCTGCGTGGTCCCGGCCCAGGCAGCGAGCGCAGATGATGTGACGATCCACGTCTGGGAGAAGGTCTCTGCACGACGCGCAGGAAGGCATTTGAAACAACGCCTCAGAAAATTGCTCTTTTACAAGTGTCGCGGGGCGAACAGATGTATAAATACTTGCGTGTGTAGCACGCCGGATGGCTCAGTAGGATGGCGTTCGAAGGCGGCTGAAGGTGCCGACGTCCTCGTAGCAATCCCGCTGGTATGCTTTTTGACGGCGGCGAAGCTTCAATAATCCGGAGGATCCAGCGAAGAAGGTGTTCGCTGAAGGAGAATAAATCTAAAGAACTCTCATGACGGGGCGCCCAATATATAGCTCTTGGCCACGCCCATCTTGGTGGGGTCTGACGCGCGCGGGCGCGAAGCGCGCTCATTGGTCGCGCATTCCGAGTCGCCCCATCATTGGTTCGAGCAAGTTGCCGCAGCACAGCCAATGACCGAGCTCCTTCGTTCATTGCTGTCAGCTGTGCAGGTGCAATGCGTTTTACATAAAGACTTCAATATTCTCGAGAAAAGGAGTTTTCCCATAGCGTAAGCTACTTACGCAATAGGAGAGACCTCTCGAAAGGGAACAAAAATATAAAGAATAGTGAAAGAAAACACTTCAACAAAAAAACAGTTAGACAGTGATAAACAAGAATGGGGAAAAAAATAAAGAAAGAGGGCATTACTTAAATGATAAGAAATCTAAACATTTATTAAGGTAAAAAGTTTGTAGGTCTTGCAAATTGTACATGTTCGGAGTGCTTTTGGGTTAAGAGAGGATGCAATTGTAATCAGGTAATGTTTTATCTCATGTAAGAATACCAAACAAATTGGTTTACAATTTGAAAACTTACATTTGTGAATATAAAATATACATAGGAAAATAATTAGATTTATTATAAAGCAGGCATTTGAATCCGCTTAAAAAAAATCCAAAAATAACAGTTTTGGGATTCATAGAGAAATTTCGCAAGATATTGTTTGAGATAAACCAACTAACATCTTTCCAAAGTTGCAGAGTAGAACTGCACGACCAAAACAAGTGAAGAATAGTTTCAGTGTCACTCTGACAGAAAGAGCAATGTCAAATGTCAAAATTCTTGACTGGGTAAATATTATGAATTAATTAAAAAGATATTTAATTTACTTTGTTTGTGAGGAGAAACGTTGTATGGACCATTTTCCCCCCCCCAATTTAAATGATCAAAAAGTCCTTTCCAATATGAGATTGCAGGAGGGACAGAAATAATGTTCTCAAGGAATAGAACTTTTACTTTATAATTTCTTCCTTTTTTTCAGTGAAACATCTCACCAATAGGAGTGTTGATAGGTTCAGCCAGGAGGAGATAATGAACCCAAAGAGAGAGTATTATTTTTGAAAAGCCTGAGTATGCCAGATGGAATAGCATCCATAACTGTGGAAAACTCTTTGGGAGTTACCAGTATATCCAGTTTTCACTTTGTTTTGCCTCCAGCTATAGCGCAGTGTCGGCGTGTCTGTATAAATACTGAAGTAGATTAGGCCTATAACAGGTCCCTCATTGGCATAGTTCACCTCATATATTCCCACCAATCAGTGAGCACAAGCCTACCGGCCATCAAACCAGTGGCCAATCACAGAGACGCAGTTCTTCATGAGGGAAATAAGGGCGGCTGGAACATGGAAAATGTACAGGATTTCATCCATAGTGAGCTCAGAATATGAGTCGACAAAACTGTTATTAGTATATGAAACATTTATATATTAGGTAGTTTTATATCAGTTATTTGTACTTCATATAGATGGCATGTAATAAATTGTCTAGTATCTTTACTCTACTTCAATCCCTCTCATGGAATATTACAGAGGCTGGCAAACGTTTGGTTATTAATGAACTCATGTGACCCGGCTGAAGGACTGCATGCTATTTCAGACTGACCTTTATGAGACAAGGTTGCAACAATAGAGAGAGACAGACACATTAGCACACACTCACATGCACAAATACACAGAGTGGTATTTGCCAACACTATTCTCACCTCAGGGGTTCTTTTGGCCGAAATGTTTCATTACCCAACTTTTATAAATGTATAAAAACAGTACCAAATCTTTATGTTTGTCAAATATGAATTGCCATAACCAATGGTGAAGCAAAGCAAATCTTCATTACTGCATAAGTAATATCTCAGTATTTTCACTTTTGATTTTTGTAGAGTGAAAGTTTTGAGGTGATTATTGTTTAGAAATGATTATGCATAAATATAATGAAATGTAAGTGCAG
Organism: Gila orcuttii; assembly: GCA_026230005.1. Taxonomy (NCBI): domain Eukaryota; kingdom Metazoa; phylum Chordata; class Actinopteri; order Cypriniformes; family Leuciscidae; genus Gila; species Gila orcuttii. The sequence continues at coordinate 15,130,953 of JAPDVR010000006.1, forward strand.
ATTAAGCAATATGATACAGCATATTTATCTGAGATTTTAACAAAACATAATTTCTAACCAGTGCTTTTTATATCATATGCTTTACAGTTTTTTATCTTTTATTTTGTTTTAGTTTTGTTATTTTAGTACATTAAGTTAAACTAAATGACAACTTTAAAATGTTGCTTTTATTGCAGTTAACGTTTATTTTATTTTAAATAACGAAAAAAAAATGTATTCCTACTTAATTTAAATTCTCATCCAAATGCTGCTAATTTTTAATTTTTCCAGCCGTGACAAAGTCAAATCTAATTTGTGTAATTCTATCACACATGAGCTTCACAAACAGCTGCATTTAACACTCTATGTTCATGTGTTCACCAAAGGGCTAAAAATAGCCAGATGGTCCAACAGTATTTTGAATCCATGTTATGATTTATTTATTCATTCCAGTTTATATGATTTGTAAAACTAAAGTTCATTTATATACCAAAATCACAGTGAAATCATGTGCTTTTAACACACTTTTGATGGGTTGATGCTGTAATACTAACTACTGTAGGGAGGTGAAGGTGCATGTGGAGCCATTACAGAGTAAATGCATTTGTGGCAAAAAGGTTACAGCGAAATGCAGCTCTGCACCTCGTGACCTTTGACCCTCAGCATCAGCGGCTTAGAAAGCAAACCAGAGAGCCTTCATTTCTCAGAACTCATCTTCACAGTACTCCCACTGCAAACCACATCAACAAGACAAACCAAATGGGATATAATGACAACAATGGAGCAAACAGACACTTATAAGAGAACACCCAGTCCTTCGCTCTCAAAAACTCATACACGCTCACAAAGATGTCCAAATGCAGGCACACTCTGTGAAATGAATGACCCCTTCTCTGCTTGGTGTTCCTCTGATAGGATGTCTCTTAAGAGCTCAAAACAGGCTGGACTGAGGTCACAGGTCACCATTTTCCCATTGCTTGCATCAAGGTGATGACAATAGGAGAGAGAACGTTCATTGTAATATCGCAATAAGACTGTATTAGTTCATCACTCATACTGGCCACTCAGAACAATCGAGACACTGTGGATTCCACATCACTGACATGCTATAAAATATTAATATAGGAAACTAATTAAAGGTGCATTCAAATGATATTCAAGAGCAGAAGTTTCCATCTTGTTCATCTTTTGTTAGCCAAACAGGTATGACCTAATACACACATATATTATATATATGTATTTGATTATACATTACTTTAATTGCTATCAAAATCTCACAAACCAGTGTTGGGTGTAATGCATTACTAAGTAATAAATTACTGTAATTTTATTACTTTTCCCTTGAAAAATTAAAGTAAGGGATTACTCTTAGCTTTTCTGTAATTTAATTAATTACTTCTGGTTTAATTGCATTACATGCTGTTTAAAGTTATTTTAATATTATGTACATATTATAGTAGTAATATTTTATTTTTATACTTTGTTTTTATTTTAGTAATTTTATGTGCTTTTATAATTTAAAAAAAATATTATTTAAAAAAAATGGTCATTTTCTATGAGGTTTAATTTATTTTCATTTCAGTTTTTAGTTTTAGAAATTCTAGCACTTCAACTTATTGCATTTCAGTTAGTTGCCAAGGCAATATTTCTAATTATCATTTAAGTTTTATATTTAACAAACATTTATATTTTATTTTATCTTTATTTCAAATAACAAAATTATTTTTAAGAGTTTTAGTAAACAAACACTGTCTGAAACCCTGTTCTACTGTATAACAAATACGCCTTAATAAAAGTATCTATTGTATAAAAATAAGCTTATAAATTTACACTACATATGAAATATGTATACAAATATGATCTAATATTAGGAAAACTTTTAAAATTCTAGATATAACGACAAAACACTTTTAATACACACAAATAACAACCAAAATTCCAGAACTTTTTTTTTTTTTTCAGAAGTATTCAGTTACCTAATGAGAGAAAAATTAGGTTTAAAAAACACAAGTCTCAAATAAAAATCAACAGATGTTTAGTGTGTGATTGATTTTACTCTAATATTCATTCAGACATACAGTGACACTGGAGAGACCCAGTGTCATGATCATTTAATAGTGCTTTCAGCACTGATAAACACACCAGGAACTGTGGCGTTTATTGCAAGGGGTGAATGTGGAAAATAAATCTTTGTATTTGTGAAGTTACTCAGGATACAGTTGATAAAGGAGTAGCCTGTTAGTCCAGGAGACCCATCTTCCTCTTAAGGGACTCGGGCATTTCAGGGGGTGGTGGACGGGGCAGACGGAAGTACACCTTCACTGAGTCATAGATGAACCACTGTAGGGCGGTCAGCGTGCCAATCATAATGATTCGAGCAACAAGACCCTTCCACACACCTGTGGGAGAAAGAGAAGCCATATTATGAACTCTTGATTTATACACAGATTGAACCGACAGTTATTTAACTGTTATTCTGCCGTGCTATTTGATCCATCTTACTTAAATCATGCAAATAATCAATCAACTGAGATAAAAGAGCAAAATAAAAATGGGTCATTATGGTTTTTCATGGTTATCTAATGGGAATAAATCCAGGAACAACTGGTATGTGTGTGCTGTGACTCACCTACAGGTCCCAATCTTTTCAGCACCTCAGCAGCTGAACTGCCTTTCTCTTTGTTTAGTACAGACACCACAGAGTCCGCGGGATGGGACACCATAGCACAAAACACGCCAGCTGAGGAGAGACACACAGCAAAGCTTACATGTATCTATATCTATCTATCTATGCAAAGTTGAGCCAGCACTCTTTACAAAGACATGTCTAAAAAGTTTATAACCTTGTATCTAAGGGCCCAAGCACTTACCAATATAACCAGCAACAAAGGTCACCACCAGCTGCTCAGGTTTGGAGCACTCACTGCGGGGTTTTGGTACTACGTGCTTGTACAGCATCTCCACGGTTCGCTCGAAACAGGCAAACTTCATCATGGTGTAGGGGATCTGCCTCAGCCATAAGGGAAAAACACCTTTATAGAACCTGCACAGACGATAACATCAACAATCAGGATAATGAAGTCAATTTTGTACTGTTTGGCAGCCTTAACCCTCTGGTGATCTTCAGTCATTTTTTAACCCAATGGTATAAAACTTTGGCATTTGACACACACACACGCACACACACAAAAGAATAAATATTACTGTATATAAATTATAGTACATATGATCCAGTCTATTTTGACACAAGTGTGACCCTTAAGTGATCTACTCACGCATTTATCCCCTCCTCAGCATGCATTTTGGGGGCGCACTCTCTTAGGGTGTTAGCGTAGCCGGGCTGCGTCTGGATGCGCACTTTGCACGCTTCCATAGGAGCCAGTGCAATATCGGCAAAAAACTCAGCGCTGGCTGATGCGGCCAGATAAACGGACGTCCTCCACAAATAAGCATTCTCCTGTTTACCAGACCAAACCAAACGACAGCAGTTAGCTGTAGATCTATCACAAACGGATATGCAAAAATATGTTCAAATAACTGTTTTGTAACAATCTTTGCAGAGCCAAATTAGTTCCCTTTCATTTTCTCTCTTATTTGTATCCCACATGTAGACTTACCTCTCCAAGCATGTCATTGTACACGGACTTAAAGACTTCATAGAAACCAAACTTGCAAAGGCCTTGCATGGAATAACCAATGAATGTAGGAGCCCACCCTTTGCCCAGCCCTCTCACGCCATCCTCTCTCAAAGTGACTGAGAAACCATTGAAGATGGACTTGTACTTAACCGGGTCCACCTGTTAGACAACAGGAATAATGCATTAGTGAATGTCTGGCTGGTAAGCTGGTAGCTTGTTTAGTTTTTAATGTTAAATTACCTGTATGCGACATTTAATGAGGTCGAGGGGCACGACTGCTGTGTGTGTGAGGCCACAGCTCAAAACCCCACCGAAACCGCAGAGGGCGTAATATTTATTTGACCCATATTCACAGCTCACATCTGCATCTGAGGGAGGAAAACACTTGTCATTTGACTTCACAACATTTCCCTTTAAATTTGATCACAAATATCAATACTGTGTGTGTAATACAGAATGGCAAATCAGAAGTCACACTCTTAAAAATAAATCTTCTTTTGGCAACTATGGTTCCATGAAGAACATTTAACATCCTTGGAACCTTTCCATTTCACAAAAGGTGAATATAGTGGAAAAAAAGTCTTAAGATTGTTAAAATGTTCATAAAAATAATGTGTGTGTGTAGGACATTTTAACAATCTTAAGAATCTTTTTCTACTATAAAGAAACTTCTGTATTGAAAAGGTTCCATGGATGTTTATAGAGTCATTGAAGCCAATACAGAAACTTTATTTTTAAGAGTGTTCTTCAAACTAAGCAAAATTATTATTTTAAGAACTCTTTACTGAGAGAACCCAAAATGGTTTTATGAGTTTGGAGGCCAAGTAAGCAAAATCAGATGCAGTTCAAGGTCATCTAGCCTATAATTCTAGATCATGAGAGTTCATGACAAATGATGATGTTTGAATTGAGAATGAATTGTTCTTTTGAATCTGATCCAGTTCATTTAGTCGGAATGCTTTATTCACAAATTGGATATTGTGCCTTTGTCATATTCAACTCACCGGCTTAATGAACACTGTTGCAGCAGCTAACAGTGAATAACTGGGGAAAAGAGCCTGTTTGTCACACAAAACTATTGCATGACTGCAAGAGACTTAGAATATAATTCACAAACCATATTGACTACATTCACAATGATTTTGCATGCTTTTTGTCCTCATTCATTGTAATTGCATTGAAGAAAACAATCAGATTCAGCACATTATTCAAAATGTTTCCAATGGAAGGAGGATGAAACAGGTATATGGTATTATAACTTTCATTTTGGGTTAACTATTCTTTTAACAGTCTTGAGAAAAAGTGCCTAGGAATTAGCAGGCAATAAAGACAATTAAGTCTATTACCCAAACGTGTAATCCTTGTGGAGGAAGTTAATTCTTTAAGAATGGAATGACAAGCAGTCTGATAGAGTCCACTTTAAAAATAGCAGTGTAATTTCACTGAGCTTTATCATTACATCCGTGACCTTTTCAAATATCTTACAACAAACAATAAATAAAATCTTGGACATAAAGCCTATTCAATATGTCTAATTCTGTTTGCAACTTATCCAGTTCAGAAGATAAAGAACAACAACTTCTTACCATTATGAGCTGCTGCAGCAAGTTTGCGTTTTATCTGCCGGTTCTTTTGTTGCTGATCTGGTTTAATGGAGAAAAGAGGAGTCTGGAAAGGATTCGACCGTGCCAACTGTGTTAAGGTGGTTGGGTACATTTTCACCAGGGGTTTACTGGGAAAAACAGACAGGTGACAATCTTAAATCAAACAAAAGTTAGTTTTTTGTTGTTGTTGAATACATTGCTGAAGAACAGCATTTCTCTCTCATTCAAATATTTCAGAAAATTCATGTTAAAAAGAATCGGTACACTCACTTGTCGGTTGTAAAGAAACGGCGCCTCCTGGGTGCATCAGCGGCAGGCGGATCTGAGACATCAGATGACCTCAGACTTAATCACCCTGACCTTCTGTGACGTCACCACACTGAGTCTTCACTGCGTTTCCCAATGGAAAGAGCTATGATGGTATTATGGGCCACACTAGCGTTCATTCAAAAACACAAACAAAAACAAAACAGCCAGTGTATCAAGTTATTGGTATAAATATGGATCCAACTAAATTTGTAACTGTTTAGTTGAGACCCACTGCAATCTTGAGCTCGTGGTGTGAGCTTATTACGCACAGGAGTGCGTAGTGTAAGGCGATTAAGCTATTCTATTCCTGGACCAGAGCATAGAGCCTTGCACCCTTATCCTTACCTATTCAAGATCAAAGTGAGGTCAGAATTTCCAGTGCCTCTGTGAGGAACCGCAATGCACCACAGAAAACCCTAAAGACAACACATTTAGTAGAGGGAACATCACAATAATTTAGGTCAAACATATAGACACACTTAAAAAAAAAAAAACTGAAATGTAGATGCGAGGTAAAACGCTTTATTAAACCACATTCTGTCATTTACATAAAAAGTTTCTGAACCCTCCCAGCTTTATCCCACAAATCCGCAGCACCTTATAATGTAAAATAAATACAGATTCAGAATACTAAATCAGCTTTTAAAGCAGAGTAAATGCCTTAATGATGGGCAGTTTACACATTGTCCAATTCTACCAATGTAATATATAAAGTATCATGATCTTACAATGTTTATTAACCAAATTTAAATTAATTGTGACAATTTATAGTGTATATATTCCAAATTTTAGCAAAAAAATATAAGCTTTTTAGATGCAAACTCTTTCAGTTGGTGTTAATAGGCTGTTCAAGTTAATTGCTGAAATATTATGCTTTATAAAACCACATGGAATTCCAAGAACCTGAAATAACAAAAATGAAATGATTAAAATTATAATAAAAATAGTAAAATTACCTTATCTTCAGAATACATTGCAAAACAGTTTATTGAAAATATTTGTATTTCGACAACATGTACATAAATACTACATCAACGTTAAGATGGATACGGCACCTTTAAAGAGCTAGATGTGAAAATAAATGCAAAAATATTGTCACAAGTAGACGCTAAATGTAGTTCACAAACAAAACAAGTGTATTTAGCCAACTCCTTCAGCACTTCCGTCTTATTTATGGACAGCACCATCATTAATTAGAAGAAGAAAAAAAAAACACAAAAACAAGACAAACAAAGGCAAAAAACTAGATTTTTTAACTTAAAACCAGTATTCATTCCTCTAACCAGTTCATCTCAAAGAGGGCATTATGGCAGAAAAAATAATTCAAAATCTGTGTGTTTCTGTCTTTGTATGAATATATAAAGATTGCAGGTAAAAGTCCACGTCTGCTGAATCAACAAAGGGAGGTACTAGCTGAGTATGATAAAGAGGGCAAAGACTTTTGAACCGCATGACGTTCATTTGCTAGTGCTATCATCGGCCCCGCTCTGCTTGAAGAGTCCAACCTCATTAGTCTCCATGGCCTGGTAGACAAAGAACAGGAATCCAGCGAGCGCGCTCAGCAGCACAAGCTGCACCCACACCGGCAGGCTGCGCCGTGCTCTGGTCTTCACAGCAGGGGGCGCCGCAGGCCTGGAAGCCGCTAGAGGGACGGCGGACACACGTGGAACTGATCGGGTCTCGGTGTACGAAGAGGAGCTGGTTTCTCTGAACTCTGTGAGACGGACACGGGATTCGTCCAGCCATGTCTCACCCAGGGGCCGGCCAGCTGCTCCTCTGATTGGTCGGCGACAGGTGGCACTAGAAACACATTTGAAAACTATACTTAACTGGAGACAGATTCTCTTAAAAAAAAAAGGGGAATATTTAAAGAAGTACATCTTGTTTTAAAAGGTTTGCATATTTACTAAAAACGAAGGCAGTAATACTAAAATACAAGACAAAATGCAAAAACACTTACTTTCCCCCATACTTTTTTCAAGTTTATATTTTTTTGCAGTGCAGAATCTTTTACTACGTGAGACTTATCTGTTTTTTGTGTGTAGACAATTTAAGACTTCCAAAAATGTACAGTTTTATGGGTCAATAACATTTTATTAATTTAATAAACATCTTTTAAAAATATACTTTCATGACTAGGTGAGTTTGGTTTGAATGTCATGAAATAAAAACCTAATGTTTATGAATTTAATAATTGAGCTTTCTGAGCGTACACTAACATGCATTCATGTCTAAGGGGCAAAACATGCTTAAATGTTATAAAATTTTGTATAAGGGCGAGTAAATGATGAGAGAATTTTCATTTTTGGGTGAATATCCCCTTTAAGAAAAGCTTTTGGGAAGAAAAAAAACCCTGAATATTTTGTATTCAGTTAGAAAGCAAGAAGAAATGGGCAGTTCATTTAATGTCAATTTAATTCTTAAGAATGTTTTGTGAATCCGGCCCCTGGTGTTTGTTCAGTGCGAATGCTTGAAACAACTTCCCCTCCATACCTGATTCCAGTGGGAGTGCTGAGGTTTTCATTGGGAAAGATCTCTTTTAGCAGATCTCTCTCTACCGTCCTCGGGGTCTGATCAATGGCTGACACCTTTTCCACCTGCGCACAAAGACAAGAGCCACAATGATGTGAACACTGAGGCGGGAAATCTAACACCATAAATCCTATAAAGTTCTGAAGATCCATGTTTTCAGCTTTCATTTTAAAAACAAAAGAAAGAAAAACATTATATAACACCACAACCATGTATGACCCGAGGTAAACAAGTGTGTGAATCCCCCTAAGTTTCCTCATCACCATTATACACCTGTGGAGACACACCATACAGCTCATGAAATTACCGTCTCCTTTGGTATCTCTGTCCGGCTGCTATCAAATCCTCGGACAGGAGTGATTTGGGAAAGGAAAGGGGTGATTTTGGACTGTCTTGTCTTGGGCTGGTTCTCTGGTGAGCCACAGCTCCCCTGATAAACCAAAAATGTAAACGATGGCTTTAAGCTTTAGTGATGACCCTGATAACTAGAAAATTATGTAACATTGTAACTAAAACCTAATACACTCTTTAAAAAATAAAGGTTCCAAAAGGGGCATTTTGCAGCAATGCCAAAATGAAACCTCTCAGTTAACAGTTTTTGAAAGAATTATTTTTTCTTAGCGTGAAGAACATCTAAAGAACTATTTTCCACTATAAAGAACCTTTTGTCAAATGGAACCATCAATGTCAATAAAGAATCTTTATTTTTAAGAGTGTACCATGTCATTAACAAATGTCCACAAATGAACAACTATAATCAGCAAACCTGGGAAAGGTCAAACGAGACACGAAGAGAGTCCTCCGGAGCCACACGGGAGTCCCTAAAAGAAAGCGATTGTGATGGGAAAACCTCTCTTTGGCCATCGCAGGAAAGTGAAAGATGGCACCTCATGTCTGTCAAGGGTTTGGAAGGCTTGTTCTGACTCAAATGAGGCCTTGAGTACTTCGATACAGAGAAGGATTTGACTTCCTGAGCCTTCAGAGAAGAAACAAACTCTTATGAGCTACTAAAATGAATGTTTAATACATGTATAAACTATCCTTGCGTAGCTGATAAGTACCACAGGAGCTCGGCTCGCAGGTCTACAGCTCAGGATGTCCTGCATACCCTGGTCGTCAACCTGAGATTACGAAAATTCAAATGAAGACACTTGTTGCTGCATAAATATGTCTTGATTCAGAGCTGAAAGCATTAACTAAAGATGGAAGTGTGTGTATCATCACCTCAACACAAGCAGTGTTAAGAAGGGAAACAAGCGGCTCTCGATTGGACTGTCTAATCGGAGGGGAAGTGATGTCAGTGGCATTCTCATCAAACTATAGAGAAACCACAAAAGACATTTGATCGATGCAAACAAATCAAACCAACACCATTAACACTACTGTACGTGAGGCTCTCATAGTCAAGTTAAGAGACATGGAAGATTTATGACCTTGTCAACAGGACTGATGCCGTGTAAACTGGATATGGTGGACTGGTAAGAAGAGTTGTGATGTCTTAGTGATTCTGACCAGTCAGTCGCAGACATGGAGGACCACTTTGAGGGTTTGGATTCTTTTGGCACTGCCTTTAATATGACACCATAAGAAACACTATGGCATTAGAATATGACCTGCATCCTCATGTTTATGTGTGAGGTTTCTTCAGGACCTACCAAAGGATGTGCTTTTATCCTCACCAGAGGAACAGACACCTCCTTCAAATCCTATGAGACATGCGATTTCCAAACAAACAGATGAAAAAGAAACGAAAAAAAAGAAAAGAAAAAAGGATCAAAATATACTTCCAATGGTTCATTCTTACTGTGCGGTACATTTCTATGTCCCATTCACGTATTGCTTAATAAACTGGATACAATTATTTAAAAAAGTATTTTTACATTTAAAAAAGAAAAATGATACGAAAAAGGCAGATAATTATATATATATATATTTTTTTTTTCTCTCTCTTTCATTACAATTTCAAAATTATGTGAACATGATGGTGAATATTAAATGATTTTGTGATTTTCTTTGGCCATGTATATGGTTCCTGCAATTTTAACAAATAACTGGCAATTTAAAAATATTCTTATTATTTTAAATGACAACTCAAATAAATCATGTTTTTTGGGAATGCGTTTTTAAATGAGATATATGGGGGAAAGCCCATAAATATATAACCAATTACACTTTCTATTTTGCTTTTATTGCATGGTATCCCTTCAATTAACAAAAGCCATGATCATCCAGGAAGTGACAACGATTTTAGGGAGATTTCAGTTTTCTTTGAAAATGGCTTAAATATAAAAAATATTGATAATTATAATACTAATTAACATTACCTAATATTGACACCTCAGTCCTTCACTGAGCAATGGCTAATATTAGCTTCCTGATAGATTGTATCCGGTTTTCAACATGGGGTAAATAATTAGCTTCTAATTAATAAAATATAAGTGCCTGAGGTTGATCAGAGCATGTTTCAGAAAATAGATTCATAGAAATACTTCCTTAATGCAAAACAAGCATTTTTTGAATGTTGAAGTTTAAAAGATACTGCATGACAAGGATGACCCTAATAACGCAACCATTGTAAAACATTAATAATTTTCACAAAGAACTTCAATAGTTATGTTTTTCATATCAAACTGAAGTCTCCAAAGATAGTTTTTAAAGGAGAAAGACACCTTATCAGTGGCGGGAGCCTCGTTCAAATCAGGCCGAAACAAGCGGACTGGTGCGCTGCGTCGCTTCAGAGATTCAGTCTTAGACGAGAGCTGTGATGTCCTGTCTGTAAGCAAAGGTCTGGGCTCTTTTCTTGCTGCCTTTAATAGGAGGATAGAAGCAGGTTTTTGAGGTCAGGCTAATAATTTAGACCAAGGATGGGACACTTCAGTCCTGGAGGGCCACTGTCCTGCAGTGTTTAGCTCCAAACATGATATAAAACACCTGTCTGTAGCTTTATAGTAATCCTGAAGACATTAGGTGTTCGACTGCACAGACCGATCGGTGTATGGCATCAAAGTACAGCGAGAGCGATACGAAAGTATAAAGAGCCGCCTGGTCTCGCGTGCTTTGATGCCATACACTGATCGGTCTGCTTCAAGTCAAACACACCTATTGACTAGCTTGTTCAGGTGTGTTTGATTAGGGTTAAAACTATACTCTGCAGGACAGTGGCCCTCCAGGACCAAAGTTTCCCATCCCTGATTTTGACCATTAGCGCTACGCTAGCGTCTGGCCACCTACCACATGTCCTGTTCTTCTCCTGTCTTGCGAAACAGGAAAGTACTCTGCTGATGAGAGCTCAGAGTTCTCCTGAAAACACCAGACATTCACACAAACCTTGCTTACAATTGAGCCACAAAGTACGTTATGGCCTTTTGTGAAACAAACATAAGCTCAACCCAAGACTGTTCACCCATGTGCAAACCAAAACACGCCTTGTGTATATCCCAAATGTTACCACACCCAGAAACCAGGTGATGTTCATTAACAACAAAACCACATTGAGTTACGGTGTCGTCGCTGGCAGGAACCATCTGATCCAGCCTGTGAGAAGATCTCTTCAGCTTTCTCTTAACATTCAAAACCGGCCAATCTTCCTCCTCCTTATCCTCCTATACGTCACACAGCAAAAGATCTAGAACTTTTCATAGAGAAGCAAATGGCTTATCTGATCTCCACAGGAGGTATGACAACATTTAAATGTGGAGCGGTCATGTGACCACCTGAAGTATGTCAGATTTCTTCTACAGCAGGTGGTTTCTGCTGAACTCTTAACAGATAATGGAGGGAAAATATGCAGGTGGGAACGTCACATGGGAAAAAACTGTTTGTATTAGAGACAAAAGAACTAATTCTTTACACTAATGTGAGACAGCATACGCTGCTTGTACTGCCTAAACAACTTTTATGTGAGCAAAGTAGTAAGAAGTCTTCGAAGAGAGTATCCTACTGGCTAGTCGTTTACAAGTGACCTAAACAAAGATCTTCGAGTTTACACAGAGATGTAAGACTAAGTAAAATCGCAGGAATGAGAAACCAAGTGTGTCCGGAGGAAAGGAGGGAATACAAAAATAAGAGAGGATTAAAGTCTGGGCCAAGTCCAAGCCAAAGTAAAAAAAAAAGAAGAAAAAAAAAGCAAGGGATACAAGACAGTTGGGGTGCTAACTGTAATTGAAATCATGTGAACCATCATATCTAGTCTTTTGCTTAACTTGTGAAAGATGAGATTTTTGGCAGGGCTGATTGATCAGCTGATACTAGACCATTTTGAGGTTATCAGCCTTAGATTAACTGTGCTTGCTTATCTGAAGTGGTACTTTGTTAATTAAAAAAAAAAAAACCACCATGGATGGATATTAAACTAATTGGCTCTCAAATATTATGTAAATGACTGTGTGTGAACTGACATACGTAACCCAATTTACTTCTGTAATGCGACGCATTTCTGAGTAACAATAATTAAAAGGATGGGGGAGACATTATTTTATATATCAGGGTTTGTTCAAATATGAAAAGTAAAGAGAGTTATGATGTTTTTGAAAGACGCCTCTTTTGCTCACCAAGGCTGCATTTATTTGATCAGAAATACAGTAACAGGGTTTCTGCAGGTTTTATGAGGGTAAACTTCACAACTTTTTAAAGATCAAGTTAAGAGAATTTAAGGAATAAATTAAAGGGAACAACGTCAATATGTTCTCTAAATGTAAATGTACAAGGAGAAACACAATAAGTTGCATTAGCAAATACAACTTACAACAGATATCCATTACGGTTTAATTTATTTTACAAAACAGTAGCTTGAATACCTCTGCTCCCAATCACAAGATTCTGAAAATCACTTTTACTGTACCACCTGATCACACTGCAAAAAAGTGATGTTCTTCCTAAGTATTTTTGTCTTCCAGTGCAAATGTCTACAAGTTCTTAAAGGGATAGTTCACCCAAAAATGAAAATTCTGTCAGTATTTACTCACCCTCGTGTTGTTCCAACCCCGTAAGACTTTCCTTCATCTTCGGAACACAAATTAAGATATTTTTTATGAAATCTGAGAGCTGGATCACTCCTCCATAGGCTTTGATGGGAAAGTGTGAAAAGTAAACCATTCATTTTGCGTCATTGGTAAGGCACTTTTACGTTTTCTCGTTGGTTTCTCACGATTCGGACATCCAGGAAATGCACACTTTAGAACCATTTTAAACACTACATCGAGACCCATCTGCGTCATCTTCTCGCACATGCGTCGTGGCGCTCTCGTGAACTCACGTCAGAGGCCCACAAAGAAGAAAATTAATAGTTGAATAAAGTCATTATTTTAGGGTTTTTTTTTTAGCACAAAAAGTATTCTCGTCGCTTGATAAACTTAAGGTTGAGCCACTGAAGTCACTTGGACTATTTTACCGATGTTTTTACTAACTTTTCTGGACCGGCAGAATTAAATTGCCTACAAGTCTATGGAGGAGTGAGACAGCTCTCAGATTTTTTTAACACAAATTCAAATTTTAAACACAAATTTGTGTAATTAACAAACATCAGCCAATGGGTTCAGAAAAATCTACTTAAATCAAAGGGACGTTTTCATAACTCACATCTGTTCTTGTTTTAAGAATAAACTCTTTTGTTTGCATTTAAATGTATGTTGATTTTAAAGACATTTAGATATTTGTATTGGAAAACAGGAAAAAAAATACAGAGGAAGATTTACATTTTTTTTTGCAGTGCATGCAACATTTAATGCCATGACTTTATGAATTTAAGACTTTGTACTCAAATTGCAGACCTTTTTAAGGCCTTATTCAGAGTACGGGCAAATTAAGACTTCTACGGCCTTTTTGAGACCCTCAGAAACCCTATTTTTATACATTTTAAAATGTTATTTATTCCTGTAATGGCAAAGCTTTTCAGCAGCCATTACTCCAGTCTTCAGTGCCACATGATCCTTCAGAAATCAACGCATGGGCAAACATAATGCACAGGTTTTGCACTCACCCTGTTAAACTGACTACTGCGTGTCCTGATGGTCACTGGCGTTTTGCCTCGGCTCCTGACTGGTCTCTCCACAACTGGGATGGGTTCAGCCTCAGCTTCCGGTTCAGCTTCGGGCACAGACACAGGGGCTGGGGCTACAGTTTCTGACGAACAGGCAAGATCGCATTTTAATGTATTAATTTCTATAAGAACATGGTTAAATAAAGGGATCTGTTTGTCTGTTACCTTCCTCCTTGTCGCTGTACTGGTCTGAGTCTGTGTTGCCATTCTGGCCGCCATCTGTCTGAGATGTTTCTGAGGGAGGAGCCACAGCATCAGGAGGACCATGATCCAGCAGCTTCTGAAGCCTCTTCTCATACACCTTACGAGTTGACGCTGATGTGAAGACATTGTTTAGTGTTGATGTCAAAGCAGTAAAGTACTTCAGAGCATGACAAACATCATGGCTGAAATATATCGTTTCATTTAGAGGCGGATTCAAATGGAAATTTCTTTGTTGTCATAAAAAAGTACTGTCATATTCGTAACAAGCAGTGAGAAAGGCTGCTGCTTTATTTGAAGAGGTTTCCAATATCCATTTAAGGACTCTATTCAAGCCAGAATTGCAAAAACATGCAAAGCTGGATGCCTGGTGAAACTGCTGATTTACACCACGAGACAATTCGGATTATCCCAGAGACTAAAAGCTTTGTTTAGTTGCTGGTTTTGTGCTGAAAGACAAGACCATATTTTTGTGTATACCGCATTTCATATTTCATGAGCTTTTTCATAATAAAGTCTATTTCAAGGGATATTTCACATTCTCCTTCATGTAACATGAAAAAAGTTATTTCATGCCATATTGCATGTATGTTTACATTTCATTGTACTCTATCCAGCATTTATTTCATTATATATTTGCTTATTAAATCCCTCCATAAATTTGGGCTAGTCATTGTTTAAATAAATCTAAAATAAAAACATTTTAAATGTACAAATACACACATATAAAACAACATATCCTATCACATAAATGCCCCATTTATTAGTCACTTTTAACCAACTGTTTCCAAAGTGTTTTTGCAGTTTTAGGAAATATAAAGTCAGTTCTCCTCAGGTTCACACAGGCGATAACAGGTGAAGTTCACACATTAACTTTTATCAAAAAACATTGCAAACCAGAATTAATTGATTTAATTAAGATTGTTTTTAACCATATATGTATTGTTTTATTAATTTGTGTATGTTGTGATTTATGTCTTCACACTGCATAATTTGAGTTTAAATCTCAAAAGCGGCTTACCAACAATGGGTCCAGCATTCAGGCCATACTTCAGCAACAGGTCTTTCAAGTCCTCATTGCTCAATTCAGTGACATCAACATCCTCTGGACGAACTTTGTCTGTTTTTCTGGTGGCTTTCTGTGAAGAACAGTGTCAAGTTATACATCATGCGGTTAATCATTTTCCATTTAGACGTCACATTTTTCAAGAATGTACATTGCTGTAATAAGCTGTAATAAAACATGTTAAGATGACATCGCACTGTAAAGTATTTAAACTTGAAGAACAGGTGTCTAAATACACCCGACAGGCTCTTACACTGGAGCAAGTAGCAAGCACGCCACCACAGTGGCATGCAAAAAATATATAAACTAATTTTTTTTAATAATATTATGGTTGCAGTTTACGTGGATATTGGGAAATTAGTTAAGTACAAAGCTTTGTTTGCAAAGGAAATAACAGTTTAGAAACTAAATGTTATTTATTTCGCCAATAAGGAAACAACTGAAATCTTGACGAATGAGGATTAGGCTATACATGAGGCCAAAAATGTGGTTTAACTTTATTGGGCACACCGCGTGTTCGCAGGCCTCAGAAATTTATTGTTGCTTGTTTTTCAGTCCTCATCTTTCCTCATATTTCATTTTAACACAGTTAGTAGTATACGTTTTAGTCAAGGTAAGATACTCAAGTTTATATGCATGTACAGACGTATGTACAGCCGCATTTTACTACGCCAGTAATTCAGTTTCACTTTTACTGGGGCAAAGCAACACTAGTTTCTTGGATTAAGATTGCTCTTTTTCAAACTTTTACTATCTTTGTCAGTTGCTTTGGAATATCGGGAGGAATTTGAAAAAATTAAAAGAAACAGGGCTGCTAATTTTCCCAGAAAAACGACTGCACGATTTGAATGAATGGTGCGGTGGCAAGAAACTACCCGATGTGTTATATACCACCGTCACAGCCCTACTGCTCTGACACTTAAACTAGTTTAAAAGAAAATGTGAGGACATTCTTTACGTTCCCCAGCCCATAACACACTATATACTCTATTACTACACATGAAACAGCTCAGAGGCAACTAGGTGAGTTTAAAAACAATGTGCCTAGCATGCAATATGATACGATTTGGATAAACCAATAACATTTACATTTATTCATTTAGCTGACGCTTTTATCCAAAGCGACTTACAATTGCTATGTATGTCAGAGGTCGCACGCCTCTGGAGCAATTAGGGGTTAAGTGTCTTGCTCAAGGACACATTGGTGTCTCACAGTGGATTCGAACCCGGGTCTCTCACACCAAAGGCATGCGTCTTATCCACTGCACCATCACCACTACAATAAGGTTAAATTAAGCAATGAAATGAAAAAAGAGGGGGAAAAAAAATTCAATGCTTATGCAAAGTGCCACAGTGATAGTGCCATTAGTCTGAAGGCATAAACGCAAACTTTCAGACTGTGTGGGACAAAGCACGAACAATGCAAATCCAGCCACATTCCCTGGAGTCGGGCCCTGCTCCACAAATGCAACCATGTGACCAAGGAGAAATGGCAAAAACAGTGAAGTGGAGAAGGAGAGAATGCATTACGAGGGGCAGGAGGAGATCATGAAGGCGTATGAGCTTTAGTGAGGGGCCTTCACCAGGTCTGATCTGGAACGCTGCCGACTCAAACTTTCAGAAATCACAGCATTTCAGCAGGATGGAGAAAAAAAAAAAAAGAAAGAAAAAAAAACACACCTTTCCTCAGTCCACAGACAACACCCTCAAAACTTATAGTTTTTGAAAACGTCAGACTCAGCATGTGCCTGTGAACAAGGGTTTGATACAGATTTTTTTTTTTTTTTTTTTTAGATTTCAATTAATATTGTGTAACAAAAACATTTGATTTAATCATTTCATTTTTAATTCTAAAGCTTTTTCTTTTCTGACATTTTAAAGGTGCCATATGTAAAAATTGAGGTAAAAATATCCAAAAAAATGAGCTACACGTATCAAAAGAATGAGAAGAAATATGTGCAATGATGTCATTAAAAAAATGACAAGTTATAGTGCTGCCGAGATATAAACCTGAATTAGCATGCTAAATTACTAGCCCTGGCCCAGCCAGTGTCTAATACCAGTTTTGGCCATGGGAGGCGGTATGCGGGCAACATACATAACCACCAGCCAAACTGCAACACACGAATAACTCGCACGGCTTGTATCTCTTTAATCTCTAAAAATCTCCAAATGCTCCACGTGAAACTGCGGTCTTACTATAGCGTCAATTGATTTGATTATATGCGCGAGGGAGAGAGAGCAGGACCGCGCTCGTGTTGTTTGTAGACGTGAGAGTGCGCGCCCGCGGCCGAGCTCTCTCTCTCTCTCTCTCTGCTCGTAATGCGCCCTGTCAAACGCAGCGGCAGCAGTCATTCTATTCTACATCCCTCACCGATTAAAATAGGCTTTGGCGGGACAAAGCGGACTATTTGACGGTTTTAGAAGATTAACAACCTGAAACTAAAAAACAGACTAGAGTAGGCCAACTTTCTGGAGGTATACTGCCCCCATTTGGTATGGAATATGTGGAGTATGAATTGATTTTTTGACATAAGGCACCTTTAAGGTTCGACGAGTTTTATGGGCCGTTGTGAAATTGGTTATTCAATCTGGGAAGTGTCTTTCTACAGAAGCGATTCCAGATTGGGCAGTTCTCTAAATGTTTCAACTGCAGAAAAGGTGTTTCCGGGCAGGAAAGATGGCTTCAACTCCGGCCCTAAAAACCTTGCTCAAACAGAGCCGGTGAGCGAAGAAATGCTGGACCGGTCTCGTCGAGCAATCTAATATCATTGCACTATAGTGCTCTTTATATCTAAATATAAAACTATGTGCGAGAGAGGGACCCAGCAAGTGGGAGAGAGAGTGAATCAACAGTTTCAGTTTCAATTTCAATTTATTTCCAAAAAGGCAGTTAATGTAAGCTGCCGGTTTACTAGAATCACTCCTGGTAAAACAGAAGTGCCGCACTGCCTGCACAAACACGGGGATGTGCAATGTTATGTTTTTTTTTAAGACTGGTTATAGTCAGGTAAATAAAAACAACAACAACACAATAGTATTGTTACGCCACCGTTCGCTCCTTAAGCCTGTGGAAACATGCGGCCGGTGTGGTGCCGAATTCTGACCCCCGCCAAATTATTACCCCCCTAGTATGGTAGGTTTAGGATTAGATGTGGGGGAGGGGTTAGGATTAGGGGTGGGGTTAGGATTAGGCAATCAGATACTGATTTCAACGAGGGGGGTAATAATTTGGCAGGGAGTCGAAATTCGGCACAACACCGGTTCGCAACAGACTCCAGTTCGCCTGGCCGAGAACAGGCTGCAGAACACAAACCATTCTGGTGGAAAAGGGGTATGAGAGACCTATAATCAGGGGTGCACATAACTTTTTCAGTGAGTTACTCGGGTGAGTACCAGGAGATGGTGTTTGGTACTCACCCCATGTATCGTGGTGTTAATAAGTGCATTCTTCCTCACTGTCCTCCTCATCAGTGTAGAAGCTGTCAATCACAGCTGTCAATCATGACGTCACATTCCCGTTTTTATAGCTTATAACTAACTAAAGACCAAACTTATTTTTTTTTTAAAAACGAGCACTTAAATTTACATCAGCGTGAAAAAAAAATACCTAAAATACAGAAAACATCTTTGGGAAAAAAATATTTGAAGTGTAATTCCATCGCGTTCTTTCAGCCGGTATGCGATTTGTCAGTCAAAAATAGTCGATCTCCGAATGCAACTTAACAGGGAGGAGAGTAAAGATGGAAAGCTCCTAAAGCTTAGTTCCATGTACATTCACGGATAATTTGTTGTTTTGTCGTAAGTGAAAAACAATATAGACCTTGTATTTGAAAAAGCATCCTCGTATAAGAAACAATACTAAAATTCAGAGTCAGTTCATTCGCATTCGGAGATCGACTATTTTTGACTGACAAAATGCCAGCGGACACAGCACAGTGAGTTGATCAAAATCTTTCTTTTTAGTAAACTCTGTGTCCACAAACAATGTTCTCAATGATCGAGTTCATGTGTAGAGCCCCTGGTGATACTTTGAGCAAAGTTTCACGTTGTGTCGAGCCTTCTTAGTGTTTTAAAAATAGCGATTTTTGATGCTATCATATACGTGCCCCTAGCTCTCCCATTCAAAAGGCAATTTGACCGAAAACAAAAATACGGTCAAACTTTAAAGTGGTGTTTCCATTCTAATTATGCTTTTAAATGAAAGTTTGCCTCGAGTAGATTAACAAAAATACCCTAGGTTGCATTTTGGCGACAGTTACCCTTTAAGTACGCAAAGGCGCGTAGTAACACAAGTGGCATTACGCATTCCTGATTTTTGTGGCGCATGCGTACCTGCGTACCAGTTATGTGCACCCCTGCCTATAATGTTAATGTCATCTCTCTGGAAATTTGTAATAATGGGGCATGATGTTGCTGGTTACCCACAATTTGCCCGATTGTGGCTTTCGCAGCACAGCTTGTAAACCAGTTTTATTTGAACACAAAAAAACACGACCAACTCTGGTCAAAAAAACTCACAATTCATTGAAGAGGTCACACATAAAATCAAACATCTATGGTCCACAATTTGTGTGCGTGTCATGCGTTTCTGAAAATTACTATCTGAGAGACAGCAACTTCAAAGAAGAATGCAAAGCACACACACACCTGGCAGCCGAAGCACAAATTCCACTTCACAAGAAAGTATTTCCTCAATAAAGGGACCAAACCCACTATGAAAACAGCCTGCTCAATACTTCTAAAAAGTACAGTACTTTGGTGAGTATGAAAAATAAAAACATTTTTACAGTATAAATAAGCCCTTCATACATGAAAATATTCACAGCTGCCGTTTAATTTGCACAAAGTTTGGGAGTCTGCAGCATCTCAAATACTGAAAACAACTGATTTAAGCGATTTGTTAACCAACTTACAATAGTATTTCATACCTGATAAATATTTTACCAACTACAGTAGTATTTCAGATAAATATGGAAAAATTAACTTTTTTATTGCTTTAGAAAATCACCTAGACAGACTGTGTCGTGGAGATGAAGAGGTTAATGACAGGGAAACACATGTACAGTAAGATTTCATAATGATAGGCCGCACTACCTCATTCACTGGCACTGGAATACAGCGAGGTGCCTTTAATCTCTGCTATAACATAAAAAGTTGTCTGGGAGGAGGGTTGAGGTGATCAAGTTGGCTGAATAACCAGAACTAACTTGAAACATAGTATTCACTATGGAAAGTGTATTAATAATGGCAACAATAGACCCATACCTGATATAACTGGCAAGCATTAAAAAATGATACTGCACACGGTTCATATTATGGGTTTATGAAATAGCTGTGTGGGTATTAAATATTAGTAAGTAACACATATAGAGAAGTGGGGGGAGAAACACTACCACTTCTCTATGAAACACTAGGTGTTCACTCACATTAACATTTTTCAAGAATGCCAATAACCAGAAACATTATCAGGTTTAGACACAGATAAAAAGAAGTCCAAGATCAGTGTCCATTTTCTATTAAAATTACTATGGGATGCTTTTTTCCACATTATGAATCTTTACTGAAGTGTTCATTCATTCAAGCTGAGATCTTTACTTTTCTGATGGACACGCCTAAAACAGATGTGTAACTGAGATATAAAATACAGCAAGATTTCCAGTACGTTATATTTTCTGTAATTCACGTTTTGTTTTGTTTTTTGTTTTCGTTACGGATAGCGGCATGGATTTTAAACACGTGAAACTAATCCATTGAATCTGACTGATACATTTAAGCGGGAAACTGTCGCCCGGCAGTGATAGGAAGTCGGAATCGGTTCTTTCGAACAGCTAGTTTCGGTTTTAAAAATGCTTCGTTGTGCCAGACGTTCCAAATTACACGTTCTATTCTTTCAAATAAAGTGATAAACATCTTGCTAACGTTACGTGTTTATTTATTCATTTATTATATTTTAAGAGTGTTTATTGTCATTCCATGACCACCAGTTGGGTTTCTCACAGCTATGTTTCAGATCACAATTTGGATTTGAAAACATTCTCAACCCTCGGCTGAAAGTTTTGCATGTTTTTATAAAATGCTATTCATTTAAACCAAATATATTTAGGGAGTATGATAAAACTGATACAGCCCTTTCGTAACCTCATCGTTCAGACAGGTTTTGTGATCTAACGTTGGCTCAACTGATTCACAGAAATGATCCAACTCAAAATAACGATTCGCTTACGAACCGGACACCATTAGTAAAAGTTCGCCATGCCGGTTTGTTTTCATTTGCATGTGCAAACATCAGAGGTATGACATTTATTTACTCTGATAATTCTAACCTCCGAACTTTACTCCAACAAACACAATTTTAGGAAATGCACGACTTGATGGCATTAATACAAATCAATAACGCGAACTGCATCGGCTACATTTGATGCATTTTAAACGCAAAGCAAGTCACCATCCAAAACAAAGCAAGCTTTTCCAAACCCACCCTGCCAGAGCGGCTCCTGTTGGCGATCACGGGGGCTGGAGGCAGTTCCTCGTCGCTGGAGAAGACATCTGGAGAGCCACTGCTCTTTTTGTTTTGCGCGGTCAGATTCTTCAAATACAGCTGCACGTACACATCCTTCCTCTGGTCGCCATTCGGCAAAGCCACATTATGGGCCAACAGCGCACTTTTAAGCTTATCTTTAGTGAGCACAGACGGGTCTTCCAGAAATTCCGACATGTCTATGTTGGCTTGAGCAGGACACTATCGCTGGCAAAGACTGATTTCTTTTATGGGATCAGTGACCATCTTAGGAGAGAGACCCCTATTGGATGCGTTCCGCAGAAAGAATCGCTCTGATTGGTTGATATATCATTTAAAATCACTGGCGATAAATAGACGAGTTGAACCACTTGTTTACAAGAGATTCACCTACTAACTTACTAAAAATTTAATTTGCATGTAAAATAAATATTGCACACAAAGAAAAAGATTGAGCTAGAAGTGTATGGGCAACAGAACCGCAGCAAAGTTAAATGTTATGCTTTGAAATTAAGACTGCTATAATGATCTAATAAACACACATATATGATATATGATATGTCAACATTTTATTGGCCAAATGATGCAATGTATGTTGCAACCAAAGACAAATTTATTAAACAACTTAAGTCACTTTTAAGCTTTTCATGTTTACATATTTTCCAGGCTCTCATGGAAAACATTTACAAGTTCACACTACTATTGATAAACATTTGAATAACACGTTCCTAGGGAGCGCTTCTGCTGAGAGATGTCATCAAACTGAACATTGAGCTCTTGCAATAACAAACAAAATGTATTGAAAGCACACCGTTGTATCACCAAAACAAAAAAAACCAAAATCTTAACCAAAGTGATCACAGTGCTGCAGAAACCGACCACTTATGAAGGAGCTGACTGGTGTATCATGGGTATCAAAGAAAGAGCAGGCAGCTGGAGGGTTAGCATTTGCACTAGCACGCTCAGCTCTACCGCCGTCTCCTGATGCTCATTTCCACAATGTGAATGTGCGAGTTGTTTCATCTCCACCCTCAAGTCATGCTCGGCAGTGCGGTCCGTCTCAAGTGAAGAAGGGTGGTGGCACAGCACTCTGCTGGGGTGTGGTTTCCTTGACCCATCCCATCCCCTGAGCTCCCCTCCTTTGCCTTGTTGTCTCCCTCTCTTTCCCAACTCAGGCCTTGATCTCAGCTGGAGGGCAGTACAGCACTTCAGAGTTCTCTGACGACAGCTCCTCTGAAAGGGACAGACGGGTTTTAGTATAGGATAATGAATCTGACACAAAGCCACAAATGAAGCCTACTCCTATAGGAGCTTGTTTTCGCCAGGGAATAAAAATACGATCATACGTTACATTAGGGTCCAATTCTCACTATTAATTAACTATTAACTGTGACTTGCCTCAATCTCCTAATTACTGCTTGTAAACAGTAAGGTAGTTAAGTTTAGGTATTGGGTAGGATTAAGGGATGCAGAAAATGGTCTTTATAAGTACTAATAAACAGCCAATAACCTAGTAATATGCAAGCAACAAGTTAATAGTGAGAATTGGACCTAAACTAATGTGTTACCAAAAATAAAGTGTAATTGTGAGTTTATAGAAAATAATGTGCATACCTGCAAACTCAACAGTGGTGAAAAAGGCATGTTTTTTTGGGGTATGGCAGGACTTGGGTCCTATCAGGTACAGTACATAGCAAATTGTACTGTACCATGTACGGGAGGGGGGGGGGATTATTGGGTGGTGTAAATATATTTATTCTGAAGCAATATTTTCAGATTTTACATGCTTAAATCTTCATATTTGTGATATTTACCCCAGAGTGTTATTTATTTTTATAAAGAGAATTTATTACCTTATTAAATGTATGCATCATCTTTCATGTCAAATTCTTACATTTGATCAACTATCAAGCAGACACTATAGGGCTGTTACCCATCAAATTAAATATTACAACTACAATAAATAATGTTATGAGATTGATGTTTTAAAAAAATGTTTGAATATACAAATAAAAAAAATGCAATACTTAAACATGAAACTAAACCGCCAATAGGTGGCGTGGTGGTCTTAATTAGTAAATCATTGAATCATTCACACAAAAGATTCGTTCAAAACGCTGAATCATTCAGTAACAAAACACCTTGCTGCTGTTGCTTTCCTTTGGAACTATTTTCGTTGGTGAAATAGAACAAAAACAACGCGACATTGTTACCAGAAATACACTACCCATTATCAATCGCTGTCTACATTGAATGTAATAAAATCACAATCATTCTTGCGTTTCGATGCTTCCCTGGTTATTTTTTGTCACTAAAGTTAAAGGGGTGGTAAAACACGATTTCACTTTTCTAACTTTATTTAGTGTGTAATGTTGCTGTTTGAGCATAAACAACATCTGCAAAGTTACAGAGTTCAAAGTTCAAAGCAAACGGAGATATTTGCTTTGACTACAGCAAACAGCCGGTTTTGGACTACAAGACATTCCTCCAGGGTTGCTGACGTCAGCAACCCCAATAAACCCCTCCTCTGAGAATACGAAATAAGGGGGGCGAGGCCATTTTATATTGCGTTGGAGAAGAGTTATTGTGGTACAGGAGTGTTGTTGCCGCCGCAATGTCGTCGAAACGCTGTTATTTTCATCAGTGCCAGGATTGCAGGTCCACTTTGTTCAGCCTTCCTAGCGTCGCGGGAGTTAGGGATCAATGGTTAATTATTACCCAAATCTCGCTCTCTGTGCTGCACATTTTACGGAGGAAAGCTTCCACAATCTTGGCGAGTTCAATGCAGGATTCGCACAACGGCTTGTGCTGAAAGATGGAGCAGTTCCAACTTTAAGAACAGAAGCTGTTGTTTACGGGCCACAATCTGTACGTATGATTTATTTTTCGTCTATGTGTTTTCCTGTAATAGTTTGTATTGTTAATTGTACGTTGTAGCAAGGAAGTAAACAAATGACAACGCTGTTTGGCTTTGCAAACCAGCTTGTTAAATGCTCATTCATACTTAACGTTATCCGACAAACACCTAACGTTACAAACTTTTTTTTAAATCTCAACAGCGAACTTGGAATTAGAGTAAATTATTCTTTGATTAGAGCTTTTATGTTTATCTACATGCTTGTTTATCTACAGGCATGCTAAACATGCCTGTGTTTGATTTGGCTACTGCAGTAAAGCCAATGTTTAGTGTTCGTTTTGGGTTAATAGTTCAGTCGACAGATATTTGGCTACAATCGTTCTAAAATACAAAGTAACCGTGCCATAGTCAGTAACGATCACTATAGATCCGCAGTCTTTACTAAAAAAAAATCCCTTTGAGGACTGTAGTATAATTTGTTAGAACGATTATATGAAATTCTTGTTTATGAAGCTTATTTTTTTGTAATACTATAATAATTAGTACAATGAAATAACAGCATATCTAAAAGGTAATGAGACAACAAAAAACAAACCTTTCTGAAACGTTGTTTAACAGCCGTTCTTGAACAGGTTCTGCTCGATCACCTTCACTAACATTCTCTGGGTCTGATTCGGGCTCAAATTGATATGGTTTTATTGATGCCATCATTTATAATACACTAAAGCACAAACTAAGCTACCGGTTAAGGTACGGGGCGTGACGTTTCCGGAGAACCTGCACTAGTCGGTTAGCGAATCACAACACACTGGGCCAGCTAACCAATCTGAGCCCATTGCGTATTTTTGAGGGGCTGGCTTCACAGAACCCGGAAACCATCAGACCGTTTTTACAAGCAGGGACAGAGCAGTGTAGAATAAAGGTAAAATATATGAAAAATAATGCAATTTTTTAAAAACGAAGCATGAAGATGTTACAGTGCACCCCACAAACATAATCAAGCCTTTGAAAAAATGTGTTTTAAAACCCCTTTAAGCTACTTGTCCGGTCGGGCAAGTAAAATGATCTTTCACTTGCCCTTTCAAAAATTCCACTTGTCCCAGACAAGCGTTAATGTGGAGCCCTGAGTTCATTCGTGTTTTTTTGTGGTGCTGTAAAGCGGAACAGGTGATCGGTTCACAGCGATCTGTGTGACAGTCACGCATCACGCATCAAAAAAAAATCCTGTTCGATTTTTGAGATATATGTGTTCATTGAATCGATTGTAAAATCGATTTTTCCATGTCTAAAGACGTTTCCATTTTCAACACCAAATATTGGCAAATCCACGGACAACTAACAGGCATTAGGACGAACGTAAAGAGGGCGCTTGAGACGCGCACAAGTCAGCAATATTTCTGATGATTTATTGGCGTGAAGTTTTGTGCACAATGACAAACAGGAGTGCAACATTCAAGGATTGAAATTAACACGCTGTCATATCACGAGCCAATTTGGCGTGTTTCTATGTTTACTCACTTTGCTGGGGAAGTTCGTGTAAGCCAAATCTGCGTGGATTTAGCGCAGATACGCAACTCGTGAGTCCTATGTGATATATTAAATACAGCGTATTGCGCAGAATCTGCGCATTTCTGGCTTGCTTGAACACACACGTCACTAAGCAACAAATAACGGCGGGCTTGTTCACTTGCACTGAAGTAATAGCGAATATTAAAAAGCATTTGGTTAAAAGAAAAGACATTGTTATTTTCCAACATCCTACATGTTCTGTGTACTGTATTGATCTGTCTACCTAAAACACATTTTTGGTTAAAAAAAAAGGCAGTTAAAATCGATTCCCTATTTTCGTTTTCGAAACTTGTGTTGGTTGGTCCGATCGATTGTGCAATCGATTTCCGAACGTAAAGTGACAGCCCTATAGCACATTCCCAATTATTATTGTGAAGTTTACCGTGCTTGCAACTCAGTTCCCGGAGGGCCCCAGCCAGCCCTGCAGAGCTTAGTTCCAACACACATACCTGTAGTTTTCAAACAAGCCTTAAGGACTTGATTAGCTGGATCAGGTGCGTTTAATTAGGGTTGAAACTAAACTCTGCAGGGCTGTGGCCCTCCAGGAACTGAGTTTTGAATCCTCATCTAAAAATTTCTATTTTGCTGACAACAGCCGGTTTATAAGAGAATCTCAAGTTCTCAACCGAGCTGCTCAGAGACTCTGGATCACGAGCTGCTCGCATGTAAAACAAAACAGTGCTGTGCTTCACTCTAAAACATGCAGCACATATTTAATTGAAATCGCAGCCTTTGCAATTTCATAGTTGTATTTTCAGTTTTATTTCGATAGATAGTGCAGCCTTCCATGCTAACTTTCTTGACTGTGTATTGAAACATTTAGGTAAATCTCGTCAATATCTATGTGAACTCACCAGGCAGGACACATTTCCACAGGCCGTATGTTTTCCCTACAGCCGTCTGCCACAGACGCAGAGTGCCGTCCTCTGAGCCACTGGCATACAGCTCTCCATCAGGGCTAAACCGCACACAGTGTATGGGCCCGAAGTGACCCTTATATGACTCTGAAAAAGAGACAAATACATTTTATTGTCAAGCAAGAACAAATACATATATATTCATGAGCCAATCTATACTAAGCTTTATGTTTTTTCATACTGCAGTTTATTACATTAATTTAAACTTAATTAGCGCCTACGCTCCTACCCATTTCCTCTTTGGTGGTGTAGTCATATTTATAAAGCTTGAAGTCATCTCCTCCAGCCACAAAGAAGTCTTTATCAGGATGCAGTGAGGCAGAGTGAATAGAAGCAGGGGCATCCACAGTTTTAATCAGATCCAAACTGTAAGTAGAATACAACAACAGATTGACATTATCAGTTCTCCATACATTTTAAGGACATGTTTTTTGTCCAACTCAGTCCTCAAGGTAATATTTGCCTAATAGGACAGCTTGTAGCTGTCTACCTTTGGGCGTTGTAGAAGGCGATGGTTCTCCCATACGTGATGACGAGAATCTCCCCATCAGGAATGTACTCCATGCTGGTGACAGAGGCATCAAACGATAGAGTATGCACTGCCTCCTGTGTGTTCTTGTCCCAAAGTCTACATATGAAAGACAACACAAACTCAGAATTAGACATATACATAACTTCTATATATATAGCTTTCCCCCTAAGAAAGTTTGCGTTTACTCGCAAAACGTTCGGGTTCTATATATGCAATGTACAGTTCAAAGACTTTGTCCATTACCATTATGGACACTCACCTGATAGTTTTGTCATCAGCAGCCGAGAGAATCTGTTGGTCATTGTTACACCACAGAGCTTTCTTTATGGCAGAGGTGTGGCCTGCAATCTCCTGGGGATCTGCATTACAAATGCCATATAGCCTTATGCGCTATTTCATCTAGTAGAATTTATGACAGGAATTGAATTTTGGAAATTGATTTGATATCAAAACAAATAATAAAAAAAAAAGTCACTCTACATACCTGCTTCAGGTTTGCTGAGGTCATAGATGCGCAGTACTTTATCATTCCCTCCAGTCAGGAGAAAGTTACTGTCCTGTTGATTCAACATACGCTGGTAAAAACTCTTAATTAAGCAAAACAGCTCAGCACAAGTAACACAGATGGTTTGAGGTGACATCACTGAGACATAATCAATGTTGTGAACATCTTGTAGTTGCGTGCATAGTCTGGGTTATGGAGCTCAGAAAACATCTCAATGTTGTTCAGCTTTATATTTCAGAATTTTTGTATTTTAAATGGCTCAAAAGAGTACATTTTCAGTGGGACCACTATTTTTTTCTAGTAGATTTAAAACGTTGAATGCAAGAAGTAAAATAAGTAAAATATAGTTAAATCAATGTATTTCACTTAATATTTTTTATTAAGCAATTTGCATACACAACTGTTCAAAAGTTTGGGGTAAGTAGTTAAAAAAAATGTTTTTAAGTCTCTTATGCTTACTAAGGCTGCATTTATTTGATCAAAAATACATTAAAAACAGTAATATTGTGAAATAATGACAATTTACAATAATTGGTTTATATTGTAATATATTATTACAATTTAAAGTAACTTAGCTATTTGAATATACTTTAAAATGTAATTTATTCCAGTGATGGTAAAGCTGAATTTTCAGCAATCATTATTGCAGTCTTCAGTGTCACATGATCCATCAGAAATTTGGGATGTCCCGATCCGATCCACAGCATCGGTATCGTGCCGATACTGGCCCAGAACGCTAGATCGGAGATCGGAGGGGAGAAAAAATATGATCCGATACCTATCCAACAATGCTTGAATATAGCATTTCCCTTGCTGCGACATCCAATTAAGCGGCGCATATTGGGCGGTTTTGCAATCTATTTTGTGGGCAAAAAATGGGTTTGGGCGGGTGGATAAAAATTGGGCTGGTTTCAGATCAGTTCGGCGGGTTTTTGTAGCCGAAACACCGGCACTTCAGATCCTTCTTTCGGCGACCCTCTGTTCAGCTGGCAGTCTGTCTCACTCACTCACGCACGCGCACACACACATCTCTGGCTGACGTGCCCCCTAAACTCACAACAGACACTCCATCCCACTACCTTCGGTGTACTATAAACACGGTTTTGCAATCCGTCTCCTCAGTTTATAAACCGTAGGCCGTAAACTGTATGCTACACAGGATTTTGACGCATATCCAAGAAAGGGTTTGTGCAGAGTGTGGAGCGCGCACTGCATGGCACGGAGCGCGGGCGCGAACACTTCCGTTTTTCTTTCAACAGTGGAAACAACTTAAAATACTCTATAATTTCTGGTCATACAGAAAATAACTTATTTATATATAACTTACGTCAATATTTATTTTTTTCCGCAGCTTTTGGTGTGCATACAGTTCAAATTAAAATGTTGGTGTTCAACTTTGCGTTTTAAAAATACAACCGTGAATTTTTCGTTTTACGGGTTAAAAAGGAAAAAGGAATGGACGCAAAAGTACACGGACCAATGGGTAATTTTAAAGCTTGTTAACGATTAACTTTAAACCTGTTGGTAGCTTAAGTAGCCTACTGAAGTAGCCTGCCTGCCTGTATTTTTTTTTTTTGAATAAAGGGTGGCAGTCTTTCATAATTAACTGTTGTTGTGGACTATATACTGGAGAAGTATTTGTTCTCCATTTGAGTGAGATGTTTTTAGGTTGCTAATTGAGCAAAGTGCTTCCATATATTTTATTAGGCCTAGTATTAGTTCAAGAATAAAATAGAATAAAATAAAAATATCGGATTAATATCAGTATCGCCAAAGCTGCGGCATCGGTATCGGAAGTGAAAAAGAGGTATCGGGACATCCCTATCAGAAATCATTCTAATATGCTGATTTTGAGCTGTTGTGAACATCTGGAGTCTTACCTGTGTAAAGTTCACAGATTTCACAATGTGCTTGTGCGCCAGGGTGAGGACCTCATCTCCAGTGACAGCATCCCATACCTTTCTGTCAGATTCAAATAAATAAATACAAAATGTAAAATATTATTTAACCAATATCATTTCACCCATATCACATTTTGTTACTGTTTGTACTTACGCTGTAAAATCTGCAGCGGCCGTAGCTGCTTTTGTAGCTTCTTTATTTAAAGTGGCACCCCAGACAGCACCTTTGTGACCCAAGAACGTCCCAATCCAGTCCCCTGTGTCTCCCTGGCGCAACATAGGTTTGCCATCTGCAATTTTTTTTGCCAAAACAAACTTTCAGACCTATCTGACAGCAATTTCACCTAAATGATGACTCTTTATGCTCACTGCCCAGGAAAGAGATCCGGATTACTGTCAATGTTTTTTTTTAAGATTCAAGAATATACATACCTTTACAAGCACTAATAAGGAAATATCCATATGGAGTTATTCCACTGAACGCCAGATCCACAACAGGTCTGGTATGGCCAGAACAGGTGAGAGGAGTCTGTCTCATAGCCATACTTACAGGATACCTAAAAAGATGACAAAATACATATGCATTTTTACTCAAACACACCCACACATTTATCAAAAATCAAGAAAATACCTAAAAAAAACAACGTTGTGAATAGAACAGATGTGCTGGCTAACTCAAGCATGGCTAGCCATGAATTCAATAATTACCTTGCAAAGACAACAAAACAACGACACACTCCAGTACTTTGTGGCCAGATTCCGTGTCGGGGAGGATTGTGGAGCTCACAGCTGCACTCCCAGCTACAGTGCTGTGCCACCAGCTACACGAGGTGTGTGTGAGTGTATGTGGGTAAGCTAAACTAGAGCCCTCGCTAACGCTACAGGAACATAATGGAAGTGTGGAAACCGGACATCATTTCCGGCCCGCGAGGCCACAGTATTGGTCAGAATCGTGTCACGTGACGCACTAATAGCGTCGCTTCGAGAAGCTATTGTACACCGGAGCTTAATATTACATGTAACGTTAAAGTGTATGCTAATTGCTAACACGTAATGTAATATGTTGTATGTTTTTGTTGTAATATAAAAGATTTTGGGTTAGGTCTTTAACATGAGAATATTTTTCAGTATTATGAAATATGAACTCCAAATTACGAGAAACGTATCATTATGAGATCAATATTAAGTTTAGCAATATTTTGAATGATGATATAATTTATGAATATTATGAATCACATTTTAACCAGATGTGGCTAAAAAATAATCCACCAAGTAACTGTTAACTGAACCACGGAGCACCTCGTGTAAAAACTTAGAAAAATTAGATAAAATTAGAACTGCGCTACTGTTTTTTGTTTTGTTTTTTTAAATACAGTGGTCACGACATCTTCAGCTGGAAAGGTTGCGGAGAGAAATGCTTTACATACAGACATCCAGATGGAAAAAAATGCGTCCGAGGCGAGCCTCACTGTTTTAAAGGTCTGATGTTACCTCCAGTGATAACAAATTTACATGATGTGATGTCATGATGATCCCAGTGTCATGGGACCGACTGTAAAAAAAAAATAAAAAAAAAAATACATCATACACATACCTGTTTTAAAGGGATAACGTTAGTTCACCCAAAAATGAAAATTCTTTCATTTACTCACCCTCAATGGTGTATGAAACCTGTATGAATTTCTTTCTTCTGCTGAACACAAAATAATATATTTTGAGTAGTAAATTATATTTTTGGGTAAACTATCCCTTTAAAGTCCGGGGAGAAATTTCTGGAAAGATATGCTATATGGATGGATGGATGGATGGATAGATAGATTTATTTGTTGTTTACCTACATTGACAGAAAAGAAACATTAAATTTACTTAAAAGTTACATCAAACTGAAATATTCAAAATCACTGTAATGCTTGTGATTGCCATCAATCAAAGGTTGCTACAGATCTTACACCATTTTATCACTCTAAAAATCTTGCTAAAAGCCATTTAGGATGAACATATACAGTAAGCACACATTTTCATGACTGGAAAACAGAAAAGCAAACACGGACGCCTCTCTACCTGCAAATTATCTTAGTGACACAGTAATGCTGAAAGCTAGATGCAAAGCAGCGTGAGTCATATAGTACCAGCATGCACCGCGACAGGCTCTGAGATCATCTGATACTCTGAGAAGTCCGAATCATTCCAGCAGATCTGTTCGTTCGCATAATTCACTTTGATGAACCGGTTCAAAAGCTGATTCACTTTTTTTAAATCATCGCTCAAGTAAAATATTTCGTGTTTATATTTCCGGTGTGTAGTTGTTTGTTGTTTATGATTAGTGATCGAAAAGATGTAAATTCATTTTAGCAATGAAAATTCTGTCATTTACTCACCCATGTTGTTTCAAACCTGCATAGCCTACTTGTTTCTTCACACACATAATTATAACATACCAACAAAATATTTTTCAGCAACACAGTATACAAAAAATTGATTCAAAAACACTATATACATAACCATTTTAAAATATATATAGAATATTTTATATGTGCAGAATTACAGGGATAAGAAAATCCCCATTCATTTAGGCTATTCATTGAATCTTTTTTGAGAACATTTCCTTCTGTGTTAAATACAGCAACAAAAACGTTTTAGGCCTACATGTTTTGAACAGTATGACGCATCAAACAAATGACCGAATTTTCACATATAGAGAATCGGTTCAGTTGAATCATAATACAGAACCGATTGAAAAGAACGATTGACTCGCGAATCGAACAGCACAACTGGAGGCGTAACCGAGCAGAACCTGAGCTTAAATCCGCACCCTGCTTTACATTATCGCATTCATTGAATCTTCCCCGTCTCAGAGCAGCAACAGCGAGCATTTACAGCAATGGCAAAGTACATCCATGTCCCAGAAGGCGCACCGGCGGTTCCTAAATTAGACGTGACGGTAGATGAGCACGATTACAGAGCCGGAGCGCTGAAACTCATCAAGACGCTCAGACCCCACTGGAAACCTTCTGAGGTCAAATTGAAGGTAATTCTCATGTCATATCTCGTCGTTTACAATTCGGGTGGTCGCTCACCGACCCTAACTGGAGCAGAGAGTCGGTATGTGCTCACTGCAACTCGTTTAACATCTTATATAATGCAAAAAGCGAAGTTAAGCGTGCTGCGCCTTGAAATCGTGAGCTGCGTCACCAGATACTAGACCCCGTCGCACCATGGTGCTAACCAGAGACACAGCAACCAATGCGAGCTGTCAAAGCGCTTGTGTTCGAACACTCATTCATTAAAATATATGGCTCTTGGATGCTACAAAGTAGGCTATTTATTGCACCATTACAATTATTACAGCAACAGTAATAAATATTAAGCAGGATGCAAAGGGAGGAAGGTGGGTGGTGGATCCTTGGAATCATTGCATTGTATTTTTTGTAATTACTTCTTCCTTCAAACTACTTAGTATCTTATGTTTTTTATCTTATGTTTTTTATTTATTATGTTTTTTATATAGTATTTTATGTTATTACTTCTTAAAAATGTAGAAAAAGTATTCCAATAGTGGTTAGTATATTTTTCATTTAGCTACTCTTAGCTACTTGTTCATTACTAGTAGCCCATACTTTCCATGGAAGCTTTGTTCCCCAAATTTCCCAAAATATAAAAAATTACGACTTTTTATCTTACAAATCTGACTCTTTTTTTTTTTTAAATTCAGTTTAAATCTCACAATTCTGACTTTTTCTCAGAATTGCGAAATATAAAAACCTAATTGCAAGTTATAAAGTCAGAATTGCAAGATATAAATTCGCAATAGAAATAAAATCAGAATATAAACTTGCAATTCTGACTTGTTCCTCACAATTGCGAGTAAATATCTTGCAATTCTGACAAGTAGTTGACTTATTTTCTCAGAATTGTGAGACATGAACTCGCAATTGTGAGTTTATATCTCACAGAAAAAAGTCGTAATTGCGGGATATGACCTCGCAATTGCGAGAAATAAAGTCAGAATTACGAGATATAGCCAAAACTCGCAATTGCGAAGAAAAAAGTAAGAATTGCAAATTTATTTATATTATTATTTATATCTTGCATAAAATAATAATTGAATTGAATTCTGAGATATCTCAGAACTGCGAGTCTATATTTCGCAATTCATACTTTATAACTCGCAATTGGGAATTTGTCTCACAATTCTGAGAAAAAAAGTCAGAATTGCGTGATATAAACGCACAATTGTGAGAAAAAAAGTCAGAATTGTGAGATGAAAAGTTTTTCAGTGATGGAAACAAGCTTCCATATATTCCATACATCCTAATAGTGACAAGTACTTGTTTAATTGCTACGGGTAGCAAATTGCTAATTTAAATCACCATTAAATTCTACACTGTAAACTGAAATTGTTCCTTTAAAGAGGTATTTATACCTGATCTAATTCATAAAAAATATGTATTTAGGTTGATTCCGAGGTATTAAACAATATTTTTTTATAATATAATATCTTTTTATTATTAGTGTATTACAATAGTTGCTGGTATACCTATTCTAGTTTTACTAACTATTAAAAGATACACAAGACATTTTGGTTACACTTTATTTTAAGGAGTCCATTTTACAGTGTAATTAAACATTTAAGTACTGTATATATAATATTAACAACATATCAGGTTAAGATTAGGGTTAGTTCCATTTAATTATGCACAATTTATAGTAATTACAATAGTAACTACATGTAACAAGGGCACTGTAAAATGAAGTGCTACTGACATTTAAAAAACAAAAACTTTTGAATGACCATTTGTTAATGATTTGTTAAAAATGATATAACGTAGTAATGCTAGGTAATGTTCTTAATGAAAGTTATTATAAAGTGATATTTGTTTAACTTGCATTCGATGAGAATCTGGGTGGGGTTTATATAACGTATGCATGAAGTATGAGGAAGATATTTTCCAAATTTTCTTGCTGCAGCAGTGGGTTATGGTCATACAGCATTCCTCATTTCTAAAATGGGTCGAAGTCAATATTTATGTAGGACAGTCAAAGTAAAGACATTTGTTTGCTATCCAGTTAAGTTACTGTACGACTATTAGGTGTATGCTTACAGCTGACACAAAAAGACGGCTGTGACAGTGACATTACACTGCTCTGTACACCCCATTGCATTCATACATGATTGATTAACCTGAGATGGGTGGAATCAAGAGTACAGCGAAGGAGTTTTCCAAGAACAAATACATTTCATATGACTTCTCATTCTCCTAGAAGTTTTCAGTCTTTCCAGACAAGCAACATTTCACAGTTTCTTGGAAACTTTTAAGTCAGTTCCACTAATTAAGGAACCTGTATGTATTGACTGTTGACCATGGCAATAACCATGTTTAATGTGACGGTTCAGGTTTCCGTCACCTTGGTGTTGTTGAGTACTGTGAAAGAAATCTTTTCTTTGGCGGTGCACCTTGAATCAAGTTTTTCAAGTGCTTAGTAATGGCATTGGATCGAACGTCCACCGGATTTCGGATCGAGATTGAGTCGTGTGGAAATTTCCATCATATAGGCCTAATTGGTGCTTTATTGGTCATACAATGATTTTGCCAGAGTAATTCTTTGGTTTTTGTAGAGCAATTGGACCCCATTGACCTTCATTGTATAAAAAACCCCTAAGATATTCTTCAAAATTTATTTATTCAAAAACTATACAAGTTTTTGAGCAACATCTGTCCTTTTAAGTTACAAATAAACCCCAAATGAACTCACTTCCCCTTTAAACCATCCCGATGAAAAATCATCAATCTGTAATAATATTCTTGTAAGCTGAACACTTTTTAGCCTGAGGTGCGGAACAGTGTTTCCTTGTATAAACAGAGTTGGTAGGGGTGTGTCACGTCGCTCACATGTGGGAGCGAAACTAGATATGTATTGGGTTGTTTTCATCAACTTTGAAACAAAATTGAGGGCTCAGCACATGCCAGGCTCTGACCCTGGCAGAAATCAAATTCCTGACGTTCCGCCCACTGCCAATCAATCCCAGATAGTACAGATGATTGTGGCCTGGAATGCTCTGTGTCCCAAACACGCTCCATTAGTAGACAATGCAAATTTGTTCAGCTTGGACACACTGAATGCACCACCTTTTGTGCTGGTTTTGATCCTAAATAAATTTGTTGTTTTGGTTACGTTGAGTTTTGGTGATTCATCTTTTTTTGTATACATTTTGCATTCAGCTGATCAAGTGGCGAAAAAAACCTAAAAGGAACTCGGGGCATGTGATGCTGATGCCAACAAAGAGCCTTTTAATGAACATCATATCGAAAGGTTAACCTCAAACCATCTGAGCGAGCTGAAAAAGATGACCTCTTTACTTTTTTCTTCCTCTTTCTGCAGTTTTTCACCGACGGCATCACGAACAAGCTGATTGGCTGTTATGTCGGCGGGTCCATGCAGGAAGTGGTCCTGGTACGGGTCTACGGGAACAAGACGGAACTGTTTGTGGACCGGGAAAACGAAGTGAAGAGCTTCCGTGTCCTGCAGGCACACCGGTGCGCTCCACGTCTCTACTGCACCTTCAACAATGGCCTGTGCTATGAGTTTCTGGAGGGTGTGGCCCTGGAGCCCGAGCACATCCGCAGCTCCGCCGTCTTCAGGTTAGAAACTGTATGTTCAAGTGGGCTGATCAGACCTAATTGATTCAGGACGGTGTGACGGAAATGGAGATACCGGCGTTGACCTCCAACTAGACAGACACTTGTCTCATTACCCCAAACCTTACCCAGTAATCCCTTAAGACATGAATGACGCACTGCCCTCTCTCTCTCGCACACTGACCCAGGCCTCCTGCCAATACGTGTCGGGTCTCAGACAGCTGTGAGAGAACAAGGCTACTGTGTTAGCAGGGTGATGACGTAATAAAATGTTGGCTGTTAAACTATTTTAAATGCACTGTATACAAAAGTTTGGGGTTAGTAAAAAATGAATACTTTTATTCAGCATAAAATTGATCATAAGAGACATTTATAACATTACAAAACATTTCTATTTTCAAATAAATGTTCTTCAGCACAACTGTTTTCAACATTAATAATAATAAAAAAGGTTTCTTAAGCACCAAATCAGCATATTAGAATGATTTCTGAAGGATCATGTGACACTGAAGACTGGCTACAAAAAATTAAGCTTAGCCATCAGAGGAATAAATGTCATTTTAAAATCTATTAAAATAGAAAACTGATTTTTTTTTTGTAATAATATTTGACAATATTACTGTTTTCACTGTATTTTTGACCCAATAAATGCAGCCTTGGCGGGTGAGCATAAGAGACAAAATCAAAATCGTACCGACCCCAAACTTTTGAACGGTTTGTAAGTATATTACATACTGTAGGGTTCAAAAATGAAAATTGAATCTGAACCTGAAAATAATCTGATTTTATTTGTTTACAGGAGCATTGCAAGACAGCTGGCAAAATATCATGCCATACATGCCCACAACGGCTGGGTGCCCCAGTCAGACCTCTGGCTGAGAATGAGCAAGTACTTTTCTCTCGTTCCTACACACTTTGAGGACCCTGAGATGGACCAGAGGTGAGCTTCAAATTTAAGGATTGCACCGTGTTTTTAAAGCCGTATATATATGGTAAAATTATGCTTTGACGTTTTTTCAGCAAAGCAGAACATGTAGAGTAACAGCCTTAGGCTTGTGACACCCGGCAACTGTCAATACAAAGAGGTTGAGATCTCAACTTCACTTGCTATAACATTCAGAAAATACATAAAGAAAACATGCTTTGCTTACACTGTGGTTTGAAAATCCTCCCAATGCTACATGACTCATCCTGGCACAGATACATGTGTTTGCACAGGAGCAAGTTCAGAAAAACACACATTCAAAAAAATCCAAATTCATTTAGCAGAAATAATCTTTAGTAATATTTTAAAAATAACTCCTTTTAAAGATAGCTTCTGAATGTGCTTTACATAAGATGACTAAAAGACATGGCAAGATAATAAAGAATGAAAAAATAATCAATTATAAAACAGTATAAACATATATTATACAGTATAAACATGCTTATCAAAAAAGAGAAATTGAAAAGTCAATAGGCTGTTCTGAAATACTGTTTTACAATTAGATTTAAAGTCGCTGGCTCTCTAATGTCAGAATGTCTATTCAACAATTTTTGCAGATGCAACTAGATTTGTACATTGTCTGAAGGAAATATGAGTGGTGCTTGTACGTACAAAACTGGGACATGGAGTTTGTTTGTTTTTCTTTACCACATTGCTATGCATGTTGCTAGAGTGATAGTCCAAGTTTGAGCAAAATAAATAGTTCCGGTAGGCTTGAATTTAGTGTAGGATTAAAAATGGATTATATTATGGAAACAATCCATTATTGTGCAACAACCTGTCACAACAGAATAAATGCCCATACAGTAACTTACTTTACTATTTATAGACGATCATTTTTTGAAGTAGTCTTGCATCAGACCTGGAAATTAAGGCTTTTAATCTGACTGACTAAGGCAGGTACAATGTGTCTTAATTGAATCACGCTGGAACACAGAAGCTTGTTTGTGTTTTCTGAATGCATGTATGTGTCATTTGTCCCCAGGCTGAACAGTGAGGTGCCCAGCTCCGCGTGTCTTAGAGACGAGATGATCTGGCTTCAGCAGAACCTTTCTAAACTGGGTTCCCCAGTCGTTCTCTGTCACAACGATCTGCTCTGTAAGAACATCATCTACAACCAAAAGGAAGGTGAGTCCTACAAACCCCAACAGCTTCCTTGAGCCACAGCGTTTGTTTCCCCAACCCCCCTGCCTAAGGTAGGCTTCAATTCAGTGTTTTCACCTCTGAAATATAGCGTGGATGACCTTTCCTAAAGGATGGTCAAATTACATTCTCATCCAATTTCATCAAGGGATCAGGAGAATCCACTGGTTTCCATAAAATGTGTTTTCTGTTCTTGAAAATCAAAAGCAAAAGTGTGTTTTTGTTTGCTTTGGGGAATGTTGCTGTGATGCTGTTTACTCTCTTCATGATGTAGAGACTGGCGACTGTCTGCGCTGCCTGAGCCACAGGACGGAGAGTGAGAGAGTGTGACTCCGGTCATTCCTGTTATGCAGAACGTTTTCAGTCCTTTCATTTCTGTGAATATATTTAAGAAATAAGGAAGTATTTCAATAAAACACTATACCAGGCTTTTATAAATATGCTGTGGTCAGGCGTAGGCACTTCAGCTTTATTTATACAATGGCAAGGAAAAAAACAAAGGAAAATAAAAGCTAAAATAATATGTTTTTAAACTTATTTGAAACATAAGTTAGATAAGGAAAATTGACATTGGTATTATTAACAGTTATATTCATATATTTTTGATATATTTGATGATTTGAGTGGATGTTGACATTTTTGTCAAGCTCTCAGGTGTTAAAACTAAAAAAATATAAATAATGTGTAAATAATAATGTGTATAATTACTATATACTTAAATAAAAAATAAATGAAAATAATAATAAATAATAAATGTAAATTAATACTTATCTGATTGTGATTTCCACCATAAAGTGGGCTTTAGATTTTATCCAATATATTAATTAGGACATATATGATTGGGAAAAATAAAATCATCAGCATAACAGGAATGACTCACATGGAAGAATATAAGCATGAGAAAATGGCTGCTCTGCCACAGTAGTAGTGTGAGAACGTGTAGTTCCTGTCTCTCACCTTTTTTTTTTTTTTTTTTTGAGGCTTTCAAACCGATTATCACCAGCATGTATCAGTTGCCCTAATGGTATCAGTTGCCCCTAAAAACTGTTCTTGGAGCAGTAAATAATTCACAACACACGATTAAAGATTGGGTCATGGAAATCTGCTTCGAGAACAGGGCTTGGAGGCAGCTACGACCTTGGGCACATGTTTGTATTTGAATTTTGAGAGAGGAAGGAGGCTCTGTTTTCAGAAAAAAAGCCAAGCCACATCCTCCAACTCGCTTTTAACACAAACTGAGGGGTGGGAGGAAGTTTTCACAGTAAAATGTTTAAGTTTTTGACAACCCTGCACACTCAGCCCCCTCCCCTTCACGCCGAGACCTATAGAAGGCAAGAGCCGGGAGCGTTACGCAACAGTCTGAGAGCATACTTGCTTTTGTTTTTCATGTCTTTCGTTGACACTCAGGGAGTCAAATAAGTTTGAGAGTCCCACAGGCTCGACCTGCGCAGGAAGCCATCGTGGCATTTGCGTAGAGCCAGTAACTTGGGGGGCCTCATTGGATGTCTAATCGACCAATGGGGATGCTGTGTGGTGGGGGTGTGCGTTTATGAGATGAGCCGTGTTTGTTCTTAAAGGGGGAGGTGCCCAGTGGCCTCTCTGCAGTGAAGCTGTGTGTGTTCTGTGACAGATGTGAGTTTGCCAAATCTCTTCATCTGCTGCACAGGGCTATAGCCACTGACTGGAGGTGTTCAGTGTGTCCCGCTAGGACGCCACCGGGTCCGGTAACCACCTCACGTGTCTCTTTCTGTAGACCAACACTTCTGTCCAATGTCAATAAAACTTTTTTTTTTATACACCATAAGCTCTAGAGCACTGGGCATATGCAAGGCCATAAAGGCCATAAACACACATTAGGTGCACTAATGTTACATGTAACTTGTAAGGCAGTGATTTAACGAATAATACATTACACATATTTAGACCGAGAGGAGTAAGGCTTTGAATTCTGAAGTCAACACTGTTCACATCACCTGACCAATCAAATCATTGCTTGCTAGACCACTGCTATACAGACTGTGTGCCACTAGATGGTGACGTTGCCCATTTTCTCTCCTTTACCTCCTCTGTCCTTCCAGCCCTGGGCTTACAGTACAGCCATCTTCTATGCATTTTCCAAAGCTGTAAACCTTTCTTTAACCTGAATGGTTTATCCATTCTTTGCCTTTCTTCATTTTTATTTAACTCTTTTTCCTTTCACTGTTTTACAGTGTAGAGCAGAAGACTGTTTGCGCAAGGCGCACTTTCTTTTGCCAGCCAAGAGATTTCCTGGAAACGGTCAAAAACTTGCAATGACTTTGCCAACTTTTGAATTGTTTGTTTTCGTTTAAAAATACCCTAAAATGAATAAGAATAATTCTGATCATGATTCTGATAATACATATTTTCCTTTAAAAAAACAAAACAAAATGAAAACTGATTGCAAGTTTTTCACTTTTCCTCTCAGCAGGCTCATGTAAATGAGTGATTCATTAATTACATACACTTTAAAAAAAAACATGTTATTTTAGTTTTAAAAGATGGATTATAATTTTTATATTATTATTATTATTATTATAAAAGCTTTAAAAATTGTATTGTCAATTTTGCAATTCCCCCTACACTTAACTTTTTAATTTCACCCCCATTATAAATTAAGAAAAGTGTTAAAATCAGGGAAATTTTTATTTGTGGAAATGAGACGTGACAGGGTAGCATGGTTTATACTGGTATAATAAATATTGGTAGAACGTTGCATTGTGATCTGAGAGAGAGTAGCTATTTTTGGCATAATTTCCAAAATGATCAGTATTTGAGAATTTTTTAATTCAGAAACTATATATACATTTTTTTCCCCAAAACCATCTCGCACACAAAATCAAAATCATCCAATAGCCTTGATCGGTTAATTCTGACTGGATGTGAAAGAATGAAATGATATATTTGCTGTTTAAACTTAGTGTCCCTAATTGAAGAATCACCTCAATATAGCATGCTGTTTTTTTCCTACATGCATGCTATGAGTGCATGAAATCTGTCTCCATGTCTTATTCTCTTTCTGTCATTTGTTTATTCTTTGTTGTCTTGCACCAGAATGCAAATCCTTACTCCTTTTCCCAGATGTGATTTGATCAGTCATGTAAATAGCAGAAAATGTCCATGTAGTGTTGGTTTGCTAATACAGGCAATAGATTCTTACAGTAAAAAAAAAAGAACAAGGGTTAAGAAGGGCAATGCCCATGAGCTTTTCTAAACAAATTTCTATTTGTTTCCCCTCCTGCAGGAAATGTCAAATTCATTGACTACGAATATGCTGGGTACAATTACCAAGCCTATGACATTGGGAATCACTTCAATGAATTTGCAGGTAATGCGATATGACCCGAATGCTATTCTAACCTGCTTAACCAGGATCGAAAGATTTCTAATGTGAATGGTTGTGGGTGTGGCCTTGTGATTGACAGGTCTGAATGAGGTGGACTACACCCATTATCCTGGGCGAGAGCTCCAGTTGCAGTGGCTCCGGTCCTATCTGGAGGCCTACAAGGAGTACAAATCACAGGGCACACAGGTCTCCAACACTGAAGTGGAGTTGCTGTACGTGCAAGTCAACCGCTTCGCCTTGGTGAGTTGAAACTGGATTTATCCGCCACTGTCTGGAATCGTGACGCATTTTGATCCATCTGCACCCTGCCAAACTAAACATCAGGCTTTTGCTTTTTCAATTTAATTACTTTCTTTAATGCATTTTACAAAGCAAACTGGAACATCGTGAGCAGTTTAACTATTTAGCAGGTAGATGGTCTGCATTAGAGTGACGCTTGAAATGTAGACCGAGGTATGAATAGTGATCGCAAGTAGTCAGGGATGGAGCCTTGACATCCTGCACACCTTTATAGAGATTCGCAGGCATCTAATGAGAGGACGTGTGTGTGCGCGCGCTCACAGGTCATTCTTTGATGATTGAGTCGCACACCTGCTCTTTAGTCCTTGCTTGATGATGATATTTACTTCAGAGAGGAAAACTAATTGAATATCCAGTTTACTCTCGCAGTTCAGTCTTTTTGTGATCAATAGACGTGTTAAAAGCAGGCTGAGATTTTTTTCCAGTTTGTCGGGAGGGGGGAAAAAGCCCTCAGAGAAAAAAATTATCCTCTGGCTCTAAGATATGGCGAACAAAACTGAAGGAGGCACCGTTTTCTCTCCCTGTCCCTGAGAGGGACCTTGAGAGACGCTAAAACAAATGCCAGAGGAATGCCACAGTGTGAGGCTTAATGAACGGATGTGCGTGTTTTGTTGCCTTTATTTTGGATTCCTTTTCCTGAAGCCTTATTTGAAAGCTCTGTGAAAATGCCCAAGAATATTATATTAATCAGAATATGGGCATTTTCTGATTCTGTAGGCGTAATGTAAGCGCACTAACCTGCCATAAACAGGTTTAGCCATGTTAGCCAATACTGTATAAGACAGCTGGATTATGCCTGTATTAATAATAAATGACTAATCAGAATACATGATCTAAAAGTCTACCTATATTATGGCATTTAGATAATGTCAAACAAAGGTAATTTTGGTTGATATTAGTGAGAGTTGTGTAAAGAAAAAAGATGGTGTGTAAAAAAGCTGATAAAGCCTATTTTAAATGGCTACAAAGAGGAAATCAATAATTGTTCACACAATAATTTATATGATTTATACACACTACCATTTAATAGTTTGGGGTCAGTATGTGCGTTAAATTGATGAAAAGTGAGAGTAAAGGCATTTACATTGTTACAAAAAATTCTAATAAATGCTGTTTTTTTTTTACTTTCTATTCATTAAAGAATCCTGACAAAAAAAAAAAAGTATTACGGTTTTCACAAAAATATTAAGCACGACAACTGTTTTCAACATTGATAACAATAAGAAATGTTTTTTGAGCATCAATTCAGCATATTAGAATGATTTCTGAGTGATCATGTGACGCGTGAAGTAATGATGTTGAAAATTCAGCTTTACCATCACAGGAATAAATGACATTTTAGAATATATTCAAACAGAAAACAATTATTTAAAATTATAATAATATATCACAATATTACTGTTTATACTGCATTTGTGATCAAATAAAAACAGCCTTGGTGAGCATAAGAGACAAATAAAAAAATTCTGACCTTAAACTTTTAAACAGTGTTTTCTTGAAGCTCTGCTTTAGTGTGGCATCTTGATGTTTACAAACCATCTTCACATGCTTCGGCCAGGAGACATGGAGTTTTATAAAAGATGATCTAAATATGTTAAGAAATTGTGTTTGGGGGGGTTCAGGACCCTTGAATCTGGCAGAGACAAACATTTATTCTGTGCAGTTGAGTGAAAAACAGGATAGAGACTTTATTATAGGCAAACCCGTGATCTTTACTCGCATGATGGCAGGAGTGATTCAGTCTCATCAGAGGGGCTTTTATATATATATATATATATATATATATATATGCCACATTTTATAAGCTTTTACTT
This sequence comes from Gila orcuttii, assembly GCA_026230005.1. Taxonomy (NCBI): domain Eukaryota; kingdom Metazoa; phylum Chordata; class Actinopteri; order Cypriniformes; family Leuciscidae; genus Gila; species Gila orcuttii. Next base: position 15,175,364 of record JAPDVR010000006.1, read on the forward strand.
TGCTGTCACTGATCCAGAATCAACACAAATAACTTCCATGCAGTTATCTTTTTTCCTTCTTTAATGGCTCCACTAAAAGGAAGCAGTCTTTGCTTAGAAAGGTGTGGGTCAAATGTTTCCAAGCAACAATACAACATACAATCTGTCTCAGTTAACTCCAGTGTCAGGGTGAATCCAACAAAGCCTGTCTAGAAGATCTCTTAGTTTTATTTTACCCCGAAATTTTTATAAATAAATATGAATATATTTATTAAATGAAGCCTGTTTTAGTAATAACAGTTAAGTGTCCACCTCATCATCTTAATGCAAAAAAAATCACATTTTATATATATATATATATATATATATATATATATATATATATATATATATATATATATATATATATATTAGGGTAGTATTTTTATAAAATAAATATAATTATGTCTAGATTTCCTTTATTTAAATAAAGCCAAAATTCTTTGTGGTTCTAGATAGTTTCATATGTAATATATGAATCAGTGATCATTTACATACACTGTTTAAATTAATGTTATATTTATATACTATGTTTATTAATATTTTGAAATAAATTGTATTTTTTTATGATGAGTTTTCAATTTTATGTGCTTTTGTCATTTGTTTTTTAAATGTATATTTTAACTTTAATATTTTTTCCAGTAATTTTTAAGTTAGTTGCAAAGATGCAAAGTTTTGCATCTAATACTGAAGCATTATTTAAATTACCGAAAATTATTCGGTATATATAATTATACCTTATCGGTATATATAATTATACCATATCTTATATATATAAATATATATATATATATATATATATATATATATATATATATATATATATATATATATATATTAGGGGTGTAACGGTTCACAAAATTCACGGTTCGGTTCGATACGATACACTTGTGTCACGGTTCGGTTCGGTACGGTTCGGTATGTTTCCGATACAGCAAAAAGAAAGAAATGCCAGAGAAATTTCCTTGATTTAATTTTTTTTATTATATTTTTATTAAAACTAACATCATAAAGTATGATATTTTTTTAACTTTGAGCAATGATGGAGCTATACTTGACTTTTCTTAGGAGCATATAAAACAAAACAGCTCCTTGGACAAAATTAAATGTAATATTATAGTAGTGTGGCGAACAGGACGGCCGAGGGACGTGAGAGAACGGCGCGAGCCTGGCCGGTGGTGCGATATTGCTAATGAGCAGCACCTGTGAAGCACACCGGTCTCGCATCTCTCACGGAGGAGCGGAAGCATAAAGGGGGAGTGACGACGTTGATGATCGAGAGAGGAACAGGCCTGTATTTTAGTTGTGTTTGGTTTTTGTATTTGTATTTTATTTTAGCCAGCAGTCGTCCGCGAGGGGCTGCTGGCGGTATTTTGGTTTGTTTGTTTTATTTTAATAAAGTTTATTTCAGTGTTGCCAGATTGGAAATGTCCAATTATCGTACCAGTAGTTCAAAATTATCGTATTTGGAAGAAAATGATCGTACACGGCGTAACCGTGCAGAATACAGCTATTTATCCCCACATGTAGGATGGATTGTTTGGTTTTGTTGACGGGGGGGGGGGGGGGGGGGGGGGGGGGGGGGGGGGTTGTGTAGTGTTGACGTGGTGCGGGCCGGGCGACGCCGTGTGGTGCCTGTGTGTGTGTGTGTATACGTGCTTGCGTGCAGGCAGGCGAGCCTGCAAAATGATTCTGGGTCAGAGAGAGAAGCGGTAGGATGTGTGTTTGGACGAACGACTGAAAACTCTGAAATTATCGTACATTATGGGATTTTTTTCATTATTGATCGTACATCGTACAGAGGTCAAAAATATCGTACAAATACGATAATTATCGTACATCTGGCAACACTGGTTTATTTGAATGTTCGCCGGTTCCCGCCTCCTTCTTCCCTGAACATTGTTACAAGTAGGTTTATTTTAGTTCAGATTAACATTTGAGGGCAGCAATTGTATTCATAATGTCAAAATAAAACCGACGTGATGTTACTTGAAAGCATTATAGCCTACTATTCCTGCCAAACTTCCATGGTTACAGTTAGTAGTGTTACTAAAGTAAATCCATGGTGAATATTGCTGATCTGTGGACACTGATAGTTCATTCATGGCACAATGTTTCTTCCTGGTTTCCACGTCAGCGCTGTTTGATCCGTTAATAACGGAGAAATGCGAATGTTTCTCACTAGATCTCGCAGCGATGTTATTACTTCAGTGGTGAAGTCAAATGCTTTCTTTACTGGATGTCTCAGCGCTGTGTAGTAACAGTGCTGCTTGAATAATATCGGCTCGCGCTGCATTGGCCCAGACTGATAAACGGTCCGTCAACCACACAATAAACGAGTAGCTCAGTTTCGTTCCGCTTACATTACATTTGCCATTTGATGTTGGGCAATGTTGTGGTCACGCCAGCGTCTCTCACATTATAAGCGCGCTTGCCACGCGCGACGCGCCTACATTTGAAATAACGAAATTTTGGTCGGCAGGAAAAATGGTCCAACGAACCGTTCGGTTCAAAAATGCGTACCGAAAACCGAACCGAAAGCCTCGTACCGAACGGTTCAATACGAATACGTGTATCGTTACACCCCTAATATATATATATATATATATATATATATATATATATATGTGTGTGTGTGTGTATAATATTATTATTATTATTATTATTTTTTTATTTTTTTTTTGGTATACAGTATGACATTTCTCTTTGAGCTTTAGCTGCCAATACCCTGATTTCTTCCTCTGTGACAAAAGTAAATAAAAATATTTTATTTACACTTTATTTTAAGGTGTCAATGTTACAGTGCAAGTATACATTTATAAGTATATACAGTATAAGTATACATGATAATAATTCACTTTATGTACTTACTATAGGACTAGGGTTAGGATTGGGGTTTGATTTAGGGTTAGTTGCATGTAATTATGCATAATTTATAGTTATTACTGCAGTGCATACATGTAACATGTAACAATGACGCTGTAAAATAAAGTGTTACCAAAGTTAAAGCTATCCTCATTTTTCCTCCTGGTATTTGGTTTTGGTTCTCCCCAGGCATCTCATTTCTTCTGGGGACTGTGGGCATTAATCCAGGCTCAGTACTCCACCATTGACTTTGACTTCTTGGGGTAAGTTTTATCTTCTCAACAACAATGTCCATATAATTGAGGTTTGAACAATGCATTCTCACTCTTGACCACCATATTTTCTTCTGCAGATACGCAGTTCTCCGTTTCAGCCAGTACTTCAAGATGAAGCCAGAGGTGACGTCAATGCACCTTCCAGAATAATATCTCAGGTCCGTGTGTTGCGCTACTCTAGAGAAGGGCTCCCCCTGGTGGACACTAGAACTAGCTGGAGGCCTCTTCAGTTCGTAGACTGAACACTGCACTTACTTGTCTGAACACATCATTTTAGATAAGCCCCAAAATCATTACCGAACTCAAAGTTGGTTTAGTGTTATAGAAAACCAAGCACCTAAGTCGTCCTCCTCGCTTTTATGTGGCGGTCAAGAGAGAGGGTCACCCCAGTGCCCTAGTTCATGATATTGCCAATTGAGGAAGCAAAACAACTGACAAAAATATGGCTTACTCCGGAGCCTTGACTTGCCAATGTGTGTGAAGTTTGAGCCTGGGAGAATCTCAAATAAAGAAAAGCTCCCCAGATACTGAACCTCCAAGGACATGGAACCTCAGACAACAACAATTATTATCAGAAGACAGAGAGGAGGGCCACCGGGTCTGTTTTTAGCAACTAACTATCATCCTAAAGGTCATTCCTGCTTGTTTACACAACTTTTAAGGGGAGAAATCTGTGTACTGTAAGATAATATCGGGCTTACTGTATTGATAGTCACTGATTCTGTCTAACCGGCGAACTTCTGGCCTGCCTGTTCCTACGAGGGTTGTTTTGGCACAGCTGTGGTAAAAGATATGTGATTCAGGGACCAATAGAAGCTTCGTTGTTTGTTTTTGGCAGACGATTCCTCCCTCATCATGTCACTGTGAACCACTGTATAGCGCATTCATAATTGTTTTCTCAGCGTGGTGCTTGGAGAAGGTAGACGCACAGTAGCCGTGGCTACAATGAGCCGGTAGCTAATCTGAAGCCCACACCAAAGTGCTGATATTTCTTGCTTGTACATTATGCACATGTCTATTTTTCCACATTAGAAATAACATGGTAATATTTACAGTTCGAACGGTGGATTTTGTACTTATTTAAATGCCACTGGTAAAGAGATTGCTAGTGAGCCGTGTACTTTTTTTCTTGGAGGTATCGGTGAATTCTTTGTAATGGATGTCATTTTTGGAAGCCTTAACAACGGCATCGCCTGCTAGACGCACTAAAGCTTTTGTATTCATGCTCCCCTTCCGCATGACAGGCCTTTTTGCACAAAACTGACTGCTTTGAGAACAAAACCAGTCCCCACTTTATCTTGCAATGGGCCACTCTTTCTGCTCAAGAAATAGTTTAACTTGCACATGTTGGGAGTAGAGATTTTGGTAACACTTTATTTTACAGGGTCCCTGTTACACATGTTACTAAATTGAACTGCTATAGTAAATAGTTTATATGGATCCCCAAGTCTCTCCACACAGTAATGAAATTTACTCCGAACCAAGGTCAGAAATTAATTTGGACTTGGCAAAAAAAAAAAAGTCCTAGAATTTAAAATGTGGTGGAAACAATGTCCTTGTGTTAAATTATTATTTTTTTATATAGTATATAAATATTTTTTTATCTGTTACATACACTACTACTGTTCAAAAGTTTGGGGTCAGTAAGATTTTTTTTTATTTTTTTTTAAGAAATAAATACTTTTATTCAGTTATTCTTTTGCTATCCTGAAAAATAACCGATAATGGTTTCCACAAAAATATTAAGCATAAGCATAATTGTCTTCAACAACTAAAAATTCAACTTTGCCATCACAGGAATTACATTTAAGATATATATTAAGCATCTCTTAAGTTTGTATTTTTGATCAAATAAATGCAGCCTTGATGAGACAAAAGGTTTTCAAAAACCTTAGAAAAACACACTGACCCTTAGCTTTTGAACAGTAGTGTAATATTTTGTTTCCATAATATTCTATTCTTTGCTGATTTAGTTGTGTTTAGACCCTTTGAATTAAGTTATTTGAAATAAAATGGATATAAAAAGAAAAAGAATAGCCATCATAAATGCCACTGAAAATCATTTCCAGTTAGTTTCTGACGCTGCTCACGAGCAATGTAATATAAAGTGTGACCAAAAAGTTTTCTAGTGCAAACTTCGGCTCTGAGACTTGCCTTCGCACCGCCTGGCTACCCTCATTTACCTCACTTTCCTGTGTCAGTTTGCCTATAATTACAAACAACCATATACAATTGTGTAAATACTAGAAACTGTGAACTTCGGGTTGTTTTATTGTATTTTGAAGTATGCTTCTTTTCCTATGCCAGTTCTTTTGTAACTGTCAAGCTTGCACCTTGATAATGTTTTTGAACTGTCAAGGACCACACAGAATGCTACGTTTTTCTTTTCTTTTTTTTTTTAAATCGTAATACACCCAGAAAAGTTCGCCATAATATTGGGAAATATATAACAGTCTTCGATGATTAACTGATTTCTTTGCACTCTTTAGCATTTTTATAAAAACCGGAAGTGATGTGGTTTCAACTTTCATCCAATTAAGTGCTTCTGGTGAACATATAATGTACAGAACTGCCGCAAGCATCTGTTGGTGTTTTTTTCAGTGTAGGTGTGTAAGTACAACTGTAATTAAACTGTAAAAGAAAATCTTTGTTTATTATTAAACAATGTTTATTGTCCACAACTAAACAGAGATATTCTTTTATCTAAACAGAAGTACTGTTAAGTAGACTTAATAATAATCTGGGGATGAAATCCTAAAGTGTTGCATTGTAGATTCTGCTTCAAATCATTTGAATGGAAATAAAATTCTGCAAGTTTATTTGCCCCGTTTCATGTCTTGACTTGTCATTTTGCTTAAAAGTAAGAGATTGTGCCATGAAGAATAATATTTGATGTAATTCACAGTTATTTGGAATGGTATGCGCACAGTGTGTTTATGTAGAGCGAATCCAAACTAATAGATTGAGACACTTTTTGTTCACAGAAGAGGTTCACGGCAGGTCCTCCTGCATTTTTTGCTATAGTGTTTCAGAATGAAATAATTATAACGGCGCTCCAGTTCAAACTGTAATTGAATTAGTTCCAGTCCCTCCAGCGACTTCCACCAAGAGCTCTGCATTAATTACCAAATTCAATATCTGTATTCACGCCTCAACTTATTTCCATTTTACAAAGGTCATATTTTAAACACTTGTCTGAAATAATTACAAGTGCAAAACATATCGATGTTTCGTTCAATTTTTGTGTGCCTCATTTAGGCTACATATAACATAAGCCTAAAAGTTTGTTTCCTGCAGCCTTCTCAAAGTTCTCTGCACTCTTATTAAAAAGCAAGATGCATCGTACAAAAAGGCCATGCACAATGCACTCGTCAATTCATGCGTCCTTCTTTTTTTCCACAACAGGTGGTAGACATGGATTAAATGACTGAAAAAGCTTAAAAGCATCTGTAGGCAGAACGGAGCAGACAAAGCTCTCATTCACAGCATCTCTTTTAACACACGGCAGGAGGGTGTAATAAAGCAATACGCAGTTATGGAAGTGTGTCTCATAGAGACAAGGTCATGATAATACGGTTTGAGGAATAAAGATGTAAAAGCCGCTGGGTTTGCGAGCCACAAACAATGTGCAGCGGGTCAGGGCGTTCATTCATCTTGATTAGATGTGCCAACCTAATTACAAGCGGAGGAAACAGTAATTAGCACAAGTCTCACCTCGTTAATCACAAAAGACTTCTTCAGTCTATTTTTATCTGATTAATGGCTCTTTAAACATGGGGGGATATTTATATTTGGGGTAATTGTACTCGGCTTGCTCGATCTAGTTTTATTTCACTGTAACCTCATTAGTTTTCATTGTTTAATGGAAGCTCTTGTCAAGGCTAATGTGTGTGTGTTCACAATGAGATGACTTTAATAGGCTGCAAGGCTGATCCGATGTTTTGAGGGTATTAATGAAGACGGTTTTGTTTATGGCTAGCAGCATTTATAGACATCACAAAATGGCTGGGTCAGTGCTAAATCATATTATCATTCATGACTACTGAAAATCATTTAGGCAGCCAAGACACCACAGGTGAATTAGAGTAAAAATGATAACTAATAGAGATCACCAGACTTACTCACTTGATTTATCACAGTATTAATACAACTGTTTCTCAAATGTATAGTTTAAATATGCAGACAAGACATAATCTAATTAAATAAACACATTAGCATACATAGATTAGAAATTGGCCAGGTTCTACATTCTTGTTTCAATTTAAGACATACAGAAAAATTCTGAGAAAACTACAGACGCAGTTAGATAAAGTGTAGTAAAATATACAAAATGTATTTTGGTTGTTTTCTTTAGATTTGAAGAAGACAAAATGGCCCAAAATCTCAAAATTGACCGGTGCAAAAAAAAAAAAAAAAAAACAATGGTTTTGCCTGTAGTGTTTTGCCTTAAAACAGTATAACAGAAAGTGTAAAGCAAACAAAAAAGTGTAAAGGCTTTCTGTCATCATTCACTTATCCTCATGTCGACTTAATATATTATTGATTTATTTATATACAGTATATACACACGAATATTATATATATATAGCCTATATATATATATATATACAGGTCCTTCTCAAAAAATTAGCATATTGTGATAAAGTTAATTATTTTCCAGAATGTAATGATAAAAAATAAACTTTCATATATTTTAGATTCATTGCACACCAACTGAAATATTTCAGGTCTTTTATTGTTTTAATACTGATGATTTTGGCATACTGCTCATGAAAACCCAAAATTCCTATCTCAAAAAATTAGCATATTTCATCCGACCAATAAAAGTGTTTTTAATACAAAAAAAAAGTCAACCTTCAAATAATTATGTTCAGTTATGCACTCAATAGTCAATACTTGGTCGGGAATCCTTTTGCAGAAATGACTGCTTCAATGCGGCGTGGCATGGAGGCAATCACCCTGTGGCACTGCTGAGGTGTTATGGAGGCCCAGGATGCTTCGATAGCGGCCTTAAGCTCATCCAGAGTGTTGGGTCTTGCGTCTCTCAACTTTCTCTTCACAATATCCCACAGATTCTCTATGGGGTTCAGGTCAGGAGAGCTGGCAGGCCAATTGAGCACAGTAATACCATGGTCAGTAAACCATTTACCAGTGGTTTTGGCACTGTGAGCAGGTGCCAGGTCGTGCTGAAAAATGAAATCTTCATCTCCATAAAGCTTTTCAGCAGATGGAAGCATGAAGTGCTCCAAAATCTCCTGATAGCTAGCTGCATTGACCCTGCCCTTGATAAAACACAGTGGACCAACACCAGCAGCTGACATGGCACCCCAGACCATCACTGACTGTGGGTACTTGATACTGGACTTCAGGCATTTTGGCATTTCCTTCTCCCCAGTCTTCCTCCAGACTCTGGCACCTTGATTTCCGAATGACATGCAAAACTGAGCAACAGTCCAGTGCTGCTTCTCTGTAGCCCAGGTCAGGCGCTTCTGCCGCTGTTTCTGGTTCAAAAGTGGCTTGACCTGGGGAATGCGGCACCTGTAGCCCATTTCCTGCACACGCCTGTGCACGGTGGCTCTGGATGTTTCTACTCCAGACTCAGTCCACTGCTTCCGCAGGTCCCCCAAGGTCTGGAATCGGTCCTTCTCCCCAATCTTCCTCAGGGTCCGGTCACCTCTTCTCGTTGTGCAGCGTTTTTTGCCACACTTTTTCCTTCCCACAGACTTCCCACTGAGGTGCCTTGATACAGCACTCTGGGAACAGCCTATTTGTTCAGAAATTTCTTTCTGTCTTACCCTCTTGCTTGAGGGTGTCAATGATGGCCTCCTGGACAGCAGTCAGGTCGGCAGTCTTACCCATGATTGCGGTTTTGAGTAATGAAACAGGCTGGGAGTTTTTAAAAGCCTCAGGAATCTTTTGCAGGTGTTTAGAGTTAATTAGTTGATTCAGATGATTAGGTGAATAGCTCATTTAGAGACCCTTTTCATGATATGCTAATTTTTTGAGACAGGAATTTTGGGTTTTCATGAGCTGTACGCCAAAATCATCAGTATTAAAACAATAAAAGACCTGAAATATTTCAGTTGGTGTGCAATGAATCTAAAATATATGAAAGTTTAATTTTTATCATTACATTCTGGAAAATAATTAACTTTATCACACTATGCTATTTTTTTAGAAGGACATATATATATATATATATATATATATATATATATATATATATATATATATATATATATGAGACATTTTCAAAAGACCCTCTACAAGTCATAGGCTACAGGTTTGGAACAACATGATGGTGAGTAAATAATGACAGAATTATGTGTGTGTGTGTGTGTGTGTGTGTGTGTGTGTGTGTGTGTGTGTGTGTGTGTGTGTGTGTGTGTGTGTGTGCGTGTGCGTGTGAGAACTGTCCGTCCCTTAAAAATGAATATGGTTTGACCCTAGGCTATCCAGGTGCATTTTTAATCCAACCACTCTGTTACAGTTATTATCCATGTTGTGATATGTTCCCATTATAGAGGAGCAATTGTTCAAATAGATTCCGATTCAACTAAATAAACCATTGTGCGATGAAAGATTGCAGCGGAGAAACATCTGTCAACAGCAAGCCGCTGCAATGTTTGTCTACAGATGTGGAACAGTTCCAGCTCAGATTTACAACAAAGAATACATGCAATAGGCGGAGTAATGGCCAGATCAAAGCCTCAAATTGAGGAGCTAAAGATCGAGAATCAGATTAACGACTCTCGCACAATACCGACAGCTGTTCGTAACGCGGGGAGCTAAAGATATTCCCTCAGATTAACAGCGATGACAATGCCAGCAGCTGCTGCTAGAGCGGATAATAACAATAGACAGGCGAGCGGACTAAGAAGATGGAGAAAAACATGTGCTATCATGACAAAGGAGTTGACAGACTCAAACGCTTTACATCCCACAATCCCCGAGGATCAAACGGGCTTTGTATCAGAGCTCCGCTCGGCACTTAACTCTACGAGAGGGCTACAAAACTAATCTCGCCGTTTCTTTTCACTGAGCAAAGCCTGACTGTGATAGTGTTGTTACAGGCCTGCTGTCTGCGGAACAAAAATGATGGTGTGAACGCAATTGTCAGCCCTCAAAACAGGAGCAAATCAGCCTCTGACAATGTCAGTGTTCCGTTAAGCACTCACGACAATGGGAGGCTGCCTGTGTGGCCCGCATAAAGTCTCCATTGATAGAATTACTGTCATCATTAATAGTTACGTCAATTCATAACATAGCCTATTACTTGCATTGTAGCCTAGCCTACTGTATAGAACATAGGAAGCATTACGAATACAATAAGTAGCTTCATTGACTTGGCCAAGTCTTTTAATTTCTGTAACGTCATGAGACTAACTTGTTTTCTTCAATTGTATTCTACATTGAAAAAAAAAAAAAAATTGGTGTAGAATTTACTGGACATTCCATTGACATAATGATTTTTATACTGTACAAACTGTATAATCTATCCCCTGAACCTGATCACAACCCTTACAGAAAACTTCCTGCATTTTTACATTTAAAAAAAAACATTTATTATGATTTAGGCATACAAGTTGTTTTCCTCATGGGGACATTTAGGACCACACACTTTCCAGACACTTACGATCCCTAAACCTATAACCCTCACAAAAGCCTTTTGTCGTTTTTATATTTTTATTAAAATATAAACTATTTCTGACTTGTATTTTCTTCCCTATTTTCTTCATTATCAGAGAAGATAATTGTTTTGATTTCATGGTGACTTTAAGACATCATGTATCCCAATTAAGTAATTTTATTTGATATAGGTTATTTCAGATTTTACTATCCTTAGAGGACATTTGGTTCCCACTATGAAGGCAAAATCTGACCCACACACACTATAATGTGAGACAAATATCACTTTTTCCCGACACTCCACCTTCAAATGCACCGTATTCATGATTGCACACCAGGAATAATGTGTTTGACCTTCAGTTTCCTAATGTTCCTAATGACATTACCTTTGGGGTCAGAGCAGAGGTCATCAGAGACTGGTCTATGGGGCGATGATAATGTCGTGCAGTGGGTCATTGATTATGATCAAGCATGCTTCTCATCAGCTTCTGACTAAGGCTCAATTTGAAAACATTTGATTGTGTGTTGTTTTTTTTGCTGTTTGTGTATTTTTAACTCTAGAGAAGCCTGAAGTCATTTGTATTGCTGTCTGTAAAGGGCAAGTTTTTTGTTGTTGATGATGATTAATCTTTGTCTTAAATCAGCATACCTTTCAAATTCAGAAATGTAGGGTAAAACTGTATGATAAAGAATGCTATTACATGACTTAATTTAATAGCAGACTATAGCTTATAAATCTAATAATGTAATGGATGCCAAAGAATGTGTCTCTGCACCACAAAAAATGTCCAACAGATGGCAGCAGTGTGCTTTCCATGGGCAATACTTCAAAGGGCCTCTTTATAAACTGTACATGAGATTATAAAAATGCTCTGTGTTATATGACTTTCAGCTACAGTAACTGCAAGATCTGCAGTTCCTTATGTCTTATTAGTCATGTTAAACTGAACATCTGGATAGCAGCAGAACTGAGGCGAGTTTCTTCTATATAATGATGTAGTGCAAAAATAAAATCTATATGAGTGTGTTTTAAAGTAAAACATAAGCAGTTGACATGACAGTATCCCGCAGTCTGTAGTGCAGATTACTTCTTCCTTTTTGTTCATGCAGTTTTTAGGACCTCATTAAATTGAGAAAATAAATGCAATATTGGTAGTTTTAATATTTTAAATATAATTTATAATTTAATATAAATAAATGCTTACAACTATATACACTGTGATATAAAAATATCAATTTGTCAATTGCTTTTTAGTTTTTTCATTCTTTTGGAGGTAATTAAAATACTATCCAAGCTTTTAATCATTTTGTAAAAGACTATTCTAAATGATGGGGTAAACACTTGAGAACATGTTGAATATCTGTATATTTACAGAAACCAATTTTATAATTAAAATGTATTAATCAAACTGTTTTGAATCCTTTTTGCATTTAATCAAATCGTTGTAAACGGGAGATCATATATTATCATTCATACCTTTTATCTGTTATTCAGAATGTTTTCATACTCTTATGGAGAATATAATTTATGACATTTTCATAATAATATATAATTAAGCCATATAAAAGGGACATATTTACATTTTCCTCACTCCGTGTATTTTAACACATTAAATGAAGAATGAAGTCATTCTTCTAGCAGAGAAATACTGTTTTATTATTACAGCGGTGTGTTTAGTCTCTGTAGGTGAAAGTGACGGAGCTTTTCGGAGGTGTTACAGTACGGCCTGTGTGCTTCACGAGTCAGCGGGACAATAGGTCATCTGTGCCCCACACAAGAGGGCGGAGACGACATTGCCAGGGAGACTAAAGCTCCTCACCTGATTGGCTAAATTGGGGTTTTGAATCGTTTACTTTGGACCGACTCTGTTTGTAGGATTTTGTTCTCAATTAAATGTGGAATGCAGAGTTTTTTGGGGGGAGCCTGTGTGTATATGTGCCCTTTCTTTTTATTCATAGGCAAATATAAAAGTCTCTTTAAAAAAGGTCTGAGTGAGGGAGAGTGATGTCACCTAATCCGAAATTAGCATGTATGAAACTGCCTTTTTAGTGCTCGGATTAGGGATGTCAAAGTGTTTCTGCTATAGCTGCATATACACTAGAGCCATTTTATCACATTTCAAATCTTAGAACAACATTGCGGGTAAAAAACTTTAGAAATGCAGGATGCTTATTCATGTACTATTGAAGTAGAGTTTGTGCGGGTTTGAAAAAAAGTGCATTTAATGCAGGGGACATATAAGCTTTAATGAACCTACATTAGAACAAACACTCCTCCACAACTTTGAAATGTGTCTCTCCAGCCTTCAGACGCATGAACATAAAAGGCTGACCAATCTTAGACGACACAAAGGCAAGCTTTATTCTGAGCATACAAATCAGGCGGATCTAAAATAATTAATATGTCCTTGAGAAAAACAAAGGGCCCTCACAAAGCGAGAGAGACGGTGCTATAGAGATAGGAAAGATGGGTGATAATTGTTTTCAAGTCCTAGGCTATCTGTAAATGAGTTTGTTGTGCTGAAAACACTGTTTCCTGTCTTTTATTCAGCTCCCAGTTTTTTTGGTTTATTTCTTTCTATTCCTTGCCTTTGTTTCTTGTCATCCCAGCTCTCATATTTAGAGCTCTCCCTGGCTTTCATGAAGCTCCCTCTGCAAATTCTTTTGTGTACCAGGCTTTTAACATCTTTGCCCGGCTATTTATTTCGCCTCTCTGCTTTCACCCCAGACTTTGAATCTGTGCAACAGAAGACATTTTACCTCCGCTTTTATTGGTGATTAGGCGATGTCCTCCCTCACCCCCAGGACCCCTGTGAGATGCATCAGGATCGCAGAGTAAACAAGCATAGAAGGGCCTCAGTGCAGCACGCATAGAGATGGTTTGTGCTCACTATTTCATGTCTCAGTGCAAATATTCTGAAATGAAACAATCTGCCGGTTTTGCTGTAACATCAAAGGAAAAGTTCCCATATCAAATGCTTTTTCATGAAGATGTATACATATATAGATATTATATATATATATATATATATATATATATATATATATATATATATATTTATTTATATATATAATTGATATACATCGAATTAATATATATTAATTGTGCCAGTCAAATGTTTAGATTCACTTGACTAATTTTATGTTTCTCATGAACTGTAAAACTTTCTCATATAACAGTTTATGCTTAAATGGTTCACATTGTCTGTTCATAAATCTGAATCAAAGTACAATTTTAGTTCCTTTAATACATATATAGAAAGAAAAGCAAGGCCCCAGCATATATATGCATTGCTTTAATGGATCACTACGACTAGACTGTAAAAAAAAAAAGTAGCTGGCTTAAATTTTTAAGTACAATCAACTTGGATGTTTAAGTAATTTCAACTTAAATTACTTTAAACTGACTTTAAAAAATGAGTTGAATCTTGCATAAAAAAAGTTGAAAATTGCTTAACTTATTTTGATAATTTGTCATCATTTATTAATCATATCATTTTTTACAGCGATAATAATTATAATTACGATGAAGAAGAAATATAAGTTGCTTATTATTTGTCACATTATAACTTCCATACTTACATTTGTTTTATTTCATATTTTCAATGACTTGACTATTATTTTAAAATGGGAACTTATTAAAAAATGATTACTTCTTCGAACTTCATTCGTAAAGGCCAAAAATATAAATGTAGAACTGCTGTAACGAAAGGAAAGAAGCCATTTGAAAAAAGAGTAACAAAGCTCCATTAGACCAACAATCCTTTTTTTTTTAAATATAACAGTTTTCATCTCCGCAGAGCCATAAATAAGTGCTCGCAGCAGTTATGTGGTGAGAAAAGATGGCCAAGCGGTCAAAAGAAAACAGGTGACTGCTTGACAACCTTCCACAAGAGACTGGCACATTTCTCTTTTAAAAATAACCAAGGTTCCTTTTTGCGGTCAACATTTCAATTGAATCCAAGGCGTCCTCCCAAGTTTTTCAAATGCGGAGTCTGGGATGTGTTGCAAATCGTTGACAAAATGTTTCAGTGATCCAGGGTTCGCCATTAGTCTCAGTAAGGTCATGTGAGCTCTCATGTGGCCGGTCCTTCGGTTCCCCACCCCCACAATACACTCGTATTTTCCACAAAGTAGACTCAGGGGAACGAGGCTTCCCCAGACGCATATCTAAACTTCACTCATTCTGTCAGATGAGTGCTGGTTATACATAGCCCTATTTGCATTGCAAGTTTCATTAAATCCCGGAGTGTCATTACAGTTCATATTCTTAATTATACCACAATTTTCCCTCAGGGAACTTTGTGGAGGCCACTTCTCCCCACGATCTGTCCATATGGTGTTTAATTAAAAGTTTTCTTAAAGAGTAAATTGCATTCAATTCAATTAAAACTGTAATGTCATAGCCAAATAATGGGCTCAGCCAGTGAGGAGGAAAAAGGAATATCATTTCGCAATATTTGCAGCGAAAAAGTGCAGATCTTGTTTTCCCCCCTTCTCTTTCTTTAAAAAAAAAAAAGAAAGAAAAAGAAAAGAAAAAAAAAATCCCGGAACAAAATATGCAAGTGGCAAATATCACTAAAAACCTCCTACATGTTATCAGGCCTCAGGCACTGCACATTAACATTGCTGGAGCTATTTCTAGATTCCACTCTTGGATTTCATACCATGACAAATGAAGCGTTGGAGTTTGGAATTCCTATTTATCTGCAACGAACAGAGGCACCTCTTTGGGGGAGAAGAATGGAGGGTTTAAGAGCGAGAGACAAAAAAAATCCATTTTGCAGGATAAATAAAAAAATTAAAAAATAGATTGCGTTGTGTTTTGGAAGGTAAACCGGCGTGATTGCGTCTGGTGAGAGGGCGGCACGGTGCCGATGTCAAAACATTTCTATCGGGCCAGCAATGCCAGACTGTTCTCTATGCACTGAGTTTAATAATGTGAGGGCAGATACAGTCCTGAGGGCAGAGTGGGTGACCACAGAACATCTTTAAACGGGGGGAATTACAGATTGTTTTTAAGAAAACAGCTCTAAACAACCATCTGCTGGGACTGAGGTGTCATCCTTTTTTTTTTAATTTGTAAAAACCTCTAAATCGTCATGGAAAGTAGAAGATAAGTTCTCGTCTCCCTCCTCCTCTCTGCCGTTCTCTCATTTCTGAACAGTGGAGGCCCCTGAAGCATAAACAAAGCCCAGTGTATTTCCTCTGTGAGTGGAGGGAAATGGACTGCAGAATGCTGGCTCCCTGTGGCCCCGTGTTGAAGGACCGCAGCCCTGTTTTTTCCCCCTCTGCCCACACGGCACACATGGGACAGGGCCAAAGATAGACCCTCACACACGAGCCGCTGCCACATCACTCCCACATCAATAGATTCAAGAGGAATAATCAGTTACTGGGATCACGTGATCATGCACACTGATCCGGGCATGGTATCTTAAAACTTTACAAAGCCATGCATAGACATGCTCACAAATTCACAGTGAAAGTAAAGAAAATTATATTTAATTCTATTTTGCATTGTTTAACATAATGCAAGATTTTTTTCCCCATTATAAAATTAATATCATTCTGAGTTAAAAGTAGAATTTTATAATGTCTATTTGGTATTTGGGTTGTCCCTCATTTACATGAATGACATCAGCACTTGAGCTGCATGAACTCCACAAGATTATGTGAAACCTAATGATCATGTTCTCCAGCATGATTTGAGATGATCCAAAGATGAACATCTGACCATAAGTACAACGAAGTCGCATGATCAAAGTAAAAATAAAAAGCTTATTTCATTACACTGTATAAAGTGAAAAAAGTGAGGAAGCCCCTTAAAAGTAAATAAACTTCATGCGTAATTGAAAAAATTAAGTTATGTGGAATTGTCCAGTTCACAGCTTAATGTTTTTAAATAACGCATGTAATTAATTACGGTTTCCTCACTTTTTTAAGTTAAGTCAACTGATCACTTTTTATAGAATAATGACCTAGAAATTGTTCATAATCTGAAACATTTCTTACTCATTTTAAGTCAAAATATTTTTTTTATTATTATTTTTTTTTTTTACAGTCCTGAAGCGGTCTTTAATTCCAGGTTTAAATTAGATTTTGAATCTCAGATTTTCACTATGAGCTTATGTACAACAATATTTCAAAAATATATAATTTGCTTACTCTAATAAATTATTAATTATTGATTTCATTAATTAATTTATTTACTAACAGCTAATTCACACCTTCACCACAGATGTGGTTGGCTATAGACTGATACGAATCAGGATTTCTAACCCAAAAGGTTGTTGGTTTAGCAGTTGGGTTGATGCAGGGATGTCGCTCTATTCATAAATGTATAGCTGCTGTAGGTCTTGAATATGCACATAAAGTAAAAGTGACGGGGTGGTAGTACCTGGGCCTGTGTGACAGAATCCCATCTCTGCAGCATTCTGTCCAGATGTGTTTCCCAACCCTTTTCCTGGAGGTACACCAACAGTTCACATTTTGGATTGTCCCCTTATTTCTCTGGTCTTGGAGTCAAGCTGATGAGTTGAATCAGGTGTGTTTGATTAGGAAGAGTTCGAAAATGTGTAGTGTTGGTGTGCCTCCATGCAGGAACAGGGTTGGGAAACACTGGAGCACATACTAATAACCTTATCCTGCACTTTCAAAATGGGAATCAATGACTCTTTGGTTTCTAAAAATGTCAGTTGTTCTTAACTTTTGACAACCCATTGTCCACAACAAAATTCGAAATCCCCATCAAATTTCCAGTTGTTTGTGATTTACCGTATTTGTACAGATATTTTACTGCAAGTTTTACCTAAAAAATATTTTAGAGTTTGGAATAACTAGAAAAATGTATATTCATAAAATTTATTAAAAATGCTAAGATTTTATTATTTACATGACTTTTCCAGGTCTTGAAATCACGAGTTTAAAATTAGGCTTCCTCATATATCCAGGTTTTCCTAGAGGGGTTTTTGAGGGGGCGAATTAAATAACAAATATCCTGATTGTTAGTTGTTGCAGTTTATTTCAATCAATGCTTGTTTTGTATTATTTTAGGTCATCTTGAGGCCCCCTAATGGGCTCCTGGCCTCCTGAGAACCACTGATTTAGCTTCATGATGCATTTCATATTACTTGATCTAAGTCTTTTCTCATCCATTTTGAATGTTATTGTAATGTACAATTCATGAATTAGCCTACAAAATATGTTGGCTAAAACAATCGTTTTATATTTTTATGTTGCAGATTTTGGTTTTTCATTAATTTTGTTTCATAATTGTCTTAGATTGCATTTGTGCTGACAAGCTTCTAATAGGCTGTTTCATGGTGGATTCCATTGTGACAACTTACCCCTGTGACAACATGCCCCTCTTTTACCTAATAATATCTATAGAAACTACTCTAGATATTCACTAGAGTAATTTACGTTCTCACTGGACTGAACGTTTATTTCATACTCCATTTCAGTGTTCACCTGTGACCTGACACATTCACATTTAGGCTATCTGTCCACTGTATTCAGTGTTCAGACGTCCTGATAATTGCTCCAAGGCTACATAAAGTCTCATTTTAAGGTTCTTATCGAGTCCTCCCTGTTTTTTCATATCAAGTCCGCAGCACTAAGCTAAACAAGGCAGCCAAAAGCTCTTGAGATCCTAACATGTCACCGAACTTCTCATCTCCATGTAGGCTACTTTGCAAGCGAGCGATAACAGAGACCTCGCGGGCATTGTGAGGGGGGCGCGCGAGCGGGTGCGCGCAGATGTCTGCGAGCGCGGTCCACCTTTGAACTCCTCCGAAACTCGGAGAGGGACACATTCTTCACTTTTAATTGAGTGTCAAAAGTGGTCCACAGATTAACTCAGCTCCCATCACACAGATAAAGCAATGCTTCATTATTTGTTATTGGTATTTACGGAGTGTCATCGCTTCCCACTGGATGAAGGGATTAGAGTCCGAAAGCTAGCGGCTTAGCGGGACGCCGAGAACCCTTCCCAAAAAGCCATACGGAAGAACTCCACGTCCACCCCTTGCAAAAACAATCACAGAGATGCTCCACCCCTGATGACATCCCTTTCAACAGCATCTTAGGGAGAGAAAGTGTATTTCACAGCGGACGTCAAATGTAGCCGAAGGGAAGATGAATATAATGGAACTGAAGAGACGTTGAGAAACGGTGAGAACAGTTTCATGACATTAATGGAGAAACATTAATCATGTAGGATCGGTTTCCTTGAGCACTGGGGTTTAAAAAAGTGAAGGTCACACTTTAGATTAGGGTTACATTCTCACTATTAACTAACTATTAATTATGACTTTTGCCTCAATAAACTCCTAATTGCTGTTTATAGTTGCGTTTAGGTATTGGGTTGGAATAAAGTAGAATAAGGCATTAATATGTGCTTTATAAGCCAATATCCTAGTAATATACATGCTAATAAGCCACTAGTTAATATTGAGAGTTTACCAAAATGAAATATGTATTAAAAAAAAGAAAATAAAAAGAAGCAGATCTCAAATGAATTGAATGAATGAATAAATAAATAAACTCAGATATTCTCAGATATTTGGAGTCCACAAAAAAATAGAAATTTCTCTGTATTTTTTTCCTACTTCTACTACATTCAAGTAAACAAATACTTTAAGAATACTGGGAATACTGATTGACCTCTGATCTATGAGGCCCCCAGTTAAAATAAATAACTGTTGCTCTCTTTACTTTTGTGTATCAATCAATGAGGCATAAAGCTTTTTTTTGCAGTCTTCCTCTTGTTTTTCTCAGGTGATTTTACTTCCAAATTAATGGCAGTGCTTTCAAAACAAAATAAGTCCGACCCACATCAAAATTAAATGTGTTATGTGAAAAGAATGTGCTTCATTATACAGTGAAATTGAACTGTTTTTGAAAATTAAGAGTCAGTTTCAATCGCTATGCTAATTGTTTTGAGAGCACTGACCTTAGTTTGGAGATTCAGTGGCCCTAAAAGTATTTGGACATTTAAAATGCATAAAATGTCTTTGAATTAAAACATAACAACTAAAAGAAGAAAAAAAAAATCAAAGCAAGTGGAATCCGCAAGCAAATTATGCTAGAGATTTACTCCGAGCTAATTTCACTTAATTGTGAATTTTTGATTAAAATTTAACCACCAGAATGTTTAAATAATCTTGAGTATCAGTCAGCCTCTGACAGCATAAATTAAACCTAACAAAGTTTTTATGTTGCTATATTTCGTTAAAATAAATGCCACTTGGTCTCTAAATACTTTGTGGCCGCTGTCAAATCAGTTAGAAGAAACTCATTCTTGAGCTATTTTTCCTTCATAGCATTGTCTCTTTGCCTCTTCCCTTGTTTTCCTGTACATTAGTATTTTTTTTATCTCTCCTCTCCATCCTACAGTCTCCGCTTGTGTCTTCTTCACTCCATCTTTCTCTCGACGTTTCAGCATCTCTCTCTCTCTCTCTCTCTCTCTCTCTCTCGGCTGCTCTACTGCCAGTTTTGCTGACAGACAGCCATGTTCCGATGGCATCTGCCTGCTGCTCTACAGCTTGTGTGTGTGATCATCTGTCTCCAGCTTCTCAACTCTTCATCTCCTCTTCTTAGCGGGCCTCTTCTGAGCGCGTGCAGCTTGTGTGCCAGCTCCCAGCCTCCGTTAACTCCTATACCATCTTATGTACTGCCAAAGCAGATTGTGTTTGGAGGGCAAGCAATTAAGGGGTAGAAAAAAAACCTATAATGTAATTTTGGCTGCAATATTTACAGAAATGGTAAAGCTTAAGCGCAGAAACACGACAAAGTCAACACCGTGGAGAATAATGATTTAGAGCCCAGATTTAGAGGGAAGGGAGGCTGGCACATTTCTAATTACACAAGGCCAAATGTCAAGCCTGCTTGCTGTCAACGCATTTCGGTACCGTTTATTCTCCCGCCACTTTTTTATTTTTTTCCAAGCAATTTCAGCCATGTTTTATGAATCTCATTATAAGTCATTAAACTCTACTACACATTTCATGGGCTCTTCTCTTCGAGGCCTGGATGAGATGGAGTTTTTTTTTTCTTCGACGGATGCCTGCGAGCGCCCGTGTCCGTTTAATGGAATGAGGAAGGGCGAGAAATGACCACCATTAATTCACCTCTGCTCAGGGGCACCGAGGCAGCAAACAGCGGTAAATGAATTAAGACACTCCACAACAAGACGTTTAGCCTGGAAGACGTGAAATTTCTCACAGTAATATCGCACTCAGAGCGTAATTCAGTGTGTAATATCATCAAGCCCTCATGCTCTCCTCTCGGGAACGATCACCTGGGACCTCGATTACTGAGAGATAATTAAATAAACCTGTGGGGCTTTTTTCCTCTTGTAAGAACTAAAACATTCTGCTTTGGTCATATGTGCGCTTTCGCTCTCCACCGAAAGGATCTTCTTGCCTGGTATGTGCTCTTCTTTCTTTTCTCTCTGGTTCAGAGTTTGGGAATTACTTTCATCGACAGACATTTGACTACCAGCATAAAGTCAAAGGTCGAGAACAGCTCACTTACACAGCAAAAGACCATCTGACTAACATATAAAGTGACCAATCATGTTTTGTTTTTTTTATTTTACGTTTTAAGGCAGGTTTATTTGAAAAGGTAAAACTAACAATAGAGTTAAAGGGATAGTTCACCCACAAATGAAAATTCTGTCATAATTTACTCTCCCTCAAGCTGTTCCTGTCACGAACAGGTAGAAACAAGGAAGAAGCAGGATCCAAATGCAGCAGTGATTTTAATAAATAAACTACAAAACTAAACATATACAGGCACGGTAACGAGACTCGGGAACAGGACAACCAACATACCACGTTAACAGCATCAAAAACTCACAAGGACTGAACTAAAACACAGGGCTTAAATACAAGGGAACACAAGCTAAACAAGATAATGAGGGGGCGTGGTTAAACTGAAACACCTGGGAAGACTAATCAACATAACGGGGAACAGCTGAACATGGGACAAGACACATGGCAGGATCACATGACAAATAGGGAATCACATGACAGACAAGAACAAGGAACAAGACACAAAACCCAACCGTGACAGTTCCAAACCTGTATGAATTTAATTCTGAACACAGAAGATATTTTGAAGAATGTCAGTTACCAAACAGTTGGACAGCACCCATTAACTTCCATAGTACTTTTTTTCCATACTATGGAGTCAGTGGGGCCTTCATACAGTTGTGGAACAAATTGAGGGTGAGTAAATTATGTTAGAATTTTCATATTTGGGTGAACTATCCCTTTAAGATTGTTAGTGTTAGATAATGCATTGGGTTTCAAATACTTACAAAAAACAACACA
The DNA here is from genome assembly GCA_026230005.1 of Gila orcuttii. NCBI lineage: Eukaryota > Metazoa > Chordata > Actinopteri > Cypriniformes > Leuciscidae > Gila > Gila orcuttii. The sequence continues at coordinate 15,197,490 of JAPDVR010000006.1, forward strand.
GCAGTCATTAATAGGGTAGTGTACATTTCTACATAACAGAAATTTTTAACATTTCAGATTGATAAATTATATATATATATCATACTCTCTCTATATAATACAGTATATTTAATATTTATATCTAACACACAAACATACATTATTTATAAGGAGGCCGCTTGTGTGCTCCTACTCCTGGAAAAGTAAGTAAGATCAGACAATTTAAATTGAACTAGTGATTTCACCCATACATAAAAGTCCAGTATCCATCTGGCAGTCAGCTGACTGGTTGACTGTGGGTCTCAGAAAAGTTGGGAATAAGCCCTCATCTTCTGTGCTTATGTGTGTAAGGATATGAGAGTTCGTGTGTGTGCACTGCACGTATGTCGTGTGTGTGTGTGTGTGACTAGGCCGTGCGGGGGCCTGTGCTTTGGCAGTGGCTGGGTGTTAGCAGCGCTGCAGATGGTGAGCGCTCAGCACTGAAGGTGAGAGGAGTGAAAGTGAGTGTGTATGTCTGTATGTGTGTGTGAGAGAGAGAGAGAAAGGTTGGCGAGGTGCACGTTGCCAGAGAGAGCAAGGAGGCGTCGGCGGCGCGTGATATTGATGCCGCGCTGTCACCTCGAACCCCGCCGGCACCCTGTGACTTGGCGAGGGGAAAAACTAGGCCTGTGTGGGCGCGAGACACAACGATCCACTCTGTTTGCGTGTGTGTGCGCGTGCTAGTGTGAGCGAGTGTCAAAGTCACTTTTCACCTGTCTCCTGTGTGCGATTTGCCCCAAAAAGGGAAAAAACTGTAAAAACAACGCCTTTTATCAAAGTATTAAGCCTTTGCCCGGAAACCTATTTCGAGTTATTACCAATTCACTGTATTAACGTCAGGCACATCAACACTGAGCAGAATCAAGAAAAGACATGGTGCGGAATGATCTCATACTGCGGGAATATTGTTTACTTGATGTGAAGCAATTCACCAATCATTTGCCTGTCAAAAATTAAGTTTGTCCAGAAGTCAAGATGAAAGATGTTTACAAGTGTAATTTGGCCTTACAGCTGGAGTCAGTCGATGACCTCACCAAGGTGACTGGTCTGCAGGACGGTGAGCACTGTGGGTGACTTTAAAAAGATTGCAGGTATGTGTGATCTCAACTAAGAATGTATTGAAGTTGACTAGCCACCACGCTACCTGACCTTGAACGCTTGCTTAGGCATAGTTTTTTATGGTTACAAGCACAATATTTGAAACAGACCAGAACTAAGTAAAAAAGAATAAACTAAGAATGATGGTAGAAAACAGACTTTCAGGAGTTGAATGTCCTTCAAAATAAGAGGCAATGAAATTGAAAACATTTTAAATGTTGGTCTTGATAGCCAATCATCAAAGGGCTTAAAATTTAGGGGGAAGTGACCCTAGAGGCCCTGGTATACTCATGGCAAAGTAATTTTTCATTCTTAGCTTAGGGGTAAAAAGTTAGAAATAAATTATAAACTGTTATATAAACATCCTAGTGCTGCCCATGCTTATGAGAGCACCATTTTAGGACAAGTCATGTTGCATTTAGTTCCCTTTCGAGAGGTCTCTCGTATTGCGTAAGTTAGCTTACGCTATGGGAAAACGGTAACACTTTATTTTGATGGTCCCTTTAGAACATTCTGTTAACTATAAGTAACTTTGCAACTACATGTCAACTAACTCTCATTAGAGTATTAGTGGACTATCTGCTTCATTTCTGCAAACTCTTTATTGTGATGGTCCTCCAACAGACATTATACTGACTATAAGTAACTTTGCAACTACATGTCAACTTATTCTAACCCTAACCCTACCAGTCTACTAATACTCTACTAATACTCTAATGAGAGTTAGTAGACATGAAGGTGCAATGTTACTTATAGACAACAGAATGTGTTAAAGGGACCATCAAAATAAAGTGAAACCGGGAAAACTCCTTTTCTCGAGAATATTGAAGCCAAATTTTTAAACTGCAGTGCAGCTGCACAGCAGACATATAGCTGATCGTCTAGCGTGCTCATTGGCTGTGCTGCGGCAACTGCACGAACCTATGGCGAGTCGGCTAAGATGCGCGAACCAATCAGGTCGCTTCGCGTCAGAGCCCGCCAGTATGGGCGTGGCTTATAGCTATATAAGCCCCCATTTTCACTATAGAATTCAGATTTAATCTCCTTCAGCAAATTCCACTTCGCTGACCTCCGGTTTGAGAAGCCTTCACCACCACCGTCGAAAAGCCTTCAACAGAACAGAGCAACCTGCTAAGCAGTTCTGTTCCTGGTCTTCGACTGGACGCCGCCTTCAACTCGCCGTTCTGCTGTGCCATCCGGCGCGCATATATCCTTTTAAAAGCAAAACTAGTGTGTTCACCTCTGCAAGTTTCCAGGCGTTGTTTCAAATGCCTCGAGACACCTGGTGCAGAGGCCCTCTCTTCGGCGCGGATCGTTACATCCTGTGCGCTTCCTGTCTGGGCCGCGACCACGCTGAAGCTGCACTCTCTAAGGGCGGCTGCCCGGAGTGCGACTAGATGGCGCTCTCCACCCTGCGGGCTCGACTGGCCAGCTTCGCCGACGACGACCCTGCGCCTTCCGCTTTCCCTTTGCTTGCGCCGCGCAAGAAGAAGCGCCGCGGACAAAGAATGTCAGAGTGGACAGATGCGAGTGAGCACACGTCGGCCCAGTCCCCTCGTGCCTCGCTCTCACCCAGAGAAACACCCTCGCCGGTCCTGTTCTCACAGGCAGACCTCTCAGCGAGCGGCCGGGCTCGCTGTGGAGAAAGGATATGAGAGAATTCCCCCCCTCGAAGAAACAGTGGCCGTGCACCTTTGCCCGCCCACAGCTATGGGGTGGAAAGCTAAAGCGACTCACCCGTCTAAGCCTTGCCGTACCACTTCAGTTCTCGCTGGCCGAGCTTATGCCTCCACTGGTCAAGCTGCTTCGGCTCTTCACACTATGGCTGTCCTCCAGGTTTTTCAGGCCAAACTTCTCTGCTCTATGGACGAGTCTGGACCTGACCCGGAAGTTTTCAGGAACCTGTGCAGCGCCACAGACCTGGCTCTGCGTGCCACAGACCTGGCTCTGTGCGCCACTAAATCAACCGCCAAGGCGGTTGGTAGAAGCATGGCGAACTTGACGGTGCTAGAGCGACATCTTTGGTTGACCTTAACGGAGATGAAGGATGCAGACAGGGCCGCTTTTCTGGACTCCCCCATCTCCACCACCGGCCTGTTCGGCCCAGCGGTAAAGGGTTTGTGGAGTGTTTCACCGAGGCAAAGAAAGCATTGCAAGCAATGCGCCACTTCCTCCCCAAACGTTCCAGCTCTGCTTCGGGCCGCCACAAGAAAGCGCCGCTCCCTCAGCCAGCAAAGCCTGTGCCGCCGGTCTCTCAGCCCCGCCCAGTGGCTGAAGTCCATCACCGCTCTCGTTCAACGAGACGACAGCAGTTCCCAGACCGAAAGGGTGCTAAATACTGAATACTAAATTACTGAAGCAAGAGCGCCTTCAACCAGGTGTCTTTATGCTCTAAAATGGTCAGTGTACTTGGGCTGACCCCTACTCATGTGGAGTGACAAAGGTACTTTCCTTTCTACAAGAGCTTTTGGACGCGGGTCGCACCCCCTCCACGCTCAAAGTATATGTGGCGGCCATAGCAGGACTTCACGCTCATGTGGCCGGGCAATCACTGGGAAGAAACGACCTAGTCGTGCGCTTCCTCTAGGGGGCCAGAGGGCTAAACCTGTCTCAACCCCCTCTGTACCTATCTGGGACCTCTCCACGGTCCTGTAGGCCATGAAAGGAGCCCCTTTCGAGCCACTTCAGTCTGCTGACCTGAAGCCTCTTTCGCTCAACTGCTCTCTTGCTAGCACTGGCTTCAGTCAAGCGAGTGGGTGATTTGCAAGCACTCTCAGTGAGTGCTTCCTGCCTTGAATTCGGGCCCAACGACTCCAGAGTCGGCCTTAAGCCAAGGCACGGGTATGTTCCTAAAGTGCTCTCGACTCTGTTCAGAGCGCAAGTCATTTCGCTGTCAGCTCTTCCCTCGTCAGAAGACGTAAGAGACGCGAATCTACTCTGCCCTGTGAGGGCTCTTAGTCTATTTGGAGCGTTTTGCCCCCTTCAGGCAGTCAGAACAGCTCTTCGTATGCTTTGCCACACCAGAGGTCTCGTGGTCACGAAGCAGAGACTGTCACGTTGGATAGTTGATGCTATCTCGCTGGCTTATGAGTCTAAGGGCCTCCGTTGTCCCATAGGCATCAGAGCTCATTCCACGAGAGGCATGGCCTTGTCATGGGCATGGTCGAGTGGAATATCAATTAAAGATATTTGTGCAGCGGCCAGCTGGGCCTCACCGTCCACATTTATGAGGTTTTATAACCTGGAAGTTCCCGCTTTGCAAACAAGGGTTCTTTCCATATAAATAAAGTGCCTAAGCACAATTTCCACAACTATAAGACCTGACGTCTGTCTGGTCCTGGGTGAACCTGAACTACAGTTCTATATATCATATAAAGAATGAGCTTGGCCCTTTATAAGGCCCATTCCTATATTTCTCTATATGAGGCTCATTACTGATCTGGCCTCTATTAGGACTCATAACTTTACTCTTCTATGAGGATCGGACGCTTGTCCCTAGGCTATAGTATGGGGTGAAGTTTTTAAGCACGCACAGCGTTTTGAAAGGGGTTCCCATAGCGTAAGCTAACTCGCGTAACCCGCCGTGCTACTGTGCTTCGATCAGGGGATCGCTTCAGTCAATTTAACCTGAATTCTATGGCGAAAATGTGGGCTTATATAGCTATAAGCCACTCCCATACTGGCGGACTCTGATGCGCTCTGGCACGAAGCGACCTGATTGGTCCGCGCATCTTAGCCGACTTGCCATAGGTTCGTGCAGTTGCCGCAGCACAGCATGCTAGACGCTCAGCTATATGTCTGCTGTGCAAATAAAAAATTTGGCTTCAATATTCTCAAGAAAAGGAGTTTTCCCATAGCGTAAGCTAACTTGCGCAATACTCGTTCCCTACTCTCAGGGAACCGAGGTTACATTAGTAACCGAGACGTTATATAGAACTTATATAATAGATTGCTTTAAAGTTTTACAGTATTAAACATGAAAAATCAGTGTTAGTGTCAACAATTTACAACTTCAATTTCTACTATAAAGCAGCTCTCCAGTGTGTTCATGTTTTTACTCGTAAAGCGAAACGTCTGACCTTGATTGACTGAACAGAAGAAATGAACTGGAGAAGATTGCCACATCACTCCCACTGGTTTTCCTATGGGCTTTTATAATTTTGTAATTTATGAGTAATATAGGTCTGTGGTAAACATAACTTGACGATTCTTAACGTTTTGTTCTGCAACGTAAACTGCATACACTCACACCCCAAACATTCTTAGAGTTACTTATTAGAAATATACGTTTATTTAAATAAAAATAACAGCTTCAAAATTTGTGTTTTCGATATGGGTGTGTGTGTAAGTTTTGTCAGGTTATGTTTACCACAGACCTTATTTTACTCATAAATTGAAAAAATCCATTATAAAACCCCATAGGAAAATCTTGAGGGAACCAGTGGCGAATTAGTCTTCTGGTTGGGTTTTGACCTTATCCTTGCACCACTTTCTTACATAATTGCCATGGACTAGTGGTTGTTCAGCAGCTTGCAATCTTCGAAATGACGTCACAACAGTTTGGTCTTTGAGTTCATGTGAAGTATATCGGGGGCCTTAAGTCAATGTTCAATAGAAACTCACTTGTAATATAAAAAAAACAAAGCATAGCAAATGTACATGTTTGTGACTGTTATTTTACTTTTTGTTTGGAGCTCATTTAAAATGTAATTTGAGTCATTTCTCATCAAATATGTTTTGCCATGTCAGATTCTTGATACGTCAGAAGCCCTCCAAAGAATTTTCTAGTTTCTGGTAACAAAACTGGCTGAGTATTGATTAACAATCAAAATGCTACCTGATATGATTTTCATGGCATTTTAAAGCAATATTATGTATTTTAAAAGATGGATTGTATATCTGTAGTGAGCACAGGACACTAGCTGAGTGATGGTTACAAATATTGATGCAGTAGAACAGAGAGAATGAATAAAACTGTTGATCTTCATATTAAATTAATATATTTAGGAATCGTCTTGAGCCTAAATAAGATTGTTATATTGCCCTGTCTGTGATTATAATCCAGAAATATTATGTTTTTGTCAAGTGAGCTTACTAGGATTGTCTCATTGACCTCTATTGTTCCTAATAAGCCCACTAAGCTAAGAACACAGTAAACCTCATATTAAACAGCTTTAACTTAATTAATTGTGCACGAAACATCATTTTAATTCATAAACTTTAACCACTTAGATGATTTTCATTGTGGGGACAAAATGGACACCCTGGGAAAAATAATTGTATAGTCCACTCTAAAAAATAAACGTTCCTTAGATGGTTCCATGAAGAACCTTTAACATCCATGGAACCTTTCCATTGATAAAAAAATGTTCCTTAAGGTTCTTTAGATTATTAAAATGTTCTTTACCCCCCCCCCCAAAAAAAAATATTATTTTAAGAACTGTTCACTGAAAGGTTCTTTGGGGAACCCATAATTGTTGTTCTGTAGCATCTTCCCTTTTGGAACATTTATTTTTAAAGATTTGTCCAGTTTGATCAGCTGCTCTTTAATTATTTCGGTTGACAAATAAACAATAATAAAACTTGAAGTGTTTATTGAACAAAATGTAAAGCATTCATATATTAAAGCACACATTGGTGGGCTTGTTTGGAACACATGGGGCTTATGCTGCCTTTACGGAAATTTCCTACTTCCCACTTCTGAAGTTGTGATTACAAGTTAGTCGCTTTCAAGTGCTTTGTTGTCAGAAAGAACTGGAATCATGGAGGACACCAGGTTTATTCTTGACTATTTTTTGGAAAAATCTTATTAAAGCCAAAATGATATTTAGCATCCCATTCTTTGACAACCAAACAGTGCAGTGAATATCTCTAGATCGTCAGCTTGCTGACAATTCTGGAATTTCTGTCAAATACAGGCTATTTTTGCTGTGTATAAAACATACACATACAAATGATTATTCATAGGCCTTGATGTAAATATGCACTACTTTAATGACAAGACAAGGGGATGTAGCTGTTGTGGAATAAATTCGCCCAACTCTTCTCAGTGCTTCTCAGTGGTAAATATGGCTTGAGAGGGCCTTCATATCTAATTTTTAATAGGAAACTCATATTTACTATAATTCCGATAGCATGTGAAGGCAGCATTAAACAGAAAACATGTACCTTATAGATCCTCATCAGACTTGTCATGTTTGCAGTTTTTATTTATTTATGACAAAACATAACATGTTTGTGTTTAAATATTTGATTTAATATTCACTTTATGGGAACTCTTTTCAGATATTTATAGGCAAATATGCAAAATTTAGATTTAGCTGGGCTTAACAGGGTCACCAATAAAATCATCAAAACAGATTCTTTAGAGTTTATTGGCTCAGGTGGAGCATGTGTACTTCTGCTAGTCAAGACATGCTCCGCCTACTCTTACACACCTAACCACTGTGATTGGACACACAAGATGAGAAAACTTCTCGCACGCGTCTCTCACTCCGGGTGCAGTGAGGAGTTCTGACAGCCCTCGACTCACGGCTCCACCTCTCTCACACTGGGACGGATGGTGTGGTGTGGGAAACCCCCACAGGGCTCCAGTGAACACACACACACACACACACACACACACACAGGCCCTGTGTGTATGACACTAAGCCAGTCAGTGGAAAAGTCTTCACCTCTTTAAAACAGGCTGGCAGGTGAAGCTAAGCTCTCCACTGCTACCCTGCTAGAGAAGCCAGCCTGCCAGCATGGCCTCCAATCAGGACTGTCAGAATAATAACAGGTTTTTCGCTCAGGGGATGCACTCGGTTGCACCCTGATAAACATACACGGTGAGATCTAGACAGTCTGCGGCTCTGCAGACACATGCAAAGATGGACATGCTGAGAAGATAGGGCTACTGTCTATGATCTGCTTACTACCTATATAGGCAGCTACCTTTTAAAGCAGTGTCAAGACTGAAACAAAAGCTCATTAGTGACTGATTAGAAGACGGCAAACTCCACATAACAGACAAAGAGCGCTCTGCACCGGAGACTCGACTTGTGATTGAGTTTGATGTTAGCATGTTGCTAAGTAACAGCTTGATACTGTAATAAGTATAACACAACATTGGGTAAAATAATCTATATTTTAATAATCATTTAAGGATGCTTTTTGGAATTGAACAGAATCATCTTGACTCAAATATTAGTAGATGTTAATGGAGCGATACTCAATCATAATAATCACGCATTTAATACCTTATTGGTATTGAATGAAATCAAATTGATTTGCAATCAATTTCAACAGAGTTTGTTTTTAGCATGTTGCTAAGCTAATGGCTTGGCATTCTAATAATCATAAAAATTATATTGGCTCTTGGTTTTGAAAAATTTAAATTTTAGATATAGTCAACTATTTTATTAACGCTTATCAGAACTGAACGAAATCATCTCGACAATTGACTTTAACAGAGTCTGATGTTAGCATGTGCCAACTGAACACTAAGCATAAAAATGAAAATAAAATAATCTATTTTTAATAATACTGACATTTTCAACCTTTTTCAGAATTGAACAAACATCTCGACCCTCAATTGATTTCAACAGAGTTTGCTGTTAGCATACAAAGCTAACAATTCGACACCAAAGCCGTAAGGCAAGCTCCAAGGTTAACAAAAAAAAAGAAAAATTCTGTGGTGCAAGGAAGAAGACCAGAGGCCTTTTTTTAATGGATGTCAATGGAGGAGAAGCTTCTCTATGCAGAATAAACTGCTTTTGTGGGAAAACAGCTTAGCATTTTATAAATTGACAGCCAATCAGCTAATCTTCAACATGTTTGCCCTTAAACATTTGTTTTGGATTAATTTATTTGAATTTTTTACACCAAAAAAACCCGCTGTTTTATAAGAGAAGTCACAGACAATTTTGTGAGAGGAAGGATTTGGTTTACGGCATTCTCATTCATTTCTATCGTATACACAAACAGTGATTGGCGGTCGCACAACTCTAAACGAAATTCAATGACGTCAAGGCTGTAATGTGATTAGTTATCAAGGCACATGTGATCCAAGTTGGCCATTCAGTTTTTCCACCATCTTGAATGCAAAGTAAATTATACAATAAAGCATCTGCCAGATCCATAAGTTACCTTTTGAAACTGTCTTTGCATCGGGGACACGTGTATATTGACTTAAGGCACTGCCTAGACGGCTCACTCAGTGGATCTTAGTGTAAACAGTGTGCAAACACTACAAAATGTAGCAGTTTAGTGTGTTAGGCAAACTTTAAACAAATATGCTCAGTTCTGCACATGAAATTACACTAATGCGAGCGGCATGTAATGAATACAGATGTTTTAGCAGCCAGAGACAGAGACAGTCGTGTGTTGGACGATGAAGGGGAATGTGGATGCCAAGTACAGGGTACATGGCCCTGAGGTTACAGGCTGCTTGGAGAAGGTGTCAGGTAGCCTACGTTTCTCACACACGCACACACACGCGCTGCGCAGTCGGATAACAAATCGCTGCCGGAAGGATCTTCACACTGTCTGTGAAGCTCTTCGCATTCCCTAATAACATTTTAGGAGATGCTTAAGCTGGTAAATTAGTGAATCTGGACCGCAGAGATATTATTTATGCTTGTCTGCAGTGGAGAATAAGGAGGCTTGATGGGTAAATTGTGTTTAATTCTTGGAAGGGGCCGTTTTTCTCCACCACAGCATGATATGAGATTAATCCCTTGACAACCTTTGCGACGCACTTCAAATCGCTCGCAAATGTCAGCGATGCATATTTGCAGTGGGAAAAATGCAGTTGGAAGGAGCACAAAGATGCTCCGTCCACACAAATGCAAAACAATCTGATGCGATCTTATGTTCCTATGCATCATGCATGCATACATATCCCATGCAATGCACTTAGAGATGTCTAAAATGAAAAATAGAAGCATTTTCAGACTTTTGACCCCATTGTACATCTGAAATATTTCAAAATCAGAAAAATAGACAAATTATACAAATTCCGTTTTTCCATTTTATTAAACTTACCCTTCAGATGCTGCATGTTTGATTAGCTGGATATACTTCAAGGGCGATTCTATACTATGATTTTGTCTGCATTATTAATGTTCAGATACTTTAATTATGAAGACAAGGGCAAGGGTGAATCTCTGCCCTTGTCAAAAACAGTCTCAAATTGCTTTCCATTTGAAACAGGTTGTCAGAAACATGGAAATAATCTTATCCCGACACGGCAGGGGCGTTCCTTCCTGTGTCTTTGGCAAAAGGGGATCCCCTATGCGCAAGGGCCTCTGCCACCCATCCCTCGTGTGTATTCAGCCCCGCAAGCTGTGGCTCACAGGTTGTGTGTGTGTGAGAGAGAGAGACGCCTCTTGGTCCCAAGTCAAAGCCCGGAGCATCTGGATCACTTTCAGGGGACAGAATCTCCGCATGACCTGAGGAACCAGAGACATTCCAACTGTCAACACACATCCATCCTCTCCCCCCTTTCTCTCCATTAATTCTCTCTTTCTCTCTTCCCCCTGCGTATGTTTTTCATCTCGAGCCGCTCCACAGCTGGGAGCTCTAGAGGGGAGCTGAACACAGACAGTAATTAGACTGTAAACACTTCCGGATATCAGAGGACTTTAAAGGGTCGAGAATCACCAAAACTAAGAATCTGAAACAAAAGGCACTGACTTCTGTTTGTTTTTTCTTTTCTTTGAAAGAAAAAAAAAACATTAAAATGTGACAGAGTTGAATACATCCTCAAAACAAAGTTCTAATGTTGCATTATAAACTGAGAATTCAAAACAGAAAATGACAAGGCTGCTGTTTCCACGGAACAAGTAATATCTGATAATTACTGTTATTTGCAATATTTCAGACACACCAATTATGTCTGTCTAGAGTTTTTTTATGCATTTCTACTCTCAAAATAGCTGTATATGGACAGTGTGTATAAAAGACAGACATCATTTTTATCGTTAAAAATCATGCTTAGAGCTATTCTCTTTTTTATTTCTTAATCTGTAGTTGACTTTTTTAAAGTAAAAATTTACACATACAAGGAAAAAAATATATAGGTATTACAGCTTTATAATGTACAGTATGAACAATTAATATTAATTTTGAGATTTTCTAAAGATTACATTTAACAGTGTTATTAAATTATCATTGTTTTTAGAGATAAACATTAATTAAATGTTAGATGACGGTAAAGGTATCTAAATGTAAAAATATGTGTTTCTCCCTACAATTGAATATCCAATATCGACCAATACTGATAAATATTCATAAATAAAACATAGTTTTAAAATGAATATTGACATGTTACAGATATTCTGTACACTTAATGGGTTGACAGGAGTGAAATAAATTTTCAATAGATAAATAAATTCAATAAATAGATTTCTCAGCTTCAAGAGTCTGGTCTCTGCAAAGACAAACATGTCATGATCCTTTCTTCCATATAAGAGCATTCAAACTTAATTCTCCTTTCCAAATTCTTCAAGTTCATTCAATGTGACCTGTGATCTTTTATCAGAGCTGGAGTCTGGCTCGGCTCCGCAAACACATCTCTCAAACAACACAAGCATTCAGGATGTTCTCAATGCGATCCCATTTCTTGTCAAAACAGGGGAAAAAATAGCGGGTTTGACTTGCATTTTTGGCTTAGAAGATATTTCTTTAAAAACATCATAATCCATAAGCCTATGAAACATGAAGGAATACTCTGTCCATGTGAGTATCTGCTCTCTCTGTCCATCAGCTTGAAAAATAAAACTATAATTTGACTGTTTCATGCTTTATTCACCGAATTCTCTTGAGATATCAAATAATATTCAAGACAAAACCAACATTCCCAATGTCTGTGTGTACTGTGGCTCACTCAGGCGCAGTAGTTTGTGGTGAACAGTGTCCCCTTGCTCTTATTAAAAGACTAACCGCAGGACTAACAGACACCACTGGATGACCCCACATCTGTTCGACAGGCCCGCTCTGAGCAAACAACGCTCGGCGCTCAACAATTACACAACCCTGGGATTTATCTGGCCCCGGTTAAATCCATGTCGCTCAAAATACCGCGTGTGCTCAATGCACTGTAATCCCCGGACACTGGCGCAAATCCTGTCGATCCCGTGGTCTCTGATGTCTTGTCTGACCCTTCTCATCTCACTCTATCATGGCAAAGGCAACTAATGTGTCCCTCATGCAAATAACATTAGCTGGGATGTAAAAACACCTACCCTTTCATCCCTGATGGACTTATTTTCCACGCCAGATGCTCCAACTTTGAAAGAATCAGTCATAATTGAAGCAGAGACATGCGATGGTTTTAGATGTTCTAGCCAACATGAAATCAAAATGTATCCTATTTACTCCCTTAATGCATGTTCCTGGTTTTATTATGACTAATTCATTGGTGCATGTTGTTCTAAAGAAACAACTTTGCAATCTTTCATCAAAATCTACAACTTTCTTTTCTGCTGACTTCACTTAAGCCTTATTAGATAATGCTAATCAATATATTTAGGCTACATTTTACATCATTTTGCGTTTGGTCTGGCTATATAGGACCTTTTTCACAAACTAAATCAGTTCTGATGGTTAAAATAGTCATACATTTATATTCTTGTTTAATATCCTGTTTCACATGACAGCACATCACGGATGTAAATGTGAACAGCAATTCACACTGACTTTTTTTTTCAAACTAGGGTCGGAGACCCCTGAATGGGTGCAAGGGGTTCCGCATGAGCTTCCATGATTATTATAAGTACATGTTGCTCTGTCAAAGTGTAGTTAACTTAATTTTGATCATAATTACTGATGTTCATTTTGTAACTGTTTCCAGTTTCTAAACACTTGTTGGAAATTCTGAGTTTAATCACAATTAACTATTTAAAAAACCTGCTAATTTTAAATTATAAATGTTTCTCTGCAGGTTTCTAACGGTACTCTAATAATTGGTGGGAAAAAGATACTAAGTTATGTTTTATTACTTATTAAATTTGGCTTCAGTGCACATAGGCAATATAAAACCCAATTATTTAACTGTGGAAATCTACTGATATTTCTTGAAAATACACATGAAAATATATAACGGCCTTTATGTTTCAGGAAAGGGGTCCCTCAATAGAGGGTTCTTAATATGTGGGGATCCATGACATCATAAAAAAAACTGATTTTCAGGTCTATGTTTAGAAAATGTACCATTGTTGATATTATTACTAAAGCACATAAATCATGAATGCATTTATAAGGCTTTGAGGCTGTAAACCTTTACTTCTGAACGAGGGCACGTCTATGTAGAAAAGTGAATATTAAACAAATTTCTGCTACAAAGTCAACAGCTGGCAATAGCGGTCACCGCACTGAGGGCATGAGCAATGCTGCCCCAGAACATGCCAGTGGGGCCTCTCTCATTCTGGCAAATCAAAAAACAAATATTTGCCAGAAAAACAACAACAAACAAACTCAAAAGTCTTCAAGCACAGAGCAAATGGCGACCGGGGCAAATTAAAGATGCGCTTCAGTGCACTGTCAGTGAAAGGGCAAATACAAGTCTGAGAGGGGGAAGGAGGTGCCTTTCTTCGGCTAGTGTGACAATTCCACATCCTGAAGAGGTCAGCAGTGGGCTTTTGGAGTCAAGGGGATGTATGGAGGTACAGGACAGAGCTGCATCAAGGGATCATGGTTTGGTTGGTTAGCAAAGCCCAGTTAGTCTTTTTTTTCTTTCCATTTAGGCTATGGCATCTGAGTGAAACGGCTTCTCGAACAAGAAAAAAATTTAGGGCCGGGCTGACTTGATATCTGGATTTTGTTTATCTGGAATCGATTGGATCGTTGTGGTTTGCTATTGCTGCGATCTCATGTGAGTGACAATTTGTCCTGCCCTTGTGTCGTTGAACGTCATCCGAAAAGAAATGTTGTTGCAAGAGGGTTGGGAAGTTATTTTAATTAAATATTATAAGGGCACATGAATAAAAAAAAAATATAAGCATATGCATAGATAAATAATTTATAGGCTAATAGGCTAAATACGGCAATATTCCTTAAAGGGACAATGTGTAGTTTTTTAGGTATTTTATTATCTAAAATCAATATTTGTATTCATAAATATGTCCTCAATGGTGTACAAATACCTCTGCCAATTATCTGACTTGTCCTCGTAAACAGAGAATTTATTATCTCTATATACATGTGATGGGTAGGTCCACGGAGGCTCCCATGTCGTTCCGCCATCTTGAAAAACTAATAGCAGAGAGGGTCAAAAAGTACTAGGCCAACGCGTTTTCGTTCAGAGCCAGCGTCACGTAACTGAAAGCAGCAGAAACGGAGGAGCAGAGCAGAGCAGAGCAGTGAGAGGCGCTTTTAGAAGTCAGTCAGTAATTAATACTGTAACATTCGTTTGTTTGTTGTGTCAAGTTGCAGTTTGTTTGAAATAACAAACCTGTTCACCCGAAGGAAAACTCTACAAAGTGCTATTAGAAGACATCCTCATAACAGCTACCGTAGATGCAACACGCATTTGAAAAAGTGAGGCACTGGAGAGCACAATTCGTTTGAATGCAAAATACAATTTCACCGCTAGATGGGAGAAATTCCTACACAATGTCCCTTTAAAAAATACGAATTCTTGGCGATTAACAGCACTTGTATGGAATTATTTTTGTGCCGATAATAATGAACGTAACTTTTCAAGAAACTAATGAACATATAAATTGAAATTGAATAAAATATCTTTGAAACTGAAAAAGAATGAATCGCAAGCATTTTTTTTTTACTTTTTTTTTTTAACACACTGCATGTTTTGCTAACTATTCCTCATATTTCTTTAACTGATCTAAACTTACAAATGCGCTTCCAGAGTTTTCATTTACGCTTCTGAAGTTTTCGTTTGCTTCTGAAGTTTTCATTTACGCTTCTGAAGTTTTCGTTTACGCTCCCTGAGTTTTCGTTCGCTGTTCTGACACAAATCTCTCGTGGGGGCGGGGTTAGTAGCAGTGTGTTCTCATTGGCTACTGAGTTTTTGATTGACAGCTTCTTGACCTGGAAGTGAAGACGTCAGTGTTGTGTTTACATGTGTGGATGTGAGCGTCTGTAAGCGCAGCTTTCTATTTCATTTTAGTGATATTAAGTTATGTTTGTTTTTGAATTTTATCTGTATTTACCTGCTGCTGCTACTACTTTGTCAACAGAAACTTTTAGGAGCGCAAGAGATCTCTTCAGTCTATTCAGGTGTAATTGTACATTAAAGTAGGCCTACTGTATATGCCTACTAAAATATTGTGTCCAATGTTTTAGGAGAATATTTGTTTATTCCTGATGATTCTTTTGCATGTTAGGCTCTGATTAGGTTCTGCTATTACAATTTAAAGAGAATAGCCTACTAGTATACGTTTGTGATATATTCAGCCGTCAAGAAAGTTTCACTTCAACCAGGTAATCAAGGTTGGCAACCATGGCCATCAAATTTCTCATTGTTACCATATGCATTTACACCATCAAAATGTATGATCACTTAAATAAGAGGAATTTAAACTATGAAAATTACAATCGTGGCTTGCTGTCAGATGATACAGACCTCAAAGGGCATTTCATTACATATTTCACACAAAGAATATTTTTGTTGCCATTTTTTTAATCATGCTGATAATTTTTATTTATTTCATTTAGTTAATATTATATTCTAACATTTAAAATTGTAAATATATTTGAACAATCATCAACAGGTTCAATTATGACTTATAATCAGTTAAATTAATTTAAATAAAAATATTTATATTATATATATATATATTTTATATATTAAATAAAATCTAATAAATTTACATTCTTTATTGTCACTACAGCATATACACAAGTATCAAAGTGAAAGTCTTGGATGCGATTATGTTGTGACAGGAAAGACCAGAAGCCACAAAACATTAACTACATACTATACATGTAATGCACAGTATTCTCATAATATACATACAAAATGCATAATTACAAAGATTTTTAAGGAAATAATCCATCTCTGTGAGTCCATATAAGATAAGTGGATTGTAACCCATGTATGACAGTTGGTCGGAAGTGATTTTTAATAGTTAAAATAGTATTTTTTTTTATCCTATTGTTTCACTTCAGAAGGCATTGATTCATCCACTGAGGTCGCATGGACATCACGGTCACTGTGTGTGGTTTTTAAAGCATCTTTAGGACTCGCAGAGATGGATTACTTTCCTTAAAATCTTAATTCGTATTTATCTGTAGAAAGAAAGTAAAATGCATCTGGGACAGCATGAGGGTGAGTAAAATAAGTGAGAATTTTATTTTTGGGTGAACTATCCCATTCATATGCTAATCCATGATCAGCATAGACAAATAAGAATAAACTGCAACCTCTTGTGTACTTGTAAACTGTGTTTGTTTTAATCTAGAATGCTCCAAAGAAATTAAAATATTTGCTATTTTATAATATTAAAATAAAATACATCAGGTGTCTGAAGATCAGGATCCCAGTCATTCAAAGGTGATATGTCTGAACAAAGTAACATTATTGTCTGATGGAGACAGTTGATCTCTGGTATTATCACTCCATCCTCTTGTTTATGTAAAAGTTGCTCAACTCCCTGGAAAATGAGAAAGGAAATGTATTATAATCTAACAATACAAACTGCTTTGAACTCCCACATGCAGTAACAAGTTGCAGACTTAAAATAATTATTTAAAACAAATTATATAAATGTTTTAAGGGATTTTACAGTACTAAATATTTACCTCCGAGTCATGCACCATTTATCATCTGTAATACTGTTGTGTAACCAGTAGATGGCTGTATAGCCCTATAAACCTTTATCCATGGCTGTGTATTCCCTAGTTGCTGGATGTTTTCAGTCATAATTACTTGCATGTATTAGGTTTTGCATTTGGACATATATTTATAATTAAAGACTATTAAAAATTCAAAAATTTTCTCCGAAATGTTTTTTTTTTTTTTTTTCATTATTATTGCTCAAATATGGACACAGAAAAAGCATTTTGTTGCATTTTGCAGAATAAATATTGCGCCCAGGGTGATACTTCAAAATAATTGAGTGTTTACATATTATGAATAGAGACGTGGAATGTGGTCAAGTCCTGTCTCTCCTCTTTTAAAAACTCTGCATCGCAAATTAATCAGCAATTGGCTTTACATTGCCAAAGTTGAATCGGGCAGTGATTGACAGCGCTCTGGTCCAATGGCATCGGTCATTGTCTGATACAGTACTTTTTGTACTGTAGGCTACAGTACAGATATACTGTACAGTACTCTAGCCCAATGTTGTTTGGGGTGGCAGGGGGGAAATATGATCTAATCGAAGACTGTAATATAACCGTATGTAACGTTAGATAAACAAGTCATGTAATGATTGGGCTAACTTACCAATTAAATCAAGACGACACTGCTGTATAATGTTATGGGCTCTCACTGAGCTCTAATATGCCTCTCCACCTGAAAAAGCAAGTATTGTATTATAAATAGTATTAGTTTAGTATTAATTAATAAAAATAAAAAAAATCGGACTTACCACGAGTAGGCTATCCAGTATTCTGATATCGACGATGACAAATTATATCATTTGTCTGTACTGTTCCTTCTATAAGAAATCATCTCAACGATATAGTGTAGCAGTAAATAAATACAGATATAAACTTAATATCACCTAAATGAAATAGAAAGCTGCGCTTACAGACGCTCACATCCACACATGTAAACACAACACTGACGTCTTCACTTCCAGGTCAAGAAGCTGTCAATCAAAAACTCAGTAGCCAATGAGAACACACTGCTACTAGCCCCGCCCCCACGAGAGATTTGTGTCAGAACAGCGAACGAAAACTCAGGGAGCGTAAACGAAAACTTCAGAAGCGTAAATGAAAACTTCAGAAGCAAACGAAAACTTCAGAAGCGTAAATTAAAACTCTGGAAGCGCATTTGTAAGTTTAGATCAGTAAAAGAAATATGAGGAATAGTTAGCAAAACATGCAGTGTATTAAAAACAAAGTAAAAAAAAAATGCTTGCGATTCATTCTTTTTCAGTTTCAAAGATATTTTATTCAATTTCAATTTATATTTTCATTAGTTTCTTGAAAAGTTACGTTCATTATTATCGGCACAAAAATAATTCCATACACTTGGACTTTCTGGAAATTTCATCACTTTGCCAGTAGGTGGCGATAATGGACTGAGTCACTGAATCACTAACTCAAACAATTCATTCGAAACACTGATTCATTCAGGAACGATAACGTTTCGCCACCTGCTTGTTGTTCGGAGACTTGCGACGGTTGATTGTGACCTAATTTTGCAAACTGCCAAACTGTCTAGAATGTAAGTCACTCAATATTCATTTATTGCTTAATGAGCTATTAAAGCAATACCACATGTTGTACACGATAAAGAGTGCCGTCTGTATAATGTCCTTTACGCAGCACGAGGCTCTGGCCAACTTAACGTTACACCCGTGCTAATATTTGGAGATACAGCACATTTGCTCATGTGAAATTGCTGAAAATTGCTGTCTTGCCATTGAAAGCAACGGGAATGCTAACTGATATATTTCTCCAGGAATTATAGACCTCATTAAGCTGCAGGTGTAACGTTTGACAAAAAGTACACAGAGTGTGTATAGCAGAAGTTTTAACGTCATGTCTTACCACGTGATGATTGCGTTTAACCTATTCGTTTGGGATGCATACTCAGGCAGTTGGGGTCTCCAGAGACCCCAGAGGCTCAGACAATAAAATGTTTAATAATGTACGTTCATAATGTATTTTTTTAAAAGAAGCAAATTTAATATCGCTCACTTTATTACTGTTTTTACTCTACATTTGTTTATTTGGTGGATTTAAGTTTTTTTTTTTAAATATTTACGAAAAATGTAAAACTGTTTTTTAAAATAGGTTTTTATATAAAAACAAATTTTTTTTATGTTAAATTCACATTAGAAAAGATCCATATTTCTCATTTTTATTCATGAAGATAACATGGACACTGCCATGGTTTAATGGAAAATTGCTGCCATCAACTGAAATAAAAATAACATGAAATTTCAACTTCAGGCAGTAGATGGCTTAAAAGCATTACTTAATGGCTCATATGCCATTTCCTCATTGGTATATATCTTTTCATTTTATTAGGTGTTCAAGCACGAAGTGCTGAAAACCTATTGTATTTGTGCTGATTTTTATTATTATTATTATTATTATTATTATTATTCTGCCGTAAAACGCATCGTGCAGACCAAACCGTAAGTGCTAGAGACTTGAAACTTTGTCAGATGGTAGTACAAAAATCGAGGAGAGGTTATCAAATTATGAGCCCGATTGGCCCATAGGTGGCGCTATAGCAACCAATTGCGCAAAACTGCTCATAACTCCTAGACCGTATGTCTTAGACTCAAGTGTCTTATATCTCTGGAAAGCTGGAAACCTGAAGTAAAAAACGTATATCTCCGATTTCATTTCCGCCATGATAGATTTTCCGCCATTTTGAATTTTGTCGAAAAACTACTTTTGCGAACTAGTCCCTGGTTTTTCGCCCGATCGGAACCAAACCAGTGCCAAAATGTTCTCTGGAGTCTGAATATCAATAATTATCGAAAAAAAGTTGAAATTTTGATTCACGGTCGCTAGGGGGCGCAAAATGAACGTTGTGGGCGGAGCCTATTTTACTAAAATGGCTATAACTCAAGAAGTAAATGAGATAGCTTCACCAAACTCGGTACACATGTGAATAAGTTCATTCTGAGGTCACAGTAAAAAAATCGCGACGATTGGGCACTAGGTGGCGCTATAACATTAAAAAAACATAAATAGGGCTATGACCACCTGACCGTTGGTCCGATTGACTTGAAAATTGGTATGCAGTGTCTTGGTCCAAGGCCCCATGTATGTATAAAAGGACATTGGCGTATCTCAAAAAACATGGCCGCCATCGGCCAATGAAGTTTGAGCACCTGTGAGACAAGGTTAACGGAGGCCGATCGGAACGAAACTCGATGGGCATGTTCGACTCATGGGCCAAGAGGTCTGTAAGAGTTTTGAAAGAAATCGGCCACTAGTTGGCGCTAACAAGTTTTACGGCTCTGTAATCACGTGGTGTGGCACACATCCCCACAAAATGCATATCATTTGATAGATCTCCTCATGCTGAACAACTTTGCCTCTAGAACCATTGCTGTCAATCAAATCGTTCATTAAATATTCACAAATATGTTTAAAACCTACTTTTGCGAACTAGTCCTAGGATTTTCGCCCGATCGGAACCAGACCAGTCTAGGACAATTCTCTGGACTCTCTAGATCAATAATTATCAAAAAAAAGTTGAAATTTGGCATTTGGTTGGCTATAACAGGGTCATTTATAAAATGGGCGTGGCAAAATATAGTCAAAAGCCTATAAATCCTATACGAAAACTCAGAACTTCACAAAAATTGGTGAGCATATGTGACATAACATCCTTAAAAAGCATGCCAAATTTTATGGAGATCGGACCATAGGTGGCGCTATAACTGTTAAAAAGCTTTGAAACAATGTATTTCCTATGGTAAATTGCCTGTATTTGCTGTAAATGGTGTTTTGCATTTATTATCATGTAATGTTCATATCATAATGTTCAAAACCAGTGCAGTACAATTCTCTGGACTCTCTAGATCAATAATTATCAGAAAAAGTTGAACAACTTCATTTGGATGGCTATAATAGGGTCACTTCACAATGTAGCCATGACCTAGTGTCCCCAAAAGCTTATATCTCTTCAATGAATGCTCAGATCTTCTTAAAAACAAGTCAGAACATGTGCCATATGACTCCAAACAATCATGAAAAATTTCAGACAGATCGGACAAAATTTGCCTCTATAACAGTTAAAAATGGGAAAATTAAATGAATATAATGGCATATTAAGCCAATAAGTAGTATTTTACTGCCCCCTGCTGTTTAAAATATGAATTATACTTGAGTAGTGTGACAAAATTACTATTTAGACTTTATAAAATTACTATTTTAACATTTACAATCACATTAAGTCAAATTTCATCTATTGAAGTATCACTATTGACAATTCTGTCACATTGACAAATGTGAATCCTGAATGAGACATAGTTCAAATCTCTGTATCTACAACAGAATGTGTGTGTAGTCCTATGTTTCTGAATAAATTCTGAATAATCTGATTAATAGTTTGCAAAGACATGTATGAAATAACATTCAAATATATTTTCATAATGATTTTGTGTGTGTGTGTGTGTGTGTAAGCTTGCATAAAGGAGTTAAAATGGAAAAACTGTCAAAATGAAAGTGGCCAGCAGAGGGCAGTAGAAGACCACTTATTGGCTCATTCTACTTATTAATGAAGTCTTTTAACAGGTGCATTCATATTTAGACACTATAAAATCACTTGTATAACAATTACTATTATAACACAATCATATTTTCTCAGAGTTTATCACTTCATTTGTTCTGACACTTCA
Source organism: Gila orcuttii (assembly GCA_026230005.1). Lineage (NCBI taxonomy): Eukaryota > Metazoa > Chordata > Actinopteri > Cypriniformes > Leuciscidae > Gila > Gila orcuttii. Next base: position 15,219,089 of record JAPDVR010000006.1, read on the forward strand.
CATCAATGCTAGCAATGTGGTAAATCATGATAAACTATGGTAAATCATGCTAGAATCACAGTACTCTATGGCAGTGTTGGGAACCCTAATCAAACACACCTGATTCAACTCATCAGCTCATAATCACATAGGTTAATGAGCTGATGAGTTGAATCAGGTGTGATTGATTAGAGAGACAGAGAAAACGGGTCCTTCAGGACAGGTTTGGGAACCACTGCTCTATGGTAAATCATCCTAGAACGTAGTAAATCATACTAGAACTTGGTAAATCATGGTAAATCATGCTAGATTCATGGTAAATCATACTGGAACATGGTAAATCATGAAAAATCACACTAAAATGTGGTATATCATGGTAAATCATGCTAAAACATGGTCTATTCCATCTATGATATCAGTGGTTAAATGCTTGCTACATAAAACGTAATGTCTTTTGATGCTTGTGTGGTTAAAAATCTTAAATGCCTTAACTGCTTGAACACCGCTAAATGCTGCTTGCAGCTTTAATTAGGTGTTCAAGCACGAAGTGCTGAAAACCTATTGTATTTGTGCTGATTTTTATTATTATTATTATTATTATTATTATTATTATTCTGCCGTAAAACGCATCGTGCAGACCAAACCGTAAGTGCTAGAGACTTGAAACTTTGTCAGATGGTAGTACAAAAATCGAGGAGAGGTTATCAAATTATGAGCCCGATTGGCCCATAGGTGGCGCTATAGCAACCAATTGCGCAAAACTGCTCATAACTCCTAGACCGTATGTCGTAGACTCAAGTGTCTTATATCTCTGGAAAGCTGGAAACCTGAAGTAAAAAACGTATATCTCCGATTTCATTTCCGCCATGATAGATTTTCCGCCATTTTGAATTTTGTCGAAAAACTACTTTTGCGAACTAGTCCCTGGTTTTTCGCCCGATCGGAACCAAACCAGTGCCAAAATGTTCTCTGGAGTCTGAATATAAATAATTATCGAAAAAAAGTTGAAATTTTGATTCACGGTCGCTAGGGGGCGCAAAATGAACGTTGTGGGCGGAGCCTATTTTACTAAAATGGCTATAACTCAAGAAGTAAATGAGATAGCTTCACCAAACTCGGTACACATGTGAATAAGTTCATTCTGAGGTCACAGTAAAAAAATCGCGACGATTGGGCACTAGGTGGCGCTATAACATTAAAAAAACATAAATAGGGCTGTGACCACCTGACCATTGGTCCGATTGACTTGAAAATTGGTATGCAGTGTCTTGGTCCAAGGCCCCATGTATGTATAAAAGGACATTGGCGTATCTCAAAAAACATGGCCGCCATCGGCCAATGAAGTTTGAGCACCTGTGAGACGAGGTTAACGGAGGCCGATCGGAACGAAACTCGATGGGCATGTTCGACTCATGGCCCAAGAGGTCTGTAAGAGTTTTGAAAGAAATCGGCCACTAGTTGGCGCTAACAAGTTTTACGGCTCTGTAATCACGTGGTGTGGCACACATCCCCACAAAATGCATATCATTTGATAGATCTCCTCATGCTGAACAACTTTGCCTCTAGAACCATTGCTGTCAATCAAATCGTTCATTAAATATTCACAAATATGTTTAAAACCTACTTTTGCGAACTAGTCCTAGGATTTTCGCCCGATCGGAACCAGACCAGTCTAGGACAATTCTCTGGACTCTCTAGATCAATAATTATCAAAAAAAAGTTGAAATTTGGCATTTGGTTGGCTATAACAGGGTCATTTATAAAATGGGCGTGGCAAAATATAGTCAAAAGCCTATAAATCCTATACGAAAACTCAGAACTTCACAAAAATTGGTGAGCATATGTGACATAACATCCTTAAAAAGCATGCCAAATTTTATGGAGATCGGACCATAGGTGGCGCTATAACTGTTAAAAAGCTTTGAAACAATGTATTTCCTATGGTAAATTGCCTGTATTTGCTGTAAATGGTGTTTTGCATTTATTATCATGTAATGTTCATATCATAATGTTCAAAACCAGTGCAGTACAATTCTCTGGACTCTCTAGATCAATAATTATCAGAAAAAGTTGAACAACTTCATTTGGATGGCTATAATAGGGTCACTTCACAATGTAGCCATGACCTAGTGTCCCCAAAAGCTTATATCTCTTCAATGAATGCTCAGATCTTCTTAAAAACAAGTCAGAACATGTGCCATATGACTCCAAACAATCATGAAAAATTTCAGACAGATCGGACAAAATTTGCCTCTATAACAGTTAAAAATGGGAAAATTAAATGAATATAATGGCATATTAAGCCAATAAGTAGTATTTTACTGCCCCCTGCTGTTTAAAATATGAATTATACTTGAGTAGTGTGACAAAATTACTATTTAGACTTTATAAAATTACTATTTTAACATTTACAATCACATTAAGTCAAATTTCATCTATTGAAGTATCACTATTGACAATTCTGTCACATTGACAAATGTGAATCCTGAATGAGACATAGTTCAAATCTCTGTATCTACAACAGAATGTGTGTGTAGTCCTATGTTTCTGAATAAATTCTGAATAATCTGATTAATAGTTTGCAAAGACATGTATGAAATAACATTCAAATATATTTTCATAATGATTTTGTGTGTGTGTGTGTGTGTGTGTGTGTAAGCTTGCATAAAGGAGTTAAAATGGAAAAACTGTCAAAATGAAAGTGGCCTGCAGAGGGCAGTAGAAGACCACTTATTGGCTCATTCTACTTATTAATGAAGTCTTTTAACAGGTGCATTCATATTTAGACACTATAAAATCACTTGTATAACAATTACTATTATAACACAATCATATTTTCTCAGAGTTTATCACTTCATTTGTTCTGACACTTCACATCAATGCTAGCAATGTGGTAAATCATGATAAACTATGGTAAATCATGCTAGAATCACAGTACTCTATGGCAGTGTTGGGAACCCTAATCAAACACACCTGATTCAACTCATCAGCTCATAATCACATAGGTTAATGAGCTGATGAGTTGAATCAGGTGTGATTGATTAGAGAGACAGAGAAAACGGGTCCTTCAGGACAGGTTTGGGAACCACTGCTCTATGGTAAATCATCCTAGAACGTAGTAAATCATACTAGAACTTGGTAAATCATGGTAAATCATGCTAGATTCATGGTAAATCATACTGGAACATGGTAAATCATGAAAAATCACACTAAAATGTGGTATATCATGGTAAATCATGCTAAAACATGGTCTATTCCATCTATGATATCAGTGGTTAAATGCTTGCTACATAAAACGTAATGTCTTTTGATGCTTGTGTGGTTAAAAATCTTAAATGCCTTAACTGCTTGAACACCGCTAAATGCTGCTTGTTATTATTAGGTGTTCAAGCACGAAGTGCTGAAAACCTATTGTATTTGTGCTGATTTTTATTATTATTATTATTATTATTATTATTATTATTCTGCCGTAAAACGCATCGTGCAGACCAAACCGTAAGTGCTAGAGACTTGAAACTTTGTCAGATGGTAGTACAAAAATCGAGGAGAGGTTATCAAATTATGAGCCCGATTGGCCCATAGGTGGCGCTATAGCAACCAATTGCGCAAAACTGCTCATAACTCCTAGACCGTATGTCGTAGACTCAAGTGTCTTATATCTCTGGAAAGCTGGAAACCTGAAGTAAAAAACGTATATCTCCGATTTCATTTCCGCCATGATAGATTTTCCGCCATTTTGAATTTTGTCGAAAAACTACTTTTGCGAACTAGTCCCTGGTTTTTCGCCCGATCGGAACCAAACCAGTGCCAAAATGTTCTCTGGAGTCTGAATATAAATAATTATCGAAAAAAAGTTGAAATTTTGATTCACGGTCGCTAGGGGGCGCAAAATGAACGTTGTGGGCGGAGCCTATTTTACTAAAATGGCTATAACTCAAGAAGTAAATGAGATAGCTTCACCAAACTCGGTACACATGTGAATAAGTTCATTCTGAGGTCACAGTAAAAAAATCGCGACGATTGGGCACTAGGTGGCGCTATAACATTAAAAAAACATAAATAGGGCTGTGACCACCTGACCATTGGTCCGATTGACTTGAAAATTGGTATGCAGTGTCTTGGTCCAAGGCCCCATGTATGTATAAAAGGACATTGGCGTATCTCAAAAAACATGGCCGCCATCGGCCAATGAAGTTTGAGCACCTGTGAGACGAGGTTAACGGAGGCCGATCGGAACGAAACTCGATGGGCATGTTCGACTCATGGCCCAAGAGGTCTGTAAGAGTTTTGAAAGAAATCGGCCACTAGTTGGCGCTAACAAGTTTTACGGCTCTGTAATCACGTGGTGTGGCACACATCCCCACAAAATGCATATCATTTGATAGATCTCCTCATGCTGAACAACTTTGCCTCTAGAACCATTGCTGTCAATCAAATCGTTCATTAAATATTCACAAATATGTTTAAAACCTACTTTTGCGAACTAGTCCTAGGATTTTCGCCCGATCGGAACCAGACCAGTCTAGGACAATTCTCTGGACTCTCTAGATCAATAATTATCAAAAAAAAGTTGAAATTTGGCATTTGGTTGGCTATAACAGGGTCATTTATAAAATGGGCGTGGCAAAATATAGTCAAAAGCCTATAAATCCTATACGAAAACTCAGAACTTCACAAAAATTGGTGAGCATATGTGACATAACATCCTTAAAAAGCATGCCAAATTTTATGGAGATCGGACCATAGGTGGCGCTATAACTGTTAAAAAGCTTTGAAACAATGTATTTCCTATGGTAAATTGCCTGTATTTGCTGTAAATGGTGTTTTGCATTTATTATCATGTAATGTTCATATCATAATGTTCAAAACCAGTGCAGTACAATTCTCTGGACTCTCTAGATCAATAATTATCAGAAAAAGTTGAACAACTTCATTTGGATGGCTATAATAGGGTCACTTCACAATGTAGCCATGACCTAGTGTCCCCAAAAGCTTATATCTCTTCAATGAATGCTCAGATCTTCTTAAAAACAAGTCAGAACATGTGCCATATGACTCCAAACAATCATGAAAAATTTCAGACAGATCGGACAAAATTTGCCTCTATAACAGTTAAAAATGGGAAAATTAAATGAATATAATGGCATATTAAGCCAATAAGTAGTATTTTACTGCCCCCTGCTGTTTAAAATATGAATTATACTTGAGTAGTGTGACAAAATTACTATTTAGACTTTATAAAATTACTATTTTAACATTTACAATCACATTAAGTCAAATTTCATCTATTGAAGTATCACTATTGACAATTCTGTCACATTGACAAATGTGAATCCTGAATGAGACATAGTTCAAATCTCTGTATCTACAACAGAATGTGTGTGTAGTCCTATGTTTCTGAATAAATTCTGAATAATCTGATTAATAGTTTGCAAAGACATGTATGAAATAACATTCAAATATATTTTCATAATGATTTTGTGTGTGTGTGTGTGTGTGTGTGTGTGTGTGTAAGCTTGCATAAAGGAGTTAAAATGGAAAAACTGTCAAAATGAAAGTGGCCTGCAGAGGGCAGTAGAAGACCACTTATTGGCTCATTCTACTTATTAATGAAGTCTTTTAACAGGTGCATTCATATTTAGACACTATAAAATCACTTGTATAACAATTACTATTATAACACAATCATATTTTCTCAGAGTTTATCACTTCATTTGTTCTGACACTTCACATCAATGCTAGCAATGTGGTAAATCATGATAAACTATGGTAAATCATGCTAGAATCACAGTACTCTATGGCAGTGTTGGGAACCCTAATCAAACACACCTGATTCAACTCATCAGCTCATAATCACATAGGTTAATGAGCTGATGAGTTGAATCAGGTGTGATTGATTAGAGAGACAGAGAAAACGGGTCCTTCAGGACAGGTTTGGGAACCACTGCTCTATGGTAAATCATCCTAGAACGTAGTAAATCATACTAGAACTTGGTAAATCATGGTAAATCATGCTAGATTCATGGTAAATCATACTGGAACATGGTAAATCATGAAAAATCACACTAAAATGTGGTATATCATGGTAAATCATGCTAAAACATGGTCTATTCCATCTATGATATCAGTGGTTAAATGCTTGCTACATAAAACGTAATGTCTTTTGATGCTTGTGTGGTTAAAAATCTTAAATGCCTTAACTGCTTGAACACCGCTAAATGCTGCTTGCAGCTTTAATTTAAGTTTGTGTTTAGACATTCTAAAATATATATTTTTTTGTTATAATATATATATATATTTTTTTTTTGGGCAATTATAACATTATTACAGTCAAACCTGAACATAGTGTTTTATGTGTGTATGTTGTGTGTGTTTGCATTTGTTCTCCGTATTGGATGTGTTGTGGTATTGGCCCTTCATTTTGTGTGTGTTTTCTGCGTACATGTTGTGTGCTTGCATTTGTTCTCCATCGTGGATGTGTTGTGGTATCGGCTCTTCATTTTGTGTGTGTTTTCTGCATTGTAACTGAATTTGTTTTGACAAGTTATGTAACAGAAAGCTATTTTATGGTCTCCCATTTATGTCTATAAAAAATATATTTATATATTTAAAGGGTTAGTTCACCCAAAAATGAAAATTCTGTCAGTATTTACTCACCCTCATGTTGTTCCAACCCCGTAAGACCTTCGTTCATCTTTGGAACACGAATTAAAGGCACACTGTGGAACTTTTCAACCTTTATAATATATTACCAAAACCCATTGAGATGGTACATCGACTTACAATAGGTTGAATGACACGTCTGCCGAAGCCTGAAGGTGTCTGTATCGCTTTTACTAGCACTATGTAACTTCGGGTTTCGGGTAGGAACCCGAGCTCAAAAAGAACTACAAAATTCGACCGCTTTACGGCATACGTCACTTCCCCCACCACCCCAACTTCCTCAAATTCTAACGTGAGAGCCCAACTCGCGTTTGATTCCCGGCGTCTGTATGTTGTCGTCATGGCTGAATCAACAGCTACTCGGAAGAAAGCAAAGATTTTGTCAGAGGAGACCAAAAAAAGAAAAAGGAGAGTGATAAACTAAAAGCAAGGACGAGGATAAACATTGGTCAAGCGTTCCCTCGCTGGCGTGCGATAAAGGAGGATGAGGGATTCCCGACCGATGCTGACCTGGCCGTCATGCTTTTGGACTAGTAAGTTAAATATATTGCTTGCACAATATCTCTATTTTTTCAAATTTGTTCTCTGCCTGGCCATGTTACTGATTCTATATTGTCCTCCATTTAACTTAATGTAACAAGGAATGCTAGTAGAGTAAGTTAGCGAATTATCAATCTGGTAGCTAAATGTTAGTACAAATATACATTTTATAAATATTGGGAAAGGTTTGCATTCAGCAGACACTTTATCCTCCGATTTTGAAACGAAACAGGGCTGCAACTTAACAACTAGCTACAGGCTTTTGTTTAATTTGTATGCAATTCATCTGGTAGCATTAACGTTAGAAACGTTAGAAGAGTTAGTACACAAAGCTAACAGGCAAAGAAGTCAAGCCTTTATATTGAATAAAAGGTACACTTAATGTAAACTGAAATTTTAAAATAAATATCGGCATAAAAGTGTATATATAATGTAATATTTACTGCGAATTCGTGTAACAAAACTGATATAAGTCACAACATACTGCCGTATACAAATGTAAATGTAAATGTGTTTTTTTCCCTTTCAGCTCATATATGTTGTATTTGTGTAAAAGGAAAAACAAACTGAAGACTACAAATAACGGGAATTATGTAGTGAGTTATATCAGTTTTGTTACACACGATTTCCCGACTACTCGATTTCATCTCCAACCCATTGCAAAGAGATCCTGAAGATGTTAATTGTTTGCTTCAGGTGTGTTTGATTAGGGTTGGAGATGAACTGTGCAGGACAGACGATCGGCAGGAGCAGGATTGGGCAACCCTTGTCAATGCGACTTACCTGATCAGACATTGTTTTCTGCGTATGCTACTTTTATTCAATTTGTTTTCTTTATAGGATTTATATTATTAATCTTATATTTATATTATTATTTTGGTCAGTAGTGAATCGATTAACTTTCTCCAACATACAAATCAAATGCCGTCTGCACACACACATAAAGACACGGGAGGTTGACCGGTTGACTGTTTATTGACTTTTGCGACAATGCTGCGGCGCTTGTGGCCTCTAGGGGCACTAGACGTGAAAATTACAGGTCGAGCGCACCCTAGTGGCCAAAAATTCCACAGTGTGCCTTTAAGATATTTTTGATGAAATCTGAGAGCTGGATCACTCCTCCATAGGCTTCTTGAGGGATTGAACTTGCAGGCCCCGAAAAGTTATTACAGACATCGTTAAAATAGTCCAAGTGACTACAGTGGCTCAATCTTAAGTTTATCAAACGACGAGAATACTTTTTGTACGCAAAAACCCCCCAAAATAACGACTTTATTTCAACTATTCATTTCCTTCTCTGTGGGCCTCGAGTCAGTTCACTAGTTTAATAGTGTACTGTAATGGGGCTCTACTGGTTACGAAAATTAGTCACCAATATGGGGTGTCTAGTCAGGACACGGAAGGCAGGGATACTTGTTGAATGGTTTAATATATACACTTTCGGAATACAGATGCACAGGCACTATTCAGTATATACTTTACAGTGTAGGTGTGGTTCTAAAGAAATTAAATAAACATTGACGTTAACTAACATAACACAATTGAGGCTAATACTCTCCCTAGTCATTTAAATAAACAGTGCTAAACATGTCCTGAAATGTGAACTACAATAAGAATGCCATACAAGCTACAGATACAACAGAGATAAAGGCTGTCACTAACTGTAAGCTCGACCAAAAATAACTAATATTAACTTGTCTATATAATATAATTGTAACTTACTTGTGGTCACTGACGCACACGAACCCAACCAGACGCTTAACTTAGAAACTGAAACTAAATTGAATGCCGTTCTCTGCAAGCCAGGGCATGTGGCAACATGTCAGAAAAGGGGGCGTGGTCTGATCGAACACTCGCTGTACATGCTCTGTCCAGGTTCACATCACTTGATCCTTTTGCAGTACGTCACACGCATCACCCACATGACCAGCGTCGGCCAATAGTGAGCCTACGTGTGTGACGTAGCTCTACGCAATCATACTAAGTTAACTGACTAGAGGCCAAAGAGAAGGAAATTAATAGTTGAAATAAAGTTATTTTTGTTTGTTTTTGCGCACAAAAAGTATTCTCGTCGCTTGATAAACTTAAGATTGAGCCACAGTAGTCACTTGGACTATTTTAATGATGTCTTTAATAACTTTTCGGGGCTGGCAAGTTTCAATCTCTGAAGAAGCCTATGGAGGAGTGATCCAGCTCTCAGATTTCATCAAAAATATCTTAATTCGTGTCCCGAAGATGAACGAAGGTCTTACGGGGTTGGAACAACATGAGGGTTAGTAAATACTGACAGAATTTAAATTTTTGGGTGAACTATCCCTTTAAATCCCCCCCAACACTGCTCAAATGTAGAGTAAAAACAATAATAAAGTGAGCGATATTACATTTGTTTGAAATTACATCGTTATGATACAAAATCACATTTTATTCTGTTAAAATGCTACTTAGTAAAGAGTGTTACTTTTTTTTCACGCTAACATACCAGATATCATTCCAATTTATTTTTTTGTTTGTAGAGCTAGCAAGTGTCAACCACTACATCAAGTCTCATGCCATTTACTGTAGATGAAGGGAATTTTTATTTTTTTATTTTTTTTATTTCAGCAAACATCATTTGGGGTCAAAACGACCCTGAATAGCTTCCCTGGGTCGGCATTAAATAATTTTTTCTGGAATACTGCAGTATTAATGATTAATTAACAAATTATCAGTGTAAATATGTATTATTATTTATTTTTTAATTCGTGTGACCTCATAATATTTAATCAAAATAACTTCCTCTCCCTCTTGCAACGACTTCTCTACTCTGATGACATGGGCTGTGTTCGAACTTAAAAATCGCCCCCTATCCAAATTAGCCTACATTCACTATTCCCTACATTACTCCACTAATATAGTCCACTTGAAGGAGTGAGTGAATTCGGAGCTTTAAGGGTCGCTTTTACACAGTTTGTGCTTGCCGTTTAATAATCATTTGAAACGTAGAAAACTGGCAGCAGTTATTAAAAGATTTATCTTGAACTCTGTCATGGAAACTAGTATCTATAAACCTTAATTAAATAATTTAATAATCAATTAAAAAGGAATTTATACCTATATGATATTACGCTGTACCCACATTGGTCCAGCGCTTTGGAAAATGAATGGATGGAAAATTCAGCTGCGCATCTTCTGGGAAGACACGTGAATTCATTCATCGGTGCATTGTGTATTTTCTAGCCGTTGAGCGAACTTAAGTTGTACACTAGTTATTGTGGGATTGAATGAGTGCACTCGATAACGTTCACTATGAATTTGGACACCACTACAAATGACAGTGCCCTATTTAAGGTTGTAGGGGGCAATTTTGGTCACAGCCATATTTTTTGGTGTGAGGGTGAGACAACAGCCATTTCTCGATATGCGTTCTTGTCTGTACTTGTGTTCTTGTGGACTTGTGAAACATCATAAGTTGTTCAAATTCAAAGTTCACATGACATAGCCAAATACAGTTCAGATCGCCGGATGTGTTCTTGATTCGCCCCTTTTATCAAGGATGCATTGAGAGGTGACTTGTGCGGACTTGAGACAGTTAGGTATCCCAGAATGCATTTCACACAAACCAGCAAGCGTCAATAGCAGAGAAGAAAACATGCATAATTTAAAAATACTACTGTTATTGTGTCACGAAATGTAGTTTTTCAGGTGAGAATGTAGTTGTTTGAAGCTCAAATCTGTGGTTCATTTATAAAGATAGCACCTGTTTGAAAATTTGATCTGACGTTTTCAGAGTTGTGAGATCCAGGTGATCACTGGGTGCTCATTAACCCCGTCTAGAACAGCCGTACCTCGGCTAGTCCTTCTGATGTTTTCCGCTGGCTCTGATGTAGCATGAGATATAAATCGTCTTGTGTATAGCCTATCTAACAGACGATCTTTGGTCTCGTGAATCTATAATTTGTTCCCGGGCAAATAGTTTTGGCTGAGGGTATAGTGAGTTTCCTACTATAGCACTGACTTTGTATGTTTGACTTGTTTGCTTTATTTCTTATTGTATAGCTTCTTATACATTTTACCTATACTTTTATAATTGCTATTATTGATCATTAAAACTGGAATTTAACAAAAAGAGACAGGGATGTGTTTTGTCATATTTAATTTTATTACAGTGAAGATATTCAGAGTAGCCAACATATGCATATTACCTGAACCACATATTAATATGTTAAACATTTAATATTTGTAAAATATAAACAAATAGAGGCAGTTTTATATTTCATTTTGTTATAAATATACATGTAGTGTAGATAATCAATGTATGCGTTGCCTGAACCTTATTTGTGTGGCTATTAATGTTTAAGATTTTTTAAATGAGAACAAAAAGAGGCAGGGTGGTGTTTTATAACATATTTAGTTTTATTGTTGCCTAAATATATATACAGAGATGGAGTAGAACGCTGCTGTTCCATTTGCAGAATTATCGAACTTGGTAGTCCAACTTTGCGTAGTTGGTTTTGAGAAACACACAACCTGTCACTCACATGAGATCACAGCAATAGCAAACGACAATTCCTGATGGACAAAAACAAGTCCCACCCTATATTTTTCCGTTTAAAAATATATACAGGTCCTTCTAAAAAAATTAGCATAATGTGATAAAGTTCATTATTTTCCATAATGTAATGATAAAAATTAAACTTTCATATATTTTTGATTTCATTGCACACCAACTGAAATATTTCAGGTTTTTTATTGTTTTAATACTGATGATTTTGGCATACAGCTCATGAAAACCCAAAATTCCTATCTCAAAAAATTAGCATATCATGAAAAGGTTCTCTAAACGAGCTATTAACCTAATCATCTGAATCACCTAATTAACTCTAAACACCTGCAAAAGATTCCTGAGGCTTTTAAAAAATCCCAGCCTGTTTCATTACTCAAAACCGCAATCATGGGTAAGACTGCCGACCTGACTGCTGTCCAGAAGGCCATCATTGACACCCTCAAGCAAGAGGGTAAGACACAGAAAGAAATTTCTGAACAAATAGGCTGTTCCCAGAGTGCTGTATCAAGGCACCTCAGTGGGAAGTCTGTGGGAAGGAAAAAGTGTGGCAAAAAACGCTGCACAACGAGAAGAGGTGACCGGACCCTGAGGAAGATTGTGGAGAAGGACCGATTCCAGACCTTGGGGGACCTGCGGAAGCAGTGGACTGAGTCTGGAGTAGAAACATCCAGAGCCACCGTGCACAGGCGTGTGCAGGAAATGGGCTACAGGTGCCGCATTCCCCAGGTCAAGCCACTTTTGAACCAGAAACAGCGGCAGAAGCGCCTGACCTGGGCTACAGAGAAGCAGCACTGGACTGTTGCTCAGTGGTCCAAAGTACTTCTTTCGGATGAAAGCAAATTTTGCATGTCATTCGGAAATCAAGGTGCCAGAGTCTGGAGGAAGACTGGGGAGAAGGAAATGCCAAAATGCCTGAAGTCCAGTATCAAGTACCCACAGTCAGTGATGGTCTGGGGTGCCATGTCAGCTGCTGGTGTTGGTCCACTGTGTTTTATCAAGGGCAGGGTCAATGCAGCTAGCTATCAGGAGATTTTGGAGCACTTCATGCTTCCATCTGATTTCATTTTTCAGCACGACCTGGCACCTGCTCACAGTGCCAAAACCACTGGTAAATGGTTTACTGACCATGGTATTACTGTGCTCAATTGGCCTGCCAGCTCTCCTGACCTGAACCCCATAGAGAATCTGTGGGATATTGTGAAGAGAAAGTTGAGAGACGCAAGACCCAACACTCTGGATGAGCTTAAGGCCGCTATCGAAGCATCCTGGGCCTCCATAACACCTCAGCAGTGCCACAGGCTGATTGCCTCCATGCCACGCCGCATTGAAGCAGTCATTTCTGCAAAAGGATTCCCGACCAAGTATTGAGTGCATAACTGAACATAATTATTTGAAGGTTGACTTTTTTTGTATTAAAAACACTTCTTTTATTGGTCGGATGAAATATGCAAATTTTTTGAGATAGGAATTTTGGGTTTTCATGAGCTGTATGCCAAAATCATCAGTATTAAAACAATAAAAAACCTGAAATATTTCAGTTGGTGTGCAATGAATTAAAAATATATGAAAGTTAAATTTTTATCATTACATTATGGAAAATAATTAACTTTATCACAATATGCTATTTTTTTGAGAAGGACCTGTATATGCTGAACTGCCAGTCGTGTTTTTTTCATGATAAAGACTCTTCTCATGTTTTTGCATAATGATGCATTTAAAGTCCCCGTGAACCAGAAGCTTAAACCGACTTTACTTCAGTTGTACGTATTTCCAAGTGAAACGGAACATTGAATTGATGATAGGGTTTTATTTTAGCGCACCTCCTCTCCATCCCTCGCTCAAAGCAGACTGACGTTGGAGGGGAGTGGTTAAAGATAGATATTCAACCCAAGCCTTCAAACTGACATCATCGGAGAAGGAGCGCCATTCCAGAGCGGAAGCAAATTATTATTTTTTTTTTTTCATTAAAGATTACCACGACAAACTATTTTTTAGTATGTGTATTAACTTGCACGGATTAATTGTTCTCCACAAGACTGGTAATGTGCGCTAACAAAGTAAATAGTTTTCAATTTTGATTTCATGACGACTTTAAAAGTTAATGGCCAAATTTATCTTTATAAAAGTTTAAAATGTTGTTGCAGAATAAATAAATATTGTTCATATGGTTAGATATTGATTATTAATCGCTTAAACCCCGTCGGTCTTGCACGTTTGTAGTTTAACACTTTCTATTCGTGTTTGTTGTTCTGAACTGAATCTTTTCATCCAAAGAGTTACTCTGCTTTTCTATTATTATTTATTTAAAGCTACAATATGTAATTTTTCGCCTCAAGGGGTCGCTAACATTTTACAATAACAAAGGCGTGGATTGATGACGCAGTAAATGAGCATGGAATCATGGAACTTGTCGTCATGCCAATGGATCTAACGTTAATAATGTTTAAGGAGAAATGTTGTTTATGGATGAGTGAATACATTCATGTTTTTTAACATTACTGTGGTATGAAGTAGGGCGCGATTGCTAATGAGAGACACATATCAGCGCCACACGCGAGTCCCGCGGATATAAAGGAATGAGGACATTTCATTCTACCAAACTATACCCGCAAGTGCTGAATTACAACACACAGGTCAGTTTATTTGACGAATTGAACGTGAGGTAACGCATCACTGTTTCACTTGGTCTAACGTTACACCATAATACTAATTTTAATTAATACTAGTTTTTGGATATTTTGATACAAAATTCTTTCATATTGTACCTTACTGTAGATGGACATTAACTGTTGTGCTTGAGTCTTGTGTCTTTGGCACTTAAGTAGTTCATCTGTACCTCAAACATCTATACTTTGCATTTCTCCATTCCACTGCCTTGTCTCTCGCATTTTTAAACACGAAAACGTGTTCTGTGTGAATCACCTCTCATCTAGTGACAATGACAAGAGTGATATCCAGGACTGCAGCCTTGCTTTTAATCACACATTTGTTTATTCTGATGAGTGGCCGACTGCCCCCCCCCCCCCCTCCTTTGTGCGTTAACATGCAGCGCTGTTCCCGTAAGCTTTTAGAGATTTGTTTATTTGTGTTGCGGCTCGTTTTGCAGCTTGCGAGTGACCCCACCCAGTTTTCACAAGAGCTCCTGACAGCAGGCCTGCTTAGCAGCTCCCCTCTCAATTAACATACTATTAGCATAATATTAGCATGTGTGGATTCGGGTGTTAATGGCTGGAGAAAAATGCTTCAAAAATCAATTTGATAAATTACAAATGGAGGCCAGCGGGTGCAAACGGTCTCCTCACATACTGCTTAGTCAAGCTGTTCTCTGGATAAAGCACAAACACAGTCAAACTGGTGGTACAAAATGTTAAGCGCTGTATCAAGAACTTTTAAAACTGCTGAAATTTGAGTTTTTTTTTAACATATTTGTGCGAAAATTACCTGTGAACAAACAGAATCAACAGCACAAAGAGCTTTTCGTAACTCTGAGCTTATATAGTTTCGTGTACGAAGTCATTTTTCTTGCAGTATAAAGTTTGGCCCCATTCTGGCTTAATCTTTTAGCCTAGGAAGAGACAGTTTGACAAAGTAAAATGACCAAGCAGAGTTTGTGTTTACTTGTCATGACTCATGTTTGGGTGTGGGACACAAAATAATAAAGCAACATTCAATAAATTTAAATAATGCAGCAGTCTTTATTAAAGGGGTCCTATTATGCATTTTTCACATTTTCTTTACTGTGTAACATCACAACATTTTTTTTCCATCAAGAGGTGCATCAGTTTTTGGTCAAGATCTTGTATCGACAATGCAAGAGTCCAGCACTCTGTAAAGTCTCCTCCAAAGACTTTCAATGAATTTAAGTTCTGCACTCAAAGGTGCCAATTCATGTGTGAAAATGATTCTTCATGCTCCCTCCCAATCATTCTTTCACAATTTGAGCCTGATGAATCTTGACATTGTCATCCTGGAATATGGCCATGATGCGTCTTCCTACATGATTGTTAAAGAAATGAAAAGTCCATCAATTAGGGGTTAGAAGAACTGTTGCCAAACATATAACAGGCTAGAAACATAATCACTGAATCGTAGGCTCTTAAGCATTTGCCCATTTAAATCCAAACAGTGTACAGTCCAGGAAGTGTATTTTTAATATAATTTGTATGGAGTTATAGGCTGTGATACTATGGACTGTGGGTGTGCCATCTCAGGCTGAGACTCTCTGACATAAGACCTGAGATGAGAACTGCCAAATTTACAAAACTGAGAGACTGACTGCCTTGCATCTCTCTAAGACAAAATATGATTTCATTTGAATGAACATTAATGGGGGGTGGAGTAGGCCAGCTGTTGATGAAGTCACTGAATGAGAACAAACGTAATGTGTCGTCTGTAAGGGGAAATATGTGTCAGAGCTGATTGGACAGCAGCCTAAGGCTGTGCTGTTCCTCTCAATGCCATGCCTGTCTCTCACCTACTGCTAAACTGAAGCAAAACAGCAGAATAAACCATATACAGCTGTGTTTGCAGGTCTAGCACATCCCAAGACCACACACACACACACACACACACTGAATTCTCAAGTTTTGCCAGGCTAAGAAACACAACATTTTCATACACATTGTTCATATATAGGTGCACTCCGGATTTTTTTTCCTTATTAAAAAACAGTTTACACTTAAAGAAATTAATATTACTAAAATGAATTAATAATACTAAAAAAATAAATATAAAATCACATTCACTCACATGAGATGAAGACTCCAGTCTTATCAGTTGCCTAATTAAAACTGTTTTTTTTTTTACACCAGGGGTCTTCAACCTTTTTGTGAGCGTGGACTACCTCAGTGGATAAAATAATCTAGAGGGCTACTTTTGTTATACTCAAAAATATTTATTATAAATATAACACGGTGGTGCTTTTTTACTTTTACTTTACTTTTAATCACCACCATATGTGAAATAATAAAATTATCTTGATATCCTGGTTCAGACAAGGATTTTAAAATTATTTTTTTATTCAACAAAAATTCCTGAAAATATTTTAAAATATATAGAAATATGTACATTTTATAATTTTCACTCTGAAATCACATTATTTAACTGCCACACAATTTTAGGAGTCAGTTGCCACAGTGGCAACAAGAAGTTTTGATTTTGTCTCATGGAAATGGACAGTAAAACACTGATTTAAGTTGGAATGCAAATTTGATTAAATTAACTACATTTGTAGGAAGTGTGTAAACCTATAAACCTATGGTATGTGTTATGAAACACAGTAGCACAAACATTTATTAATATAAATCATTCAAAAAAAGAGAGCGAAAACTACCATAGCTTCTAAACAAAAAACATACTGTAATTATATTCCATTACTCCTCTAACACATTTAATACATCTATATATGACTATATTAATATAGAAACATTTTATATGAATATTTCCAACATTTCTGCCCAAACTGTTTGTTTTACTACTGTAAATCTATGAGTTGTAGAGTGAAATGTCTTCTAACTGGTTTGTTCTTCTAATAATGTTTCTCCTGTTTTTTTCGCTTCAATATGTTGAGAATGTTAGCGCTGTTTCATCTGGCTTTAAACTAGTTTAAATCACAAAGTCATATGTTTATAATAGAGACAGAGAATTCTGTGCTGAGAATTCAAAAAACTTCTCACTGGATCACGCAGTCTCGAGATGGAGATCAGCTCACACTTGAACGCAGCTGCTTCGGGCGCGCTCGCTGTTTATTGGGCCGAGCTGATAAATGCTCCGCGCTGCGCAGTTCAAACAAGTTTCCTAACCCCAACATGGGCTGGTTTGCAATACAGATGTTGTCTTATTTACAACATGCCAATGTGTATCCGTCACGCTTAGGGTTGGGTATCGGTTGGGTTTTATCCGATACCAGTACCTACTCGGAATTTTTTAAACGGTTCTGGTGCTTAAACGGTTCTTGAAACGGTACTTAAAGGGATAGTTCACCCAAAAATGAAAATTCTGTCAGTAACTACTCACTCTCATGTTGTTCAACCCCGTAAGACCTTCGTTCATCTTCGGAACACGAATTAAGATACGAAGGTCTTACGGGGTTGAACAACATGAGGGTGAGTAATTACTGACAGAATTTTCATTTTTGGGTGAACTATCCCTTTAAGAAAACGAAACCGCACACACTTTGTCAAAAACTAATACCCTTTTATTTACAGGGCCAAACTGGACACAATATTAACTTAAATCTTTAAACAATATAAATACAAGTAACATATATGGTAATAATAAATAAACCAATATAAAATTAAAATTCACATTTACATAATATCAAATAAAAAAATATTGTATCAAACAATGTAATAATACTGGAGATTAATAGAGATTACTACCAGGGTAATCTAATCTCGACATGGCTACAGGTTCCCATGTTTTGTCAGTTTGAACCAGTCATGTAAGTTATCTGGTCGTTGCACTAGAACGGCAGCGCTTGGCGAGTTTGGTATTTCATTCTCACTGCATCTCAGCTACGCAGCGTTGAGTGAACCTATGAAAGAGAACGTCTCTGGTTACTGGTGTAACCTATGTTCTTTGAATAGGGAACGAGACGCTGCGTTCGCTGCCAAACTCCTCGCGCTGCCGACAAGCTTCCTTTTTCGGCAGAGAAATCTGAGGAGCAGATGATGCGCGTGCCAATATAATAAGACGACGTGAGCGTCGAGGCGGCGCCCGCGCCATCAGCCAATGGATTTGCGTGATTCCATATGTGCTTCAGACAATCGGCACACCCAGAGGGCATTCGGACGCGTAATTTTACACGTGAAATGCAGCCAAACCTTGGAGCGTTTTGTCTTCGGCATCTTCATTAATCCCCTCGCAATCAGCAGACGTTCCGGGAGTCTCCCGCATATTGATAATGGCTCCCTGATGCCCGCAAATTAGTTAAAATCTCCTGGAATCTAGAGCGAGCGAGCAAGAGCGCGCATGCGGGACAGAACAGACTGTGCTTCAAACAGTATTGTGCGCTCACGGCGGAGAGAGAGAGAGAGCGCGCGAGAGACCTTGCGTGTGTGCGCCTCATGACACAGAGTCAGGTACCGAAATCAGGCACCGAAATTTTCGTTCTTATTCGGTCTGGTTACTACCGTTTACGTCAGAACCGGTTCCCTATTGGCCCCGCGTTTCGGTACCCAACCCTAGTCACGCTGGACTACTGCATCTTATGAGGCAACGGCTGAAACAGAGGCTGGTATGCGTGCATGGTTTTATTCTGCGCTGTCGCCTCCGCCATTTTCAAACCATGTATCCATTATATTGTCATTTTCTTTTCGACCAGCACTTTGCAACAACACAACCTTGTTTCCATAGCAACTTTCAGCATGTCTCCTATAACAACTGTAAATATACATCTGATGTTTAAGTTTTACGTGGTGTAAGAAAGTCACATAAACCACGCAAAATCCGATCGGAGCAGTCAGACTGAAACGGATTTCCAGAAATGCGATTAGAATAGGATTTAAATCCACACGGGAATGTAGCTCGAAATGGATTTGTGATTTTTGGCCGTTCACACTTGCTAAATCTGATCGGGTTTCAATCGGATATGCACGAAAATCGGATTTGGACTGACAGGTCTTTTGGGAAGTCGACAGTTTGACATGTTCTATCTAAAATGATTTTAAACAGCACTTAAATAAATATTTTATAATTATTATACATTAATATTATTAGAGAAATGATGCAATATTAGTACTTTTAAAAATGTATCATATTGTATGGCCATATAAAAAAAGTTGTTTAGTGGTAGAAGTGTTTTAAATGATGAAAAACCTTTAAAAATGGTGATTTTTTTTTTTATTCGTCTGTTACTGCAATGTTGAGAAACATACAAATACAGCCTCAAATGTACAATGAGGGGAAACAAAGGGGGAAAAGAAATACAATCATGTCAGGCAGGAAAGTAAATATACATAGTAGGGAATCAGGAGAGGTTATTAACATAGTGCCAAAGAGGTGTCTATATCTGCCAATAGTCATTCGACTTTTGATGCGTATCATAAGTGAGTTTCTTGAGTGGGAGTAATGCAGATATTTGAGAACAAGTGTTTAGCATGAGAGTCAAACATCCGATAAATAACAGATACAATTCCAAAGAGAAACAAAATTGCAAGCTCTTGTAAGCAGTTATGTATTTTGGTCCAAAAAGGGATGATTTTATCACAATACCAAAAGCAGTGAAGAAATGTGGTGAACATTTACAGAACCTAAATTTCATACTCTACCTCAACTACTACCTTCACTACTGTTCAAAAGTTTGGGGTAGGATTAAAAAACAAAAACAAAAAAAACTTTTATTCAGAACGGATGCATTAAACTGATAAAAAAAATGACAGTAAATATCAAAAGATTCGTAATTTCAAATAATTGCTGTTCTTTTAAACTTCTCATTCATTCAAAAATTCTGAAAAAAAAAAGATCGGTTTCCACAAAAATATTAAGCAGCTGTTTTCAACATTGATAATAATGAGAAATATTTCTTAAGCTTCTTCTTTGGCTGCTGAAAACTCAGCCTTGCTAGGAATAAATGACATTTTACAATATATATGAAAATAGACAGGTTATTTGAAAATGTAATATTTCACAAAATTACAATTTTTGTTCTATTAAATATAGCCTTGTTGAGCATAAGAGACTTCAAAAACGTTAAAAATGTTTTACCAACCCCAAACTTTTGAAGGGTCATGTCATTTAGTTTATTTGTTTAGGTTTTTGTCATATTTGTCATATTTGAGTGGGCATGTAAAGTTCTAAGTGTCGGGTGGTTGGTGGTTTTGTTTGGTTAGGCTTATATTTAGTGCTTAACCTGTTGTCTAACATTTGCACTGGTGGCAGTCAGAAGTATTTGGCCCCTGTGATGTTGAATGGCATGCGTGTTAACATTTTGCCTTTGTAGTGCAAGTGCAGATGCGTTTGGCTTCGGTCGCGCTAAGGTGTCTTTTGCGTACACATTTGTCTGTCATTGGTAATGTGTGTGTGATTGTGTGTGTGTGTTGGAGTTCTGAGTACTCTCTAATCCCCCCCTCTTCATGAATACATTAGCGGAGTGTCTTAAACTCAGCTTAGCTGGCGGCTCTGGAGGCACATCACATCCTATTACCTACTTTAAATCATTAATGTGACATCGTTTTCACTCAATCTCCAAACACCCACGCTTCAAATCTGCACATTTCACTGAGCTGTCGCAGAAGCTCTGGAACTCACACACACACACACACACACAGACATATGCATCATGTACGCAGACATGGTAACTGTAAAAATACATAAGCTAGCATGAGCTTACATACATGTAAAAACAGTAAATACACACTCTGAATTATGCAAATTACTTCCCTCAGATGATGTTGTTGCCTTATGAAAGCATCTTGCCTTCTTTTTTTTCCAGACACTCAGCAAAGACTGCTATATAGACAGCAGGAAAGATAACTCAACGAATCAAGATGTTTCTTTTCTGTACTTTGCCTCATACTGAGCGCGCACACTCTTACAAAACAGTCTATTCAGTATTAGCTACAGGCAAAAAATCAAATATTTACAGTGCCAGGAGCTACGCTACTTCACTTAAAGACTTAAAGACTCAATTTTCCAGCCCACTTTCCACTGTGTTTATACGAAAATTTGGAGTACTTAACTCCCTCTCAGACAAACACTCAAGACAGCAGCACAGACCCACCAGAGAGGAAAAGCATTACAGGGCCAGAAAAGACAAGAGCTCTGAACCCACCAGCTTTCTCAAAAACATTAACATTAACTATCACTTTTCATTACATAAAGTTTGTGATTTCCAAAAGATAACCTTACCTTCATCCATTTTCCAGTTGTTTCCAGTCCACCATGCTTGTTGTGGTTAATTAGATCATTCGTTTCATTGGATGTGAGATCCATTGTGCTCTCTACATCTGGCTTTCTGATTGGTGGTAAAATTGGATTTCCTGCTTTTGAATTACAACATACTATAAGTACCTCGTAAAACTACTTTTAAAAGTTAGATGTGGGCTTTTTAAGCAGCCTTGATTTAGGAAGCATTTCATTTATTTTCTGCAGAGGCATTTCAGACTTTTCTCTTGAGAGTTAGAAGCCATGAAACTAAGTCAAATAGGTTCACAGCATTATAAGCCTTGATTTGAAGGAAAAAAGACATTTCCTTTTTTAGAAGGGAATGAACTTTGCATCCCATTAAGCAGTGACATAAAAGAATCAGAAATGATAGTACAACAATATAAAAATAAAAAGCACATTGGAAAATGTTCAAGACTCAATAATGCCACTTTCTACTCAGTGGGTAATGTAGTAATTCACTTCTTTTTTTTTTTTTTTTTAGTGTTTTGTGGAGAAAATGAATGAACTTTTTACTTTCATAATCGTACTGTTACACTCCTTTGAGGGCAGCACCAGAACCTTGTTATTTTGAGCAAAATCTAATCCAGACATTCATCCTCATAAAAGTGGTATTTTTATTGCTCTGGATGCTGTAATTGTATGATAACACTGGGCAATTTTTTGATTTGTGTCACAAATATTATTTCTAATTGAAATGAGTGGTTTAGAAAGTCTGGTATGAAAGTATTTTCTAATGATGGAACATCTTTGACCACCTACTTGAGGGGGAGTGATCAAGACAAACCCTTAAGGTTTGTTAACAATATTGTGTAATTCATGAACACTCTTCTACAAATATTTGTAATCTCAGCAGGTGTCCAGTGTGACGTAGATCATTCCAGACTCATGCAGTGACGTTCAGCGCTGGGAGTTCCCTTTGTTTGGCCTAAAAATCTTGGGATTGCTTCATATGTTGGCACATGTATAAGAGTAGACAGTATTTGGTGTGCAGTGTGGTGTGGTTTTTTTTGGCAGTTCTGGACTGTCATCTAACAGTGCTGGAGTTTAATTATGGAGTTGGTGAGTTGGAGTAGGGCAGAAAAAGAAGCCACAGACACAGTAGAGATACAGAACACGTTGCTGTTTTTATTTGAGCCTTGACTGGCAGTAATACTGAAAAACGTCAACTTAGAACAGATGGTGGTAACCCACAGCTTGCTTTTTTTTCTTTTTTCCATAAGAGTACAGTAACTCTTGCTTTTATTGTGGCATGAATAACATCAATAAAAGAGAGAAAGAAATATACAACTTATATTACACTGTGTTATGAACAAAATATAAATCTATAACTCTATGCTATATTTACATAATTATCTTTCTTGATTTTCAAGTTGAAATGGTAAGTTAAGTACTTTTTGTTTGTTGTCATTTAACATTGTTTTGAGCTCCACACGTGACTTTGATTGTCTTATCAATTATTGTTCGTAATACAGGTCATCATCAGAGTATGTGTACACAAAGACCATGCCGAAAAATAATTAGTGACCTTGTATGATAAACCTCCAGCATACGTGTCCCTATCGATTGATATGATTGTGGGAATTACTTGCAAGTGAAAGCATGGTCACACCAGATGGTGGCTATTCTGTGATTGTGACGTTCGTTATCTGACAAGGTGTGATTGTGATGTCAATATAGTGAGCTTGATTGACAGATGGAGACAGTGTGGAGCTAAAACAATTCTGGAGATAAAAACATCTAATATGGCCATTCAGTGGAGCTTCACTGGAATCAGATCACCATTTTAGAAAGGTCATGTCTTCTGATTAAAAGGAATAGCCACCTGCCACGATGTCTTTTAAAACCCGTTTCACTTTTTCTTTCTTTTGTGAAACACAATGTCCAATGGCAGAATGTCCAAGCCGCTCTTTTGCATACAATGAACTGAGTGGTGACCATGGTGTTCAAGCAAGGTTTTCAGTGGATAAGGACTTCAAGTCGGTTTCTTTTACAAAGATATTATATGGTGATTTTTTCTTTCTCTTTTTAGAGCCCTTGGTCCACATCCACTCTCATTGTTTGGAAGAGAGCAGCTTGGAGCATCTGCTAAACGTCTCCTATTGTGTTCTACAAAAGTAAGTCACATACAGGTTTTGGCAAAATTTCATTTTTGGGCCAAACTATCCTTTTCAAGGGTTAGTTGTTGTGTATTGTAACCCTGAACTGTAATTTGACACGATAGGTAAACAAATGTATTCATCTAAACCAATGATGTTCCAATGAAACATAAGGGAGAGGATGACAAATATCAGTAAACAAGATCCACGCGCTCTTTCTGTTCAATAACAATTGGGGTATAATATAACTGTTTTCTTTATCTTCAGTAAAAGTAAAAGAGAATTAACAGATAGGAAACTTCACATTATACATAAACCATTACAAATAAAAATATCATGTTCTTCTTATTATGTTTGTCTCCGAGTGTCCAGAGTCCTAGTGCTTTAAGAAATGTTTGGAGTTCATGAATGATGCACGGAGGAGAAAAAGAAAATGAAAAAAAGAGAAATGTCTCTTTTCCTTCATATCAGCAGTTCACCGTGACCACTTTATCAGAGATATACCAGCGTCAGAACAGGATTAATTCAACAAAAAAACGAGAACAAATAAAAAAAAGGAAAACAAAAAACAGAATATTGAACATAATAATTAGATCTAAATACCTACCCAGCTAAATATAATGCTTTATCAAGCGCAGATTCCATACGATCATAAAAAAAAAAAACATAATAAATTATACTGTACATAACTTACTAAACTTAGGAAATGCTGCCTATTCTTATAATTAATGTTAATAATATTATTACACTAGAGGCAGTTTTAATGAAAATAAAATACAGTATTTGCAAATACGAACTAAAACATTGACATGCAGAGTCTGAAACGGCTCCTCCCAACCTCGACAGCAGAGTGACGTTGACATGGAGGCAGAACATAAATACAAACAACAGACGGGACTGGACCTCTTCGAACCAAATAAACTAGACAAAGACAAGCACGCAAAATGCGATTGGTCATCACTTGGCTAGTGCTGCAGGCGTCAGAGTACCTTTAACATTTTTCTTTTTCAAAAAAATCTCAAGTAGGCCAGAAAAGTCTTAATATGTTTTTAGTTCCATGTGTGCAATCGGAATATATATTTTGATGCGTGTTGTGAGTTGACAGCTTTTGGGTAGATGTTTAATGGTTGGAGTCTGGCTGCTGTTCACCTAACAGCTTGTGTCTCTCTCTCATCCAGCTGCCCGCTTATGCCCACACCAGGCCAGAGAGAGGCTGGCAGAGTAGTTACAGTTAGGGCAGCCGTCAATCAAACGCTGTCGCCGTGCCAAAAGCAGCCACACAGGTGCAGTAAGATGGAGTGGGTCAGTCAGAGCCACACAGAGAGTGGATGACTGATGGCACGGCTCAGAGACTCCTCTTCACTGATAAACGGAGTGATAGATGGAAAAAAGTGTGGGAATTAAAGCGAAAAGAGAGAGACAACAAACCCCTGCGGAGGAGGAGGAGAGATGTGAGATATATTAAGGGGCGCTGATTGAAACGCACACTCGTGCTTGTCTTGTGCGGAGATCCCTGGTTTCTCTCAGAGCTGTCCTTTTAAAACAGAGTGCTGAGCACTGGGGCTTGTGGGAACTCTATTCTCCTCCTTCAATACGCCATTCAGGCACTGACTCTTCTCTAGAGAGCTTTTCTCTCCGCATCCTCTCTTTTCCTTTCGGAATGAGGTGCAATGTTCCCTGCACCCAGATATGACAAAAACAGGTTGTTCAGGGAGACAAAGAGAATGACAGGAAAAAAAGGTAAGAAGGTAAGATAGGAGGAAAAAGCAAACAAAGAAATGAACAATTGATCAAGGAATGATCGGATGTAAAGAAAAATAAAGAATGATAAATGCAGTGTAATTATTAAATGTTTGGTTTCCTTCCTTAAGGATCTGGCAGCTAGCATGAATTGTATGTATTGAATGTTGTATTTTTTGTTGTTAATGTTCACATGACCAGCACATCAACTGTCTACATGTACTAAAAATTAACTTAAAACCTAGCAAAAGACGCATCCACACACACACAAACATAAAGAAATGTGCACGCGTACAATAATTCTGCTCGAGGCTTCACTCTCCATGTCAGCTGTTCACCAAACACAAAATTTGTGCTATCTCTTAAAGTTTGTCTCCACACATGAGAGACGTCAACATCCAAAGTTCCCACAGAAGAGGAGAAAGGAACAGTAAAAGCGTGTCAAGAGGAAAAGATGTGAGGAAGGAGGGTTGGTCTGTCATCCAGCGGTGTCCAAACTCCTGAGTGAAGGGACGCGAATTCTCCCTTTCCATCCTTTAGTCCAAAAGAAAAGACATCTTTGAGTGAGAGCACATGGGCGTGAGGATGATAGAAAGAGATTCAGCTAACAGCACGCCGAAGAGAAAGGAAAAAAAGGGAAATGTTTGTCATTTTACTCCTGTCAGGTGCTTTACGGTGAAGAGGAAAATAAATGTCTTTTTTCTCTATTAAAACTGTAGCACAAAAACAACAAAATCACATTCACAAGCCACTTGTTGGCACTGTGTACCTGAGTGAGAATATTATAGAACCAAGAAAAAAAAAAAAGCGGTTTAAAAGTGTCTCTTTAGAAACAAACAGGTCCACCATTTTAAAGTGTCTATGACGGGTCGACTGACAGGTCCTTAGTAATAAATGTCTTGATAACAAACCGGTCAAGCGTCATTTTTCCTATGTAGTCATAGCTTACTCGTGATTCGATAAGAACTTGCCACGGTACGTTCGCTCAGCGGGAGTCAGGGCAAGTGTTACACTTCATTCACAAGACCCTCCTTTTTATGTAACAGTCATTTTGATTGACAGGTCCTGTGCTTTGCTGTGGATATCAGGCTTAGGTCTGGAGGAGTCCTGATTGGACGGTGTATGGGGGCGGAATAAAGTTTGCTTGCGTGAGATGTCAAGTGACCGGTGAGATGGCTGTGATTGGCAGGTTTACTGAGTGATGTGATTCTCACTGTCACTGCCATAGTCATCGTCTTCGTAGTCAAAGTCATCGTAGGCGTCCCCGTTGCCATCATCCATTCGGAGCTCCTCCTCCTTCACACGAGGCCCCTCCCCTTTGTGTGTGCGGTATGAGGGCTGGCTGGTTGGCGGGACTGGTTCGGGGCTACTCGACATGCTCGAGTGCTCAGAGGGCAACTGTGGAGAGGGCATTCCCGCCATAGAGAGCGCACCCGGGTACACGACGCCCGCTGAGGACAAGGGTAACTGGGTCTGCTGTCTGTAGTACAATAAACACACAACCTGTTAGTGGGGCCTGGGTGAAAGCCTTAGTCTGATTATTGTATATAGTGAAATAATGAAAAAGTGAGGGGTTGAAAAATGTGACTGTTTGGTGATGTCACCCAAAAGGAAAGTGGCTTTATA
This sequence comes from Gila orcuttii, assembly GCA_026230005.1. Classification (NCBI taxonomy): domain Eukaryota; kingdom Metazoa; phylum Chordata; class Actinopteri; order Cypriniformes; family Leuciscidae; genus Gila; species Gila orcuttii. Next base: position 15,246,164 of record JAPDVR010000006.1, read on the forward strand.
GGTGGTGCATGTGCACTGTTCATGAATTCACTGATGAATCGTTAACAGTAAGATCAGGAATGTGTTACACAAACTTGATCAGGGCCAATTTGATTCCATGTTGACTTAAATAACTTTTACTAATGTATTCTTTTAATGAAACTTACCCTACGGTGAAGTACTGGCGCATCTCTTGTCTGCGGTTGCGCATGATGGCCTTATATTCACCAATACGCAATTTTTTTCCATCCACCAGGCAGGTGCGTTTGGGCCGTGGTTTGTATTTGTAGTCTGGGTATTTCTCTAGGTGCTGCTTACTAAGACGGGCCTGTTCTTCATAGTATGGTTGCTTTTCCAGGTTGGTCATGGCCTTCCAACGAGAACCTGCAAGAACAACAAGGTGTTTAGAGAACCTCACATGCATGCACAGTTATGATTCAGACAGAAAGTCAGGGATAGCTGCTACAAACAAACATTTAAATGTGTTTTTTTTAACGGTTGCATTTTTGAGCTTCCCAATGCAAATGTGCCCTAAAGAAAACGTACTAGAGCAAGGTCAGGTAAACTCAAACAGCCAAATTATACAGAGTAGTTGACTAATCATTCAGGCAACCCAGTAACTATTCGATTTTTAAAATATGTAATTTTGCACATCTCCAATACACTCACACTTTAGTATGGTTTTTAACTGCCTATTGTTGAGCCTTAAAAACTGGCACTTTGCACTAAGAGAGGGTTTTTGTTTGGTCTAATGAGTACCTTTGAGTGGAACTGATGTCAGACAGAGAAGAATAGAGTGTGCTCTTTGCCCTCCAAAGCCACACACACACATACGCAACATTATTCCATGTGACAGCGGGTTAAGTGGGCCACTAATACACTCCATCTAATTATCAGAGCTCAACAGGCGTACCTGTGGCCTGTGTCGCTCTTTCTCATTAACAGAGCCATGTGAACACATACATACACATTTACACACTGGAGCACACGCCACTGTCCCAAAAACTGCAGCAAATGTGTGTTCAGGGTGTTATGCGTGTGTGTATGTGAGTCTGTGTTGAATTTACACAGTCCTACTGTATGTTTAATGGGGAAAAGCTGTCACCACTGGCCCTGACATGCACCCAGTGCTGTAAAGGGGGAACTCCTTCTGTTAACAATTGAGAGAGCGGGGCCTTATTAAAACCAGATTTTCTGGCGTTATAAAACGCTTAGGAGCTCTTTAAAATGTCAAACACAATCCCAGAGGTCTGGAGAAAATGTCAGACAGACTGCAGAGCTGGTTTAATGCATAATGAATTATATCATCATTGTTGGAGTCGGCCCTCTAGAGCGATTCATTAGGCGGTGGTTACACAATGCAGTGCGGGAGAGGGCTGTGTGTGTGTGTGTGTGTGTGTGTGTGTGTGTGTGTGTGTGTGTTGAGGAGGAAGAACAGAGGGGATTCTCTGTCACGGGCTGCATAGTTCTTCCCGAAGGAGCCAGCCTTTAAGCCCCACCCACATTTAATGTACGCACAAATCTCAGCCAATTAGGGAATACAGTGTGTGAATCAAAGTTGGATGGAAAATAAATCTTTATCAAAAGCCTTGAGTCAAAAACCGCGCAGCTGAAAACAAGAGACGGAGCTAGTAAACTTGAAGTGGTTAGATAAGTGGTTGGAGAGATTTAGTGGCACGGTCTCTATCTCACCGAGAATCTTGCTGATGTTTGAGTTATGCATGTCAGGGAAGGCCTGAAGGATCTTCCTCCTCTCGTCTTTAGCCCAGACCATAAAGGCGTTCATGGGCCGCTTGATGTGCGGTTCACTGCTGCCGCCACGCCCTCGAGCCTCCCTGAAGATCCGGGAGTCTGACACACTCGGGCTTCCTGGAGAAGGAAAGCGGGTGAACAAACATGCTCATATGTACAATACACATAAAATAAGACATAAATGTTTGGTTGGCTGTGATTATTTGAAAAAAAAAAATCTAATAATAAAAACAGGTAGCATCATCCACCAAGATTACAATTAAGATTATAGGGAAGTAAATAGGGTCCTTTTTTATTTCACTTCAACTTTAATGTGTCTTTAAAGTCACAATGTTACAGAAGTAGCGACACATCTGTTCTTCTCTATGACGTATATTTAGGTGCATCCAAAAGAAAAAAATGAGGACAGGATGGGATTTATGCAGACAAAATAATTGAAGTCCTGCATATGTCACCAGAGAGGAAACGTTTCACCAGAAGATTAGTATTTGTATTATTAAAAAAGATGGTAAAAAAAACATGCATGGATGAATTGATGAATCATAAAATCCATTTCATGCCAACTTTAAACTGAACTTTCTGATTACACAAAAACATCAATTGAGAGAGGAATTTATGATGGGCGTAAAAAAGAAGATGATGATCTTACCATCTGAATCTCCACTGATGCCAAAGTCCATCATTGCGTGAGTGAACTTGCTCTCTTCAGACTGTTTTAAATGCTGGCTTAGGCTCTCAAGAGCAGCTTTATCCTGTGCACACACAATATACAAACCAATCCATTTAAATTCATTATCGACAAATCAACAGATGAAATTTGCATAAACCCAGATGAACTGATGAATCAAGTGCATGGAAAGAGAATCAGAAGAAAAAAAAAATTAAATGTGAGTTAATGTTTATCCATCAAATATGAGTAGCCTGGATGCCACCTGCAATCTATTTACACTTACTCTTTCCCTCTCTTTCTCACTCGATCTCGGTCTCTCTCGCTTAGCCCTGAGGTCAATGCATTAGAGAGCACGAGCGCTCTAGAGATGAGAGCGGGGCTGGACCGCACAGCCTCCTGGGTATTTATTACACCCAATAAAAAGAGATTTACTATGCATTTACATGGCTAATGTAGCTGGGCTGCATATTTCAACACAACACCCCCTACTCTCTCTAAACATGCACACCCCCCCTCCGGAGCTGCATCTGGGGCTTAATTAGTCAATTAGACTCCATCCTGAATCCACGCTACGTTTAAAACACACTCGCAGACAGAGTCCTCACCATTAGAGAGTGACCTGGGCCTTCTGCGACTCTGTAATGAAATGCATTACACCATTTTGCAGCCATCGAGATTTAATTGTTCAGACTGAGTTAGTGAGTGGGGTTTAAATGAATGTGTAATGGAGAGAGAATCTCTCCCCAGAGAGACAAAGAGAGAGACTGAGAGAGATGATCAGGTTTGATAATGTGACAACACGAAAACTTCGGCTTTATACACAAGGTGGTTTGTAATATTGGGAAAATCTATCCGTTAACACAAATCTCAACTGCAAGAATAATTACTATTTTAAGAGCCCTCAAAAAATAAATTGGTAAAAAAATCAAATACACTATAATGAAATATTAGCCTTGTATACGTATGTTGCTTGCACAATTTATATTTCGACAGAATACGTAGTTAATTTTGATTGGCTGTCAATGGAGAAAGATGATTTTAAGCTGGAGTAGTTACAACATGTACCATAACATGTAGGCTAACTGACCCTAATCCTCGCTTGGATCGACGCTAAAACTCTTTCATCTCATAGGTGATTGACCTTGCTCATCTCCCACAATCCATTTATCTTAGTGTGACACAAAAGGGTTTAGGAACAACGCAGGGTTTGACCGCACCATGTGTTCATGGGGAATAAGTTCAAAGAGCGCAGCGCACTCTCTCAGAGAGTCGAGGTTAATACATAGAGGGACAGTAATTGTCTAAAATCAGGAGATAATGGGCTTAAGAGGAAAACAAACATCAGATGGGCTGGCTGATGTGGACCTCAGTCACGTAACAGAAAAAAATAGTGAGAGAACAACTGTACCACTTTACCATGTTGCATTTCAGCACAAACCACCGCAATACAGTTTAAAGATTTAAAAAATTTAGTTTGGAGGCTTTAATGTCCATTATCTTGAATGCCAACTATATGCTACTGTACTTCAAGACAAAAATACACATTTAAAAATTACATTGCTTACTTACTTCTGTTCTAAGAAAATGGACAAAAAATACTGATGACCCATCCTTGCACTACAGATTTTTGTCTCATCAGATACTCTCTAGAATGAGTATGCCCAGCCCCTAAAACCCCTGCAAAGAAAGGTCCTTTAATTAATTGAAATGTCCTTTTTTAATCTGAAATTTATCAGATACAGGAGAGAGAACTTTGCTTGCAACAACATCACTCAGATGAACTCCAACATCCACTTTTCTCTAAGACCGAGATCATTGATAATACTCTCTCTCTCTTCACGTGTGCTGCCCTCACATTTACCGCAAACAATCCGCCCTTTTCTCAGCATTCGAATGTGTGGCATTAATCAAAAATAACCCCTCTGTACTCAAAACGTGTGTAAAAGTGCAGCGTGGATGACAGTTATGTGTGTGTGTGTGAATGTAAATCTGTGGTCAGGGTAGTGCAGCTGATCTGTGGTAAATCATAATAAGGATAAAGTGCTTGGGAGATGTGGATTATTCCTAATGCACCTTCATTAACCTAGTAACAATCAGCACAACCACTAAGCCTGGCCAAGAAAAAAAAAAAAAAAAAAATGGCAGTGCAGTGTGAGCATGTGGGTGCTAAACTGAAGTTGAGATCAACGGACCCATAAACATGCTTTTGTTAAGCATTTACCTACTGTGTATTTGGAGATGTTGATGCGAGTTTACACACAAAGGTTTATGAAATAAACCAAATCTCTGTGTGGCGGAGAAAATCAGGAAGCAAGGACACCTGTGTATATACAAGCGTCTTCCTCTGCTGATGTGCACAATCACATCATTAGAGGTGGACGAGGCAAAAGTATCCATAATGTAATGCTTGTTTACTGACATACTCTGCTTTTTGAAGCATTTGTATGCAAATTCCACAGAAAGCGAGTGTTTTTTTATTATCTGTGGTCGAAGGCGTTTCCTGTGCTGTGGCTCGTGGACCAGCTGACTCCAGTGTGTTTAGCAAACAAGCCCAATTTAGCCGTGTAGCCGAGGAGTCACTCCAGTCACTTCACATTAGCATCAGCTACGCCATTAAAATTAGCGTCCTGTTCACTGCGCCCTGCCTGCCCTCAGCCTGCCTCCCAGACATCGCCATCGTGTACAACAAAAGAGCTTTCAGATCTTAGTCACCTCTACTCCCCCTCTTCACAAGAACAGCTTTGGGAAATCACTTTGCTCAGAGATAAACACTTCTGTTGTAATTAACGCATCTGTTTGTGTATTTTCGTCTTTTTTTAAACTTCATTTGCACTTTTCATTGGTGATGAGCAAGATACGGGTCTGCAGACTTTTTTTCAGTCACAAGCTGGAAGATTGAGTGTGTAAATGCAAGACTAGAGTAAAACAAACCTTTTCTGAGCGTCCATTGTTGAGGCTCAGGCTGTTGACTGCCGCTACTTTGGCGTCCAGAACCTGCTGCTCTCTCTTTAGCTGCTCCTTCATCTGTCTGGCCTCCTGGAAAGCTTTGGTCACGGCCTCATGGTCGTTCAGGTAGCCGCCGGAGGTGATAGACGACAGCAGGTCTGAAAGAATGACAGGTGTGAGGGAGGCAGATCAAAGGCGTATGACTAAGACAACAGACAGGTAAAGCATAAATGTGTCTTGATATAAAGCAGTCGTTTCCAAATGGTTCCTGTATTTACCAAATCGACAATTTTTACCCCATGCCGTTAGTCATTGTGCATATTGTTGGGCATAAGTATTTCATTATATTGTCAATTTCAATGTTTGATTTGGAACATTTTTGGTACTTGCCTGACAAAGTATTTTTGATTCAATGTATGGACTTAAAGTGAAGTCACCCAACACTAAAACACTGCTGGCACTCCGGGCATCAAACATTAGCACTGAGCGTGCTGTGAGGTCACCTATCAGCATTTGTGTTAATATTACCATACACACACACTGACCATTTGACTGTCACCTCTGTGACTCAGCCTGCCTATGGCACAACTAGCTCTTAACATTCACTCAAAGCAAACAGAAATAAAAGAAGAGTGAAAGATAAATATTGACTTCTCAGGCATACGAGTGTTTAGTTCAAGCAGCTAGCATTATGGTCTGTCAGCTACTTTAAACATGAAGTGCTAGAATAATGAAAACTGGTTGGAGATCAGTGTTTACCTAATGCCTGTGTACATAACATGATCATGTGAAGCTGAAAATAAAATCTCTATTCTAATTTACAGCAGAAGCGGTCATCAGATACCTGTCGCTGACGCACACACTCAGACACAAGCTCTGTTCTGAAACCCAGTGAGCTGCCTCACTGTCTATTGCCTACATAGGCAGCAACAATGTTCTTCATTGCATTCAAATTCAGATTTTTTTTGTAATTACACTGTCTTTTATTGATACTTTATAGTATTGAATAAAAGTTCACCTATAATCAACATTTCTGTCACTTTGTCTGCTGTGTTGGATAAATTTTTTTCTCTGCCTGTTGCAATGCATTTTGTGATCGCTTTTCTTTAATTAAACTGTCTATAATTTTGACTTTGCCTTAAAAAGAGTTGCCTCTGTAGGCAGCTCACTAGCTTTTGGACAGAGCAACACTCTCTTTCACACAGACAAAGGATAAGAAATCCAGTTGAAAACGGATGCTGAAGCCTGATGAAAATCTCACAAATCCGCATTTTTACATTCAGAGCTAAAAAGTGCCATTTGTCTCATATCTCTCTCTGTCTACCATTCTGTAGGCTTTTATTCAGACCAAAGCTCATGGAAATCTTAAAAGTGGACAAAAAAACCCCAGTAGAGATTACTTATATTAAAGCCATAAGCAGTCTAATTTGGCCCATTCCGCAACATCTGCCTCCGAGCATATCAAAGATGTTTCCAACCATCTTTTCATGGCTATTATTTGTATTATTCTCAGCAGCTTAACCACCCAAGCCGCTAGCTGCATCTGTTGGCTAGTGCATGTGTGTGTGTGGTGGAGCATTATCTCACCAGGATAGATCTAACAAAGACCTGTGCTAGATTATGAGTATTTATCTGGCCTAATCCGGTCGCTAATGCTGGATAGGATGGATTAAATGCTTTCATTTGAAATGATGGAGGAGAGAACTCTTTTAAAAAAAAAGTCATATCTCTGGAATCTGCTAAAATGGTCACAAGTCAAAGGATGAGTGGAAGCCTGCACACTTCCTGACAGTCAATTTAATTGGGGGTCAAAAAAATGTCTGAGGTGTTAATTAAGAGCACCGACCCCACTAGAGAAAGATAGTTACGAGATGTACTTACATTTAAAATTACTTATTTAAAGTAGAGATGTATATCAGTGTAATAACCCAAAACATAAACCGTATATCACACTTCACATTACAGTGACCTGGAGAGTAGAACATTCCTTTCGGCCTCTAAGAAAAAGCAAGGGAGAGTGACGGCCTTAGAGGACACAGCACTTGACAGCCCTTGTTGTGTTTCTGTGGTGACAGTGACACAAAAAGAAAGGGACACATGGGGTCGGGCATGCTGGAAAGTCTCAGGACAGATGTCACTTAACAAGGTCAAAAAGATGAGAGAGGTGGAGAACATGGATGACGGAATTGCACAAAAAAAGGCATTCAAAGATCTGGCAAGTTTAAATATAAATACTCATCCAGGTAAACACACATACACCTAGAAACAGCATGTTAAGTGGGGTTCTGAATATATCTTTGACATTACAATACTTCCTGACCCCTTAAAGATGTGCACCAGATGGAATAATCAAGGGACATATACGGCACTCTCAATCTCTCGATCTAAAAGAACCTCTCACTGTGACATGTTCTAAAGGATTCCAGTGAAAACTTTACTTCCTAATCCATTTTTCAGAACAAAAAACATCTGGGCGGCAAATCCACTAATCTGCTATTAAATCCCAGGATTTGTTGAAAAACACAGCGATTACAGGGAAGTAGTCTGAAATGGCTAACTGTTGTGAGGGGTGGGGGGGGGGGGGGCATGGGGAGGGGAGAATATGGCTTTATTGTGTTATTAATGTATGTTGTTTGTGTTGTGGGTGGTAACAGAGTTGTATAAGAGGCTTGTCTAATCTCAGCGCCTGTCAGGAAGGCTTGTGTTGCTCTATTCAGCACCTCTAAACAACAGAAATAAACGCCGCTAAACCTTCCCATCCGCTGTCTCCCTCTCTTTCGCTTCCAAACACAGCTGCTTAACAAGCTCTCCCCCTCCATTTAGACTAATAAATGTTTGACAATGTGCCCTTCAGGCAAAATTAAATTCTGCAAACCTAAAAATGTAACATCAATTACCATCTCATACAAGAGTCTGTGCCAGCAAAAAAAACATATCCTGGGAGTAGGAAATGCTCTTGAGAGATACATTCAGGGCAATATGTAATAACATTATGCCGGTTATACTGCCATTTATGTGTTTATTGAATTGCAATGAACTGTGGAGGTGCGGGTACCTATGGAGCTGAGTCTGGACGGCGGTCCTCCGATGCTGGAGTGGGCGCTGTGCTTCAGGGACCCGGGGCCCAGCTTCAGGGTAGGGACCTGTGGGGAAGCGGGGGAGGTGGGTGACTTGCTCTCGGATGCCTTAGGCTTGGACGACAGATTCAAGGGCTGAGGGCCCTCGTCCTGCAAAAAAGCAACACGTTTGGCCCGGTGTGATTTTTCTCCTCAGAGACTTGGGACCCAATCAAAACTCCCAGCAGGGGGTCAAATCAGCTGACTGCATGCCGAAAAAGGACGTTTTCAGCAAATGCGGCCAGACCACAAGGAAAGGTAAAAGTAATTGTGGTTGCGCAGGCCATTTGAAAAACTTGCCGATATTGGATTGACTTTGCGCACTGCCATGGCGTAATCAACATGCAGCACACCCATGCTCAATCAAACAAGAGAACAGGGACAAAGCGAGCATACCATGTAAATAAACATGCTTAGGTGAGAAGATTCACACACATTTACCAAACATGTTGCGCATTGAGAAGAAAACAAAGCACATACAAGCATACACACAAACACAGAATGGCCAAGTACTCTATAAATATAAGCATGATTATTTGACACACATTACGGCTTCAAATATGTTCACAGATGTCAATTAGGCTCAATTAGATAATAATCAAATAACCCTGAATAACCCTTTTGTGATGGTGGACGTCTATCCATACGGTGCAAATAACTGCTACCAAGATATCAACCATGCTGACATCATAATCACATCAGAGAAGGCACCACAAGGGGTAATTAGATCTCAGAATGACAGATGCTGCCCTGTACACAACATCAGAACATTGCAACGAAGGCCTAAACTTGCCATCAAGACCTTTCTTTTCTTAACAGCTGCATAGCTCAATACCAGAACTACATCAGAAGCTCGCGCACTCAGGCAATTCTCCAGGATCAAATGACCTTGCCAGCCCTTGTCCAAGCCATAGCTGTCGATCATTCTCGCCTGGCAGAGGGACTCTCAGGTCACTACTGTGCTCCCACTGCAGTGGGATCTCATATGTGCTAACATGGGGAGTGCAGCTTCTGTACCAACACCTGTTTCTAGAGCCTTCCCGTCTGTCATGAATGGCCAGAAACAAAATCATTTGCAGCAGCCATAGAGGACCAACACATCTCACAGAGCTACAGTGTCTCTCCTGGTCTTGCCTCCGCAGTAGTACGAGCAGAAATTCGCTGTTTCAAAGGCAGTAGGCAGCGAATCAGCAAGCTAGGTTTTGGAACAGAGCTTCTGAGGTCTGGAGAGCTTGATTAAGACCTTTCCCTCACCGCCCGTGCTGTGATGGGCCGTAACAGGATTGTCCTCATTAGCGCTGTTCTCAATGAAAGGGGAACCAGTGGGATGTGGACTCCATCATAAGGGAGACACACAAAAGACCCTACTCAATAAGAACACTAAGACGTGATTGAGGAGAATACTGTATCATGACCCATATTGTGTCGGGTGTGTAGCGACGCTGCATTGAAGAGGAAAACTGAATATTTATGACAGATAATGCCTGCCTCCCGCCCCGATGGTGGATTGTTCTTCGAGAAGCAAATCCTTGGGTGGGATGTTAGCCAAAGAGAAGGAAGCTGGTGAGAGGAGAACTAATGAAGACTGGCAAAGCTGTGTAAGAGAAGGAAGGCTAGCTTTAAGATCCGTCATACATGTTATAATAGGGAATAAGCTTTAAATCTCATCTAAAATGACATATGAGTCACTCAGCATTAAAAAAATATTTAAAAATGTAAATTATTTTAAGTTTTAATCAGTTATTTATAGCTAATTACTGTACACTGGCTGTATACATACATATACACATATATATATATATACATATATATATATATATATATATATATATATATATATATATATATATATATATATATATATATATATATATATATATAAATATAAAAATATAAAAATATATAAACATTGCTTGCACAATGTCTTACTGTCCACCAAGTAGTTTTGTAATCTCTTTTGAATTTTGCATGAATGTATACATCCTTCAAATATACTGCTGACAGTATAGTCTACTTCAGAGACTGTAAAGAAACCAGAGACACTCCCTCGAAAAAGAAGTGTCCAAGCCCATTGTGACCAACACATGGGCAGCACCTTCAGGATGAATCTCAAAGCCAACTGTGGCAGCACTGAGCTTGAGTGAAGGAATAGTGTGGATGTGTAAATCTGAGTAGGTCACAGAGTGAAAACCGTGATATGAGTCTGTGATGCACCCGAGTTGTGAGGCCTCCCCCAGGGTAAAGCACTTAAGCTCTGTACGCCTCAGTCCAACCAGCTGTCCGACACACGCCACACATCTCAAAATGAGAAGAAGAGTGGCAACTACCCCAGGGCAGCAAGCTTGAAATATACATGCCTTCCCCTTCATGATGGCAAAAAGTTTACAGACATCGAGAAAACAAACGAGAGAGCTACGATTGAGGGATGATTTGAAGAGAGAAAGAGGACGTAGAGAAGGAGAAAGGGAGGGCTCTGAATCAACTTTTAGATACTTGACAGGGAATATGAGAGAGAAAGATATATTAAAGAAAAATGTAATTTTCTCATGGCTCAGTGGCTGCGGAGGCCTAGTAGGTGCAGGCGGCACTGCCAATTATCTGTATTATCCCTATCCCTATCTCTTCTTTATCTCCATGTATTTGGTCATGTGACAACAAAGGACCAAATGTTTGAGGAAAACGGGCTTCATTAGCCTTTGACACAATGAGCTGCAGGAGGCCAGACACAGTCGATGGCGACCGCCAAAGCTTCACTGAGATTGACAGAGGGAAACGTATCCTGAGCTCTTCCTCTTATGCAACAGGCATGTGGTTGAGCTCCAGGTTTGTTCTCTTCCCTCTCCAAACAGGCATCGGGCTCAGCCGTGGCTCAAGGCCGGAGTGAGAGTGGGCAACAGGCCTTCACACATGTTTATCCAGCCCTGGCCGCCCCACGGTCCAGCTATTGTACTGCTGAGCGGGACAGAATGGGCTTGCAGGGTGTCCGGGCGTCTAGAATGACCAGCCCAGCAGGAGGGATGAGAGGCCAGACTGCTTTTATTTCTGCCCTGCCTGATATTCATGGAGCTTTATTCCGCTCAGATAGCTCTGGCCTCCTGCTGCCATACTGGCCAAAGGGAAAGATACCTGTTATGAGCCTTATACACTATCAGAAAAAGGCACAAAGCAGTGGTGGAAGCTAGACCTTGGGTTCAGAAGCTGGCATACAAAGCACTTGAAATGCAACTGTAGTGAGGCATGGAGAATTGAGGGCATTGTGCCAGCTTGCAAGAGTTATGGGTTTTCAACCTAAAGAACATCAAAACCAGTACATACAAATACTATTAGCTCTGGATGGTGAATGTACACAGGTGTTCCAGCCTAATTCGCATCCACAAAGACATACCTTGGGCTTTGGTGGTGGGGTGCTTCTGTTTTTCTCGCTCTGGCCGCTGGTGGGCGAGTGTGTTCCGGTTGCCAGGTTGGCCTGAGGCACTGTGCTGTGTTTGGCCCCCGGAGACACCTGCATGGCAGCTAACTGAGCTGCATACAACTGCTGCAAAGAGACAGAGAGAGATAGAGAGAGAGAGAAGGGACAGAAGAGTGGATGAAGAAGAGAGAAAGGTCCATGAATAAATGAATACACAGAACGCACAAAAAAAACAAAACAGGCTAAAAAGCCGGTTTGGCCATTAGTGGAGAGGGCTGATGGTTGTTTATGTGTGAGGGGACAGAGCTGTCACTTTATGTTCCACCATCCGGCCTCAAGGGGCTACGCTAACAGCTAGCAGACGCCTGAGTGAGACATGTCCCCGCCAAGGTGCATCCTGGGAAAAAACGCACTCACCATAAGGGTCATATTCACTAAGGAAAGAAAAGACTGAAATAGGGACTCTCAAGGTGAAAAACTGGTGGATGTGTTTATGTAAAGAGAGAAGTTGTGAATTTCTCTGCCACTGAGATTGGAAACAAATGCCGGACCCCCTATTGATTCTTTTACTCTTGCTTAAGAATGCACACCAGGACAGAAGGACCCATGAGAAAACGCTCTTAAAACTCGAAAACATATCTGCCAGCATGATTCAATGAAATGCAGCATACTGCCATTTGACAGAATAAATCAAAATTTTGCTCCTTTTTATTTCCATCGTTTCAAATGTATTAAATGACTGATATATTGGCTAATCTTTTGAGATTAAAGTAACCATGAACACTTGGCCATTAGTTTCATCAGTAAAAAATATATCAGCTTCAATAACAGTAAATGAACATTTTTAAAATGTCAATTTTTTTTTTATAAAATATAATAAAATAAATTAGCAGTAGGCTATATAAAAACTTTAAGTATTTAAATATAAGTGTTTAAGTTTGTTTCCTAATTATATTGTATTTATTTCTAACACTTAAACACTTATTAAATACTGAATATTACAAATAATTGCATGTATTTTTGAATTAATTAAATTTAATTAAACAGAAGTGTTATGTATATCTACATGCATATATCAATATTATATTGTCATCTGCATAACCAATGGAACAAACCTGTATCAGTCAACCACAAGCAATAACATCTCCCAACTGTTAAATGCGGAGTTCAGGGATGTGCTCTTCTACACAGTTTATTTGTGGACCAGAGCAAATGTTTCTACGGTAACAGGCAGACAGTACAGTGGCTAGACATTGCATAAAACAGATTCCCGGAGCGGTTTTAGTAATTCCTGCAACAAGTACGTGTTTGCAGCTTTCATGAGCAATTTCAAGGACTTTGAGGAAAGCAAAGAATGAATTGAGAGAGGGAGCTTTTTATTGTATTTGTGGGAAAATATGAGGAACCAAATCTGTGTTTACAGTAGCTGAGACGGGCTGTTTTTTAAATTGTATTTTTCTCTTTAAGGTTTGGAAGCGAATGGCTGTTTGTGAGTAAAACTTCCGTCCTTCTGTTCGTCTCTGGCTGCCAGCCACCAGCAGGAAACAAAGACTGGTTTATGCAAATGTCCATGGCAGTTCTATCTCTCTCTCTCTCAACCTCGACAGCACATTCTCCACAATCTTCTGTCGGCTGTATCTGCTAGAATTAAATATTTCTATCAGATGAGAACACAGAGATTAACGCACCATCATGCTGAGAGACATATCCATACAGAACATCTCTATCCACTCACACTGGCTTTTATCTGCCTAAATTTGCACTGCAAAGAGCTAATAAAGTTAATAAGTACAGATTTTTTTTTTTTGTTTAAAAAGGGACACTGCTATATTAACTCTATGCATGAAAGTAGAGGTGCACTGAATAAAAAAAATGTCTGTTATATATTTAATTACATTTATGCTATGGCCAACCGAGATGATGGCCAATATTAAATCTACACTATTTTGCCTGTTTAAAAAAAAAAATGTCTAGAGTAAGTGAAATTATTCATTTTAGAAACCTTAGAAACAATATGCTGTTTGAATTAGTAAAAAAAAGTGATGTTTAATATGACTTTTGATTAATTATTTCCTACAATTATGGCACTACTTATGGCTGATAAAAATATGATCACTGACATATTGTGCATCCCTAATAAAAGTACTTACTGTATACACTGCTATTTGTAATATTTGATTCTGATTGGCTTTCCACAGCTAAACTGTATAATCTGTATAGACTATGAAATTTATTTAATGTAGCTCTTGTATCACTCTTTTCTCTAACATAAATATTTTTTTTTCTTTATGTGGTTAGTAATGAGCGGGATAATGTACACTCAGTCAGTCATTATCTTTAAAATGAACACTGACAGGGCGATTCTTCTATTTTTATTCCTCACTTGGGGTGTGCACAGACATACAGCACCTCAACGCGCACACACATTTCTCTTGGATTTTTTGATCAGGAGGTGACCTCAGTGTGTGAGCTGTAGTCCACACAGGGGAGCAGGACATGAAATAAAGCTCTTGTTGGTCATTTCTGTTCAATTACTCCCACCATGGCCCCTGGTTGTGTGTGTGCCTGAGCGTGACATACGGCCCCTGTCGGAGCTTGCCCTGTCTGTGTGTGTGTGTGTGTGTGCGCGTGTGTGTGTGCGTGAGAGGGCGAGATGCTCTGTGTCCGGTCCACTGCATCAGACTGCTTTATTTTCTTTCTGAATTGAGTTCTATTACAGGGCCAGCTCTTGTCAGTCACAACCACTAGACCGACACACATACACTTCACTTCCAACAGGGGCTGCCACTGAACACGCTCAAAGCGCTGCCACCCCGCCGTCAACGTGACCAAACAGGAAGTGACAGCACAATGCCCCTCGAGTGCCCACGGGCTCACGTATGCACACGCAGCGAGAATGGGGGATAAAGGGGTGGCTGATCTCAAAAGTGGGGATGTAACAGAGGAATTTAAATGTCAGCCTTACACACACACACACACAGAGGTGCTGAATGGGGGAGGGTGTATCTGTGAGGGATTTGATAGGACTCTTGACTCCTTCAGTCAAGCTGCGTCCTTTTGAACTGTTAAAGCTTCTCTCCTTGCTTCTCTCACTCTCTCTCTCTCTTTGCTAATCCCCACAGAGAAGTCTTAGGCCAGCTCTAATTCTCTAACCACAAGTCTGTGTGTGTGTGTTTAAGGCAACAAAGGTAAGAAAATGCATACCGCCAACACAGAAGGCGAACACACAAGAAAGATCCTAATGCCAGTCCGTAATGCTGCAGGCCTGTCTGATCTAGTGGGTCAAATGTGACTCCATTAAGTAGTGTGTGTGTGTGTGTGTGTGTGTGTTTTTACGCGTCTATATGCAGGATGACGAGAGGAGATAGATTGGCATTTGCGCTTTAACTCGTAAGGCTGATTGGAGAGTATTAGTGTTGGTGACACATGTTTTAACAAAGCCACCACCCCATCCTCGCTAAGTCCCCGTCCCCTCCCTGAGCACAGGAAGACGGGCTGCTGTCAGCGCTATCCAGCGGAGTGGATCTCTGTGTCTTTATGTGGCTGAGCAGACATCTCTCGCTCTCCAGTAATCCCCTGCTTTACTCAGATTATGAGCTTCTTTTCCCATCTTGCTTTGTTGTCAAAATGGAAGCTGTTCGGAGTGATCCTCTAAGCTATTGTCAATTTGGTCACCGCTAGGTTTTGGTGCGTCTCATGCTTTTTCCATTGTTGTCAATTCTTCCTATTCTTGTTTTTTTTTTTTTTTGCGCTAAACTAAACACTGGTGGTCGAGTTCTGTGCTATTTTGATTGGTACGCCAGGCAGGATGAACTTTGACATGAGTTGCGTCTGACTGAAGCCGGTGCCAAGAAATCTCCCTCTTAAGTGTCAATTAAAGCCAAAGCTAGTGTTTACAAAAAAAAAAACAAAAGCTAAATTAAAATCTATTGTGAGTTGGGAATTTTTTTTTCTTTTCTGCTTAATTATTTTTTTTCGGATTGTCAAGGTAGAGACTCGGTACTCTGTCCAGGTTTTAGGTCTGCTAGTGGGAAGCTTTGAGGCTAAATAACATTCTCATTGTGTGATACACTGGGAATGTTATGTAAGCTTATTATGTTGTACAGCAGATAGGGCAAGCTGGATAGGATCAATCCAGCCATGCTATCTATTAACAGTGTCACTGACCTCATCGTCCTCGGACAATGCCACCAGATCCCTATCTGAAAGGAATTCACAGCGCTTATCGTGCGTATACATGCAAGTGGCGTCAAAAAAATAAATCACTGGGGGTTTGAACTACAAATGGAAATACATGTACTATTTTTTACGGCTGATATAAGGCATTAAATACAGTCTCACTGCTCGCTTTCTCTCTCTTGTTCTCCTGTGTGCTGCAGTAATCCGGTGCAATATGGTCCAACATCTGCCTCTACATATGATGGCTGACCTCCTCCATTGACCCACTTTATACCTCTTCAGTATGCTGCTCGCAGCTCATACCTTTCTGTTACTCCCCTCCTTTTCTTATTTTTCTCTTTATCTCTCTCCACTTCCACTTTCCAACAAAGTCATAGTCACTGTCCCTCAGCTTCTGTGTGTGTGGTTTTGGTGGGTTACGCAGGTTAATTTAACTGGTTATGGAATATTAGGCCAGTGTGAACTGGCCGCAGTTGTGAAAAGTGGTTTTGTGGCCAGGTTTAAAGAGAGCTGCAGTGACTAATGGCAAACACCTTTAAGATAGTGACCCCTAGTGCAATGACTCCCTCTCACTCACACATGCACACACACACATTTAGAGGACTTGTGTAATGGCTGGTGTGTAGGTGTAGTTCTCATACAGCTGTGACTTCATCCGTCTGGCATCTACAAGTGTGTTTGTGTGTTGAAATATAACTTGAAGAGAATTGTTATACAAAATGAATTTCTCTGAAAACGTTGGACATGCACACTACACAGGACGCAAGCGCCTAATTACAATGTGTTCAAATTAAGTTGCAATAATGCCCTACAAATTACCATCAACAAAGCTGTCTACACTGCAAGTAACCAAATGCAGCATGCCTTCAGTTGATGTGCAGCACAGCAACTTCAGACACTTTATTTTCCTATTGAATATGTATTGTACTTATATATATAAACATACTTAAATAAGCATTCCTCTAGTTCAGTAGAGCATAGTGCTAGTAATGCAAAGGTCTTGGGCGTGACTCCCAGGGAATGCATAAACTGATAAAATCAATACCATAAATGCAATGTATGTCACTTTGAATAAAAGCATCTGTCAAATGCATAAATGTAACCGAATGCCAGCTGGTGGTCATTCTGGTCTTCTGCCTACTAAATGAAATAATCATTAGATCTCTATATGTATTATACAAAAAAAAAATAAAAAAATTCACATTTTAAATATAGTATAGTTGAGAGGACATAAAGTGCATTGAGAAGAGGGGCGAGGAATTGCAAGCCAGATTCAGCTCATCAGGTTGAGTGCACAAACTACTAAACCACGGCTCGTGGAGTGACCAAGGCAAATATTTTGGGCCTCTCATTGTGTTGTGGGGTCTGAAGGCGAGATGCACAAATGCGCAGATTGTCCCAGAGGAAATCCAACGTGCTTCTGTCTGAGACATCTGTATTTAGGTTAGCCTTAGTAAATCATTTTCTTTGTGACAAAGCCCTAATCTCTCTCTCTCTCTCTGAGTGTGTGTGTTGCAAGGGAGATTTGAGGATGGAATGAGAGAACAGTGGCATTGGAAGTTGTTGTTGTTTTTTTCTCCAGTTGTTTTTCTGGCAAAATCCAATTGCGGCTGACAAAGCTGTTCAATCTGGGATTTTTTTGAATCTTAACACGAAGGAACATATGGAGACAAGCTCAGAAGCAGATAAAATCAGACGGGACAAGATTCTTGCAGTAAGCCAGTCATACAGAGCACAGAGGGATGAGTGCACAGACACAAAGGTTAAAAAAAAAAAAAAACAGAAAAAAATATCCTGTTTTATTACTTGGTATCCAGAGGGCACTTGGGAATACCACCTGTTTCTGCGTGAGTGTGTATGTGTGAGAGCCGTTTATACCTCTTGCATATGGTTAATCTGTGATACAGATGTGCAGGTGCATATCCTTACACGTGTGCACGTAAGTGCAATGCCCTGTTAAAATTCACTCTAATGTGCATCTAATGTTTGGCATTAGAGTGAATTTGTGGCAGGGTGAGTTTGGCCTCTTAGGCAGTCACTTTAATTGGTAACAGAGAGGAAGTACCGGGCCCGTGTGGGTCCCCAGGTAAATGCATCTCAAGCAGCCAGGCTCTTAACCTGGTGCCAAGGGGATCAGATGCAGTCCGTTAATACTTTTCTTCCCCTTCTAGAGACCAAACTTTGGAGAAAAAGGAAAGAGGACAGACGTGGAGATGCATGTTTACTGCGTTTTCAGTTTCAGAGCAGCACAGTGAGGCTGCATTAGGGTTTGGCTCTATTCAGACAGCCCATAATATCTTTTTGTGTTTGCTCTCTGTTCAGTGTCCCTCTGTGCTCTGTCCCCCTTAAAACAGTTTCTATGGTACCCTTCGCTCCACAGTGAACAATATCAGCACCCCAGAGCCAGCAGTGCGGCATTCTCTCTCTGGGCTCTGGCCCCTCACAAAGGCCCATTTCTATGGCAACTTGCAGTTGGCATGAGGAAAAGAGTTGGGGAGAACAGTGGGAATTGTTGTTCTCTATCGGGATCACAAAACAAAAAAAGGGGGAAAAAAACTTTTTGTTTGAGAGGTTGGGAAAAATGGACTGAATCTCCACAGCAAAAGCACACACACACAAACAAAACCACAAGATGGACGTTACCTGCAGCTGAAGAGGGCCGAGGCCAGGCGTCGCCGCTGCAGCGGCTGCCATAGTTGTGGGGATCAGCTGTAGAGGGTAAGGGTCACCTTAGGAAAAGAGCATTATGGGCATGTCAGATGCTTTAGATTTTTTTTTTTAACACATCACCCATCCCTTTCGTCTTCCAACACTTCTGCACAGGGTCTGGGCCCCATCCCCGTCTCTTCTCCTTCGATGGAGCGACAGATTCACTGCTTTCTCTTCTGTCGGTAAAGACCTCCATTGTGAAGTCCCCCCCCTCCATTCTAATGAAAGGCTGATTGTGTGGCTGCAGCTCTAATACCCTGAGCACAATAGCAGTTGAAGGCTAAGGCATGATAAGGAGAGGACGGTAATTAACAAGGTAACGTCAGCGCCCCGTCTCCTCGGGCCCCGCACAAGAGCCTCTGCGTTGGAGCGATGAATCAGAACACGAGGAGTGAATAGCGAGAGTTATTAGCGTCCACCTGCAGATATGGGCTTTATAATTACATGACCGGGAGGTAAAGGTCAGTCCAGTTCGGCTAGAGGAGGTAGGGGGTTATTAGCGTTGCGCTGAAAAGGCCTGTGACATGAGAAACCACGAGTGTGCTCTCAAATCGGTTCTGCAGTTTTTTAAATGCAAAGCGTGATGAACAATGGAATGATGTCGGCCAAAAAGGGAGGAGAGGTTGGATACAAGCGCTCTGAGGAAGAACAGAGGGGAGAAAATGTCTCAATGTCCAGATAGATGGGCTTTGAAATATATCATATAAAAGTGACACCATCATTCTGTTATTTTAAAAGAATCAGCGATTTATGGAGTGCATGTCTGGTCGTGTTTTGAAGCCAGCATAAATGTTCCCCACGCCTATAATGTCCCACCATTCTGTGTAAGCAGTAAGGCAGAATTGGAATGACATCTAATGGAAGTAAATTAATAAATGTTAATTTTTTATTAAAAAGACATTATTTCTTTAGTACAACTGAGATAAAATTTTTAATGTGCACGTAAATGCACTTGTTAATAAGGCAGCAGCCTTCACATTTGGATACAGCCAGGGACTCTATAGTATCTGTTAAAGGGGTTTGTAGAGGAAGTCGGACCTTGTCTCAGTAAGCAATAAACCAGACGCTCCTATCAGTCAGTCCAAAACATTTTTCCCATACACTGCCTCCCCCCCAACACCCCCCACCCCCCCACCCAAAAAAATACTCATCCGCTTAGTTAAATATTGCCCTGGACCCAATTCAAGGATGTATTCTGGAGAGATGTGTGTGTTTTGTCTTTTTTCTTGTCTTTCTCTCAGTCCCTAAACAAATACAAATATTCCAGCTATTTTATATCTCTCCTGGGTACAGCTGTAACAAAAGAGCAAAACTAAGAAAAGTAAACATGTTGATGTTGGCGAGAAGGCAGTATCTTCAGACTGACTGGAAGAGCTCCGTGGCCTGGCTCCGGGGAGCAATGGGTGGGAACCAGCGTCCCCTTAGTCCAGACCCTGCGACCGGAGGGATTTCATCCCCCTTTTTTTCCTCTCTGGTTTTAGGGTTCAAACGATGGCTTCCTCCCCCGTGAGCAAGCACTGTAATGGTAACTAAATGACATGCGTAATTGAAATTTTGGGCAGGGTTTGATGGTGCTGCTGGCTGTAATTGAAATAGAGGGTTTATGGTTAGGAGGGAGGGAGGCCGTTGGGAGGAGGAAGAGGGTGGGGGGACTTGTTTGGGAAACTGTGAAGCGCAGTGGGCGGAGCTGGAGATGCGGACCGGTCCGTCTCACAAGGGAGATGTGCGTTTATGAGTGTGTTCGAGTGTGTGATCTATGCAATGTTTGTGTGCACGCGTACAGTTGGAGAGGAGTCGGAGGCGTGTGTGAGGCGTACTGGACGCGTGTTCTGGCGGCCGCCCGTGTTAATATGAAGAAACCTGGGGCAGGTCACTCTACCCCCCCGTGAGAGCGCGAGCGTTCTGCTGCTGCGCTGCTGGCACTTGCCGCCTCGTTTCTCGCGGTAAACAACACATTGCTTCACAGTTGGACTGCTACGGCCAAAAACACAAACCCCAGAGGAAGTTTTCTTTTTTTTCCTGTTCCTACTTTTGAACAAGAAATACAGAGACACAAAAGCAAGCGAGTTTGTCTAGTCTGAGAGTCTGTCATGTGCGGGAGATGATGGGCATCAGTGGTGTTGGCTGATCTTAATAACACACCAGACAGGAGGGAGATGCTGCCCAACATTGGGTTGAAGACTCCGCTTTCAGCAATCTGGTTTGAAATCTCTAGTGTGAACAATAAACTAGACTGAAGTCTTTAATTTAACAACCCATCACTGAAATGCTGCTTTAATACTCACTGCAGCCCGGTTTGTAGTTGAACCCTGGAGGAAGTAGAAATCCTTGTTGTGCTGCAGCGGCCGCCAGAGTTCTCTGATCTGGAGGAAACACAGGTATCATCAGCGGAGGCAACTGACCCTGGACCTGCTGAAGAGATAGAGAGAGACAACAATTATGATGTTAGTCATGAACAAAGAGTCTAGCCATAATACTGTAGGTCAACTATAAAGAAATCTTTTCAACCAAATTCCTAGCCTCAGCTTCAGACCGCCCACAGTTTGATCACAGACCATCTGAGGCCATTTTGGACATAAATTGGTCCAAATCTATTGGATATTTTCTTCACCTAAATGGTTTATAAAGGCAGAACCAACCTGTGGTTGGCTGCTTTACATGTTGATTAGACTTCCTGTCAAAGTGGATAAGGAATAAGCTGCAAGGTAGACCACACTTTGGCGACCTACACACTGCAGCTAAATTCGGTTGTCAATTCACCTTTTAGTGCTTAATCCTTTTCTGTACACACACAGTTTAGTAATTTACGGGAGTGACAAACACATTCTACAACCGAATTAACTCCTGAAAGTTAAGTAGTAGTGACAACCGCATTAATAAAAATTCTGCACAGTCTGAACGGAATCAAACTGAACAACTAGTTGTTAATGACGTCAATGAGAGATGACAGATGAGAGATACATCTCTGATGCACGTTAAAACACTCCTTTAAGCATAAACAAAACACGACGCCTCCGTCTACTGTGCTTTAGTTAAAATTGCTGAACACAAGAAGTCTTTTGTCACTGTAATATTACTTTAGTCAGAATAGTGGACACAAAACACACGAGACTCTAGAACGTTAATATGGTGTCAATAAGGTGTCAATAAGTGCAGTTTTGGGAGAGATTCCGCACACATGGAATAATTTAGGGGACTCACTCCCACATTTAATTGAGGTTGTCACTCCTGAAACTTAACAGTGTGTACACTGTGTGTACCTTTATGTCTGGTTACACTATGAACCTCTCTAGCCAGTTTATCACTAGGGTGATTTCAAATACTGTGCTTGTCCAGCAACTGTCACCTGAGGACAAGTGAGATATGGACGGGTGCCTTTTGGGATAGTTGGTCCCCTTGACTTATTGTCACATAAAGGAGATTCTTCACGATCTGGCAACAGCTGGCCTCCATTTCTGCAGAGCACCATGCTCGGCACCTCGCCACACCACTTCACAAGGTTTCTAGGATTAAAAAAGGGAGGAAAGAGGAAAAAAAACAAGCCAGAGACTTTGGCAAAGGGAGAGTCTTGAGACACACAGGCCCAAAGAAGAAGAGGACAGATGGTTCTACTGACGAGAAAAACACAAAGGCTCCAAAAGTGACAATCCTCTATATATGAAAGCGACATGCTCTAAGAGGAAAGGAGGCAGTTTATCACAGTCGCATGTTAAGATAAACATAGGTTAAACTTTTATTTTTCTCCCCTTCTAAGCCTTAAGTCTCAGTAGCATGTCTGAAGGTTTTTGAATTCCAACCACAGAGCAATCATTCCTCCATTTTGGTTAACCACAAACGTCAGGCCTCCTGTTCCCAGATCAGGAGGCAGTGGCGTTTTATAGTTTATACCCCCCACGGGCTGGTGCAGCTCTAACTTCCAGTCCTAATTGGACATATGCTCCTCTGGTTTTGCCTGCGTCTTCTCAGTGCGAGCTAAGGCTCTGTGGACACAATAGCATGTGCCAGCCAATGTGTATGCGTGTGTTTGTTCTCCAGTGGTTTTGAGCATGGAGTGTTTTTGTGGCAAATTACAATCACACGCTCTTCTCTTAAACGCATAGACATGTAAGCAAGTGTGTGTGGGAGCATATGGAATTAAAGGCTCGTGGATCTCCTCAAAGCGTTCGAACACACCGTCATGCTGTTCTCTATTCAATCAACGTAGTAAATAGCATTACCCACGCAGAGTAGGTGAGGCTGATATTGACATTTTCAGGCCAGTTAAGACAGTTTGATGCATCCAGTTGACATGTATCATGAACTAGAGGACTGAACAAAAGGACTGAACTTTACAGTTGCTTTCTAAGGAGATTTAAATTCGAAGGCATTGAACAGTTAGCATCGCTTGCAAAACATCTCTTGCATTGGCTGGGGACAGGAACACATGACGTTGAAACAAAGTGTTAGGGAGAATATTCTTGAACTGGAACAACGTGCCTCAACTGTAGGGATTGGATTGGTCCCTGCTAAACTAGTAATAGTTTAGAGAAAGCACTGTTTGAGGGGCTGCAACACCCCATCACACCCAAACACAAATAGAGGACTTCCCTTATTGTCTTAGTCATAACTCACTATTAAAACTGTTGAATATTCCAGAAAGCTTATGATAAAAGTGTCAACTCCAGCTGCAAGCTCTATGAAGGTTTATTAATCAGACAACAGCTGGCTGTGGAATTCCATTCTGGCTCTTTGAACTCTCTGGACGGAAGAATGGCTTACTTGAAAAGCTTTTAAAAACTTTGAGAGTCTGTCAGATAATTGGGTTGGAAATGGGTTTCAGAAACGACATCTAAAAACAATATGATACTTCTGGTTTTCAAATGAAGCAAAAATACTCTCTTGTGAATGGTCTTATTGACCAGCTCCCCAATAAAGACAGTTAAGGTAAATTATGTTTGTTTTATTTGGACTATTTAACTATTTATATAAATAGATAATCTAAATATAAACCTACAGCAAATACAACTAGAATCTTAAAAACCCTCTAATTACTCGTAAGAAAAATAGATGGCGGACAAGGAAAAAAGGATAACACAAGAGCGTGGCTAACTTTGCAACTTTCTTAGTTTATAAGAAAAGAGCGAGATTTTGAGAGTGAAAGAGCAGGAAAAAATGTTGAAAGAAACAAATGGAAAGGGAAAAAGTGGAAAGTTGGCACAAAACTGAGTCAGAGCCTCTCGCCAGGCGGCACAGCTTGAACCTAAAGCTTTTTGAACATAATGAAGATGTGCAGATAATTAACATATGCAGTGTGAACAGGTTTGCTGGCACGGAGGAGAGAAAAACTCTAAGGTAGAGCTATTATTAGGGAGTAATTTGCTCTAAGAAGTAAATGAGTGAAACAATAGCTGCCAGCATTGACAATATGGCACACATCTGAGAATGTGTGCAAGAACGGTGGTTAAGAACGAGTCCCACCGCTAAAATCTGTTTCCAGCCATATGCTCCGGCAATTAAAGGAAGGCCTCAGTGACCTCACACTGAAGAGGGGACACATAGCCATATAACTAATAATTAATTTGTGCTTGGATAGCAGCGTTAGCACACACGCACTATACTTGCAGACTGGCACTTAATATTAGCCCCGTGGACGTGGGCATAGGCCATTAACTTTTACAGAGTGCCTGCGACGACTGCCAGTCTGGTGCAGGCATCAGTGCGAAAGGACTGTCCCTGGTGAATGAGATTGAGATTGCGCACACGCTCAAACAAACACATGCACACATTAAGCTTTTGCATTCATGGATGTACTTCCTGCTTCTTTTTATTAAGTGTGTCGGCTTATTAGATACCTGGCTAAACATTGAGGGCTAAAAAAGTAAGCTGCCAATGTTATCTCACATTCATAAGAGTGTTACTTCACAACAATTGTGAGGAATCACCTTAGGGTGTGTTATCAGGGACCTAATAGAGCGCAACCGTTACTGTCTCTGCTGTTTCAGTCTTTTACGAGGCAATGAATTATGCATGCCATGAAGCACTTCAAATGATGTAATCAAAAAACTTGGAAATATTCAATTATAATGATTGATTATATTTATAAAGTACACTATTTTGAAAGTTTATTTTTGCAAATAATTTTTGCAATAAAGTTACCCGAGGATGTAGGGAGTGAACTTCATAGGAGTTCACTGCTGAGTTCTTTTTCGCTGTTCTCTTTTCCATTGTAACAACAATTTATCTGATAACTCTCTTCAGGATTAGGGGCAGTGCAGTTATAGATCAGGAATTTTGGAATTAAACATGATTTATTTTTTAATCAAGCTAAAAATCACACTGACTTGTGGCCACACAATCATATATTATTAATTTCGCCTCTCACACTAGGTTTGTCATTATACATTTCCCTTAAAAATCAAATACTCAATGGAAAATAAATACAGTCGGTTTGAAGTCTAGACCAATATAGAGTTACTTCAAGGTCACATGGCTTCACCCCTGATGCTTGATCTCTCTTCTCCATGGCTGATCGCGGTTTTCAGACAAACGTGGCATTTTCAAACCCCACCAAAACAACAACCCTGCTCTTTCCAATCACTAACGCATGTCCATTTTCTCACTTATGTTCTTCGTTCTTTTTTTTCAAGTATGCCTCTCATTTTTTTCCAGCGAACGGTCCTTTTCCGTGAGCCAAGGGCACCTTTGGCTGATTAGCAGCTAATGAAATTGAGTGGCGAGCCTGTGTCTGCACAGCCAGCCTTTTATTAGGCCCCCATTAGGTGTGAGTGCAGGAGGTGCGTCAGCCGCCCGCTGTAGGTGGGCATAACGCAGGGCCCATCTGCTCCACTGCCTGTGTGTCCTTCCTCAAATAGCTCCCATTAGCTGCCAACCACCGGGCTGAGAGAAGCCTTCCCCACACACTTAAACACACGAAGACACGCATACACGGGCACACACCAGGCTGTTATATGCTTCTCATGGCCAGTTGCTTTGGTAACACACAGTTGTTCTGTGGTTGGAGAGGAAGTAGAGGTGGAAATGGACACGTATAACACTTTGTATTTGTTAATTTCTCTCCTTTCGGCTTCCTTGTTGAGCACATGCCTACTTTTAAGGTTGAACTTCCTTCATCATTCTCTGTCTTGTTCAATGTCTTGTTGATCCTGTGGCAATCCTTTACTTACAAGAGTATAAGAGTTGAATGAGCATGTTAGACAAATCTGTCTGGCACATTATTCTTCCTGTCTCTCCCTCGCGGTTTTCTTTCTAGGGAAACTGAACAGGTATACAATCCGAATATGCACACAGACACAAATAATCCTTATTTTCTGTCCACTGCTTCCTGGGGAGGTATACAGGGTTACCTTTTCTTCATATGTGTCTAATTAAGTCCAATCATCTGCTGTAAAACTTATACCATGTCAAAGTGTCATTGTAAAGCTGGAGTCAAAGTCCACTTACAGATGGCACAAGAACTTACAAACGTAACTTTTAGGATAAACAACTGATAGTGCTAATTGAGCAGAAATTACATACTTCACTTTAAGAACTCTGAAATACCTGAAATATCCTTAATAATATAAAGCAAGTGCTTATATCAATCGGGAACACGTGTTGGGAGAATCCCCCTGATCCCCATCATCATCCGCAGTGCTGCACAAAGCCCAGTTCACACAACCAGTGTGGTTACTTCATGCAGGAAAAACACCAATTACATTAATTTAGGTATAATGAGACAAATTAAACAATTACACAGCCAATTGGGTTAGCTGCTCCTGTGCACAGGACCTGGTCTAACTCTGATGAGCTAACGCTCCTGTTTTTTTTTTTTTCTCCTCAACCGTTTTCTTTTTAACTCTCATTCCGTGGGAAAATGAATTTACTATCTCAAGGAGATACTGCACTGACGCATTGCAAATGAGTCTGATTGAGTTATGAAGGTACTGCCGTGGAAGCTCTTTATTAGGTTAGATTTCCTGAAATGTAGGTTGACTTATTATGTGTTTTATAAGCAGCCTGTCGTATTTCTGTCGCCACCGTGTCTAAAGACTTAAACTAGTTAGTTAGCTAAAACATGCGACAGCAGTGCTCGTTTCGTTATCTGTGGCTAATGCCTTTGTGCTAAATGACTGTCGTTCTAAGTCAAATTAGTCTGCAAAAAAAAGAAGCTCCTCATGGGAGGTCTGGCTACTTGCGTTAACTGCCACTTTGACAGCGGAGGAGCCTCATCCCGGCCCCTGCGCTGGGTAGCAGAAATTTTCTAACACCAGCGCGATGCCCCGCAGAGCCGGAGTAGGTTTGCTGAAAGGAGGCTGCTAATGAGAGAAAAGCGAACAGACAGCGGGAAAGTGTTAAGAGTACAGCGGAGCTCAGGATGAGGTTGTACCAGTGGGCAGCTCCCAGTCACAGCGCTCACAGGCCTTTCTCAACATTACACCTCTCGATAAGCATGGAAATGCATTATATGTATCCTGCATTTCATGCCTCATGCTTCTCGGCAGGAGGATTCTTTCATCCAAAAGAGCCTGTCTTCCTGGTTTGATAACCGTCAGGGGTCCTGAGTTGAGACACAGCTTTAATAAGAAAGAAAGAGTGTGTATGCATGTTACCCCCAAGAGCCTAAAGAAGTGGCCCCACACTGTGAGGTATATATTTGTTAACTGTGTGTGCATATTTCAGGAGAGAACTAACTCTTCAAGGAGTTTTAAATGTGCTACAGAAACAGACTTCGGTTGAAAAGTCCATGTAGGTTCCACAGGGATTTCGCTGTAAAGTCAAAGTGAAACAGCATTAGCAATCCATTTGACTTAAGTTTTACTTGAGTGAAACTGATTATTTGACGAGGATAAGGATTGCATTGCAAAAAAAAATCTGATGTCAAAGAGACATCTAAGAGAAGATGTTAGCCAAAAAGGAAAATTATAAAAAACATATTTGTTGTTTCAAAATGACAAGTATTGAATAATTGTTCAAAATAAGACCAGGAAAGTTGTATTAATTTTTATTTCATGTTGACTTTAAAGCTTATTTTCCTTTTTTTGGACATGGAATTTGTCTCTTGACCTCAGTAACGTCGTGTAATAAACTCTAAATGTACTCTAAAAGTTCAGGA
Source organism: Gila orcuttii (assembly GCA_026230005.1). Lineage (NCBI taxonomy): Eukaryota > Metazoa > Chordata > Actinopteri > Cypriniformes > Leuciscidae > Gila > Gila orcuttii. Next base: position 15,274,015 of record JAPDVR010000006.1, read on the forward strand.
CTGCTATATTTGTCTCTGACGCATGCGTTTGCTATGAGTATGTTAGCGGCCTGTGTGTTAGACACAAGTCAAATGTGTGTTTTTCAGGAGGCGATTTAGGGCTAATATATGATTGGCCCATAACAAGGGTCTCCTCCTCTCGCCCCCCTCCTTCGCCTCCGTGTTGACTGTGAGAAACTATTGTTCCACTAGGCTGAATGGAGAAGTGCTTGTTTGGGAAAAGGTTGCAAAGTCATGGGAAAAAGAAGCTTTGTTTCTGTGAGCGACGAGCGGGGCTAGAAAAACCCAAGCGGACGTGTTTTGGGGACTGACGCACACACAGCTGCTACTAACACACATAAGGACATGAGCTGATGCGGATTTTGAAATAGACACAGATAAGTCTCACATACACATGTTCAGGCTAAGCTGTGTAGTATGAACATACTACACACAAGCAAACACAGCTGCAACACACACACACACAGTCAGGCACTAAAAGAGAATGGCAGGGGTCCAGCGGACGGCAGTGATCTCTCTCTTACTCTCTCTCTCTCTCTCTGTGTGTGTGTGTGTGAATAGTCTCAGTGTGATGTGGCTTCCTGGCCAAAACTGCCGGAGTCCCTCTCAAGGCTAAGTCTCATTTTATCAACCAAATTAGAATCATCTCATCTCCTCTTGCACACAAAGCCTTTATTCGCTTCACACCTGCACACACAAAGGAGGCCAGTGTCTCTCTGCCCCATGTATAAGTCAGCTGGGACAAACCCATCAAAAAGTGTCAGTTTAGTTTTCCACATGCTTCTTTACCAGCCATTAGGACATTACCAACACATTTATTTAAAAGATCATATGATCATACCAAAAAGTTGATTTGCATGAGTTGATATTATTAAATACACACTCTTTTCAAAAACATATAGCGCTGCTTGTCTACTGCCTATATGGGCAGCATTTTAATCAAAAATGGAGCCTGTTAAGTGATTTGAAAATGCTCTTCATAGGCAGCTACCTTGAGGACCACACAAATAGCTAGCAGCTGACATGCTAAAAGCTTTGTTCAAAATCTTTGAAAAACATTGATTCACAGGCTGTCTATTTTATTCGAAGTGCATGGGAGAATTGTTTCCAAATGTTAACATTACTAAACTAACTGCATGATAATCGATAGAAATATGCAGCATGCACACATTTGGGGAAACAGTCTTTCCTTAATTATTTTTTTTAATATTAGACCTTTTTTGTGAAAGTTTCAAATAAATATAATTATATTTATAATCAATGTTTCTTAAATCTATCAGTAATCTTGGATTAATTTTTTCACCTGAGTTTATCATAATGCATTCTGGATTGAGAGGTGTTGCTAACCTTCGTCTTCGTTTGTGTAGCTACATTTTGATTGCTCTAGAAAAAGGACTACGACAATGGACTTTGGATACCAGTGCTGATGCTTGTCTGTGATTGGCTGATTGTGATTGGGGGGTTGATTGCTGATTGGTGGACTAGAATGTTTGATTGTCATGAAACCCCGCGGTCATGGTGACAAGTGACTCGCACTGCGACATCTCACAAACATAACTCTTCAAAAACATAAACACAAAACATATATACAAGTCTACAAGTGGACATTCACATATATATAAAGACTCACCTGGATCTGTTGCTGCAGGAGGTTGATTTTGTGTTGTTGCTGCAGAAGTTGCTGCTGTTGTCGTGCAATCTGTGGATAGAACATGTCAAACTGTCACATACGTCAAACTCTTTTCCAACAAGAGAGGACATTATTTGTTTAGAGGGGGGGTCACATGCATGTATGGTGACTGTAAACTGTGTTTGAAGCTCTTGAGTATGCTTTTGTATTTCATACATATTTACCAAGGAGTGGCACCCAGTCCTGGAGCGTTGTGTGTGTGTGTGTACAGGGGTGTGTTAGTGTATGTGTTAATACAGATCTGTTTTCTTTTGTAAAACTGAGCTCCCCTGAAGCAACTATACACACAACAAAGCTAAAGTACACACTTCTGTATGCAAACACCTTTAGTCTCCTGCCTGCGTGCTGGAGGGGACCTAAACGCTACACACATTCTTATTGGGGGAAGGATACACAGAAGGTTTCTTTGTGAATGTGGTTCAAAGTAAAGAACGTTAGAATGTTACACACACATACCTCTCCTCCCCACACACATTCACTCACTGATAACACTGTTCTGTACTATTTAAATGTCCAGAACAGTGGCATAATCAGACATGATAGGAAGGAATGGGTCATTAATTTACTAGTTATCCAACAACATAATATATTATTACTGAGGCTGACTAGCTTACCTTTCTCTAATTTGTTTTTGTTTGAATAATTTTACGGTGGTGCTCTAATTAACATCCTGACAGTGTCGGAAAAACCCAGTCAAAAAACTTGTGTCTTGAAATGTATCCCCTTTAAAGCAACATCAGCCATAATTTTTGTTTGCAACCTATCAAAATTTGTCTCAAGACTCCTGCATTCTGTTCCATTAAGTTGTGCTTCATCTAGCAGTTTATGAATACAAAAAAGCATCTTCGGCCCTATTTTAACAATCTGAAACGCAAGTGTCAAAGCGCAAAGCGCAAGTAACTTTGTGGGCGGATCCCGGCGCTGTTGCTATTTTCCAGGCGGGATAAATGACTCTTGCGCCCGAGGCAAGTTTAAAAGGGGTTGGTCTGAAATAGCTTCATTATTCATAGGTGTGGTTTGGGCGTTACGTGAAATAAACCAATCAGAGCGTCATCCAACATACCCTTTAAGAGCAGGTGCGCATGTTGCATGGCGGATTGTTATTATTATGGCGCATTTACCAGGCGCGCTTCAGAATCGGTTCACAGCCGAGGAGATCGATGTTCTCGTCAGGGCCGTAAAAGAAAGAGAAGTGACATTGGGGATGGGACAAACCCACCCAAATCAATAGAAAAAAATATGAGAAAGCTCAACTTAACTGGTAAGTTAAAGAGTAAGGTTTTTAATGTACTTACATTATGGTAAAGGTGATTTCGCAGTCTTCAGATTTTTTTTTTCCTGGTTCTTGACGGACAAACTAATTTGTCAGATGTCCTTATATACATATGTGTCTTGCCAGTATTGGGCAAACAGGTCTGATCCGTCATTACTACAATTTGCCTGAAAAATTTGGGTAAATGTATAAGCTAGATTTATGCCTATTTTTTCGTATCTTCATGGACACCACAATGATTTCTCTCGTGTGGTAATATTTTTCCTTGTTATAATGTATGATTTGCAAAAATAAAAACTGCTGCATCTGTGTTGATGAGAGAATCAAAGTGTATGCGAGGTGTGCACGCTATACATTATGGTCAAGCAAGCGCCCTTAAAATAGCATAATGAACAATGCGCAACGCGCCACTGACTTTAGACTAGGTTTTTTCTGGTCAGTGACGCAATTGTTTTATAGAACAGCAAAATAGCATGAGGGAAAGTTTGCGCCGGAACACGCCTCCTCTTTGTGCTGAACCGCCCCGGGGAGCGCAAGTGTATTTCTTAGTTAACCGACGTGTGTCTGTGGAGGGAAAAGTCCGCTTTGCGCGGGTGCAAAATAGGAATGATACATGCGTCAGTGTACAAAGTCATTTGCGCCGGGTGCAAGATAGGGCCCCTTATGTTAATGCCCCCTAAGAAACAAATGATCAGGTTCAAGAGAACCTGGAACCAGCCTAATATACAGGGCTTCCTTAACCCATCAAGTAGTCAATTTAGAAAATATATTATGAGACAAGTTTCAAGCATCAGGTATTTTCCTGTCTTTTCTAACAGCAGAATGCTTTGCAAAGAGACAAAATTACAGCCTATCAGAACAATGTAATTGATTAATATACAGCTAAGTGGTTCAGGATTTTTGACCGATGTAATTTGATTGGGTACAACACCAAGCTTTATTGCATTATTTGCCTGGTTAGGACCTGCAATTAGACGACAGGCCAATTCAACCACAAACATTTTTGAGGACATATTGTGTAAAAGGGGTGGTGATGGCGCAGTGGATAAGACACATGCCTTTGGTGTGAGAGACCCGGGTTCAAATCCACTGTGAGACACCAATGTGTCCCTGAGCAAGACACTTAACCCCTAATTGCTCCAGAGGCGTGCGACCTCTGAAATATAGCAATTGTAAGTCGCTTTGGATAAAAGCGTCAGCTAAATGAATAAATGTAAATGTAAAATAAGTGTTTATTTGATATAAACTTTTATATTTAATTTTCATGTTATCATTAAACATTTATCTCAACAATATATTAGCCTATCCTGCTCTTATCATCTATGTGCATTACTGATGAAACACAGGACGAAACATGGTGAAAAAGTGCTAACCTGGTCCTGTTGCTGTTTCGCCAACTCCATTTGCTGGCGCTGTTTTTCGATTTGCGAAGCGGCTAATTTCTTCTGCTCCTCATGGGCGGCCAGTAGCTGCTCTCTGAGACTGCTGAGCTGCGTGATCATCCCCATCAGCTGGCGCTCTTTCTCCGCCAGGCTGTCCGGGGTGCCTGCAGGGGTTAAAGGGCACAGGCCACAGGTCAAAGAGCTAGGCGAGGAAGCCTTGAACCCAGATGTGCTCCTTCTGAGATGTGCCATCGCCCTGGTGTTTACCTAGCCGTCGCTACACATTTAGCATGAGCTGACCTCCGACCTCGGCTAAAGATGAGAACGCTCTGACATACGATCAGCCCCAGAGCAGACGGCAAGAAGGGAAGACTAAATCACTCGACAGGATGTCGTTGCACTGCGGTATTGCCCCAGACTACCACCAATCAAACAGAGTGTGTGTTTGTGTGTGTGCTAAACCCCTAAAGCGTTCAAATGTCCAAATGATCACGTCTGGTAATGAGTTCATGTGTGTGCAATTGTGCGTCTGAGGTCATATATCTGCGTTAAAACACACACACACAGACACACGTCTGCACAGTCCACAATCCCCCATTGTTCTCGGCCTCTACCTTCTGAGGGGCCAAATTCCTCACCAGGGAAAAACAGATGATGAAGAAAGCTAGAGAAAGAAGGGAGTCATAGCAGCTGACCTGACCCTTTGCCCTGGCAGGAAGGTGAGAGTAGGCTCCATTTGTTACCCCTTCACAAACACATACACACACAGACTCAACAATGCACAATAAAGGCAACTGTCACAGGCGGCCAGTTGGAAAAATAAACCTGCAGCTCCCCTTAACAGCTCCCAGACTGGGCTTTCACAAGAGGGTGTGCATCCGAGCCGGCATGGGACAAGGGAAGGCCTTGTGTGAAAACTGACGAGTCTTCCAGAGAAAAGAGGGATCAAAGTGATCTTTATTTATCGCTTTCTTTCCGAGACCCTGTTGCTCATACCAGGGATGGGTCAGAACGGTTGATCTACATTTTTTTTTTTATCTATTCAATTTAAATATTTACATGAATATTTTTAAACTGTGGGGTTTTAAAAGAGATTAATTTAGATTTATTTAGCATCAAACGAGTCATTTTACAATATTGTTTTCTAACAAAAATGTGTGCATGAATTCACTTTCACGGAAAAATAATAAAATATAATAAACCCTAATATTACATAACAAATATTCATTTATTTTTCTGATACATATAAATCTATAATTTCTTGTTCATTTCTTGTTTCCCGACTGGGTCAAAAAAAAAAAAGTTAAAAATAATTTAAAATGTATCTCGAGACTCCTGCACTCTGTCCAGCTGTTTTTTACTGGAAGGATGAATCCTAAAGAATCCAACGAGAATGCATCTGATCATTGTTGGTGGACATGCCCCATAAACCAACATAGGGCTTTCTTAAAACAATTATACAAGATGAATGTCTTGAATATAGCTTTGCACGTCCTTAACTCTGTAAGACTGTCAGTAAGATTCACTCATTAAAATGTGACTGAACCTCTGACACAATATACTCTGGATGCCCTAAGACTAGAGTTGACAAAGTGTTTATACACACACATAAGAAAATACACCAGCCTCATCAATCACAACCGAAGGCTTTTTACCTCGGCTACTGAAAGTTCAGCTTTGGATCAATAAGTGGTTTCCTCTCTCTCTAAACATCCTAGGGCTGCCTTTACTGCCTTGCCTCATGTCACAAACCACAGTAATTAACCAATTTGTAACAATGTAATACCTGTCAAGCAGCTCTCACTGCTAATTAATGACTGGGCTTAAAAGACAAATCCCTAAAGCAGCATAGTAGTGTGTTACAGGAGGGAGAGAAGGAGAGAAAGAGCTTAGCCCGAGGCTCTTATTGTCCATTAACAATTTTCTTTCCATCTTTTCTTCTATCATTCTGTCTCTTTCGCTTTGTAATCATCTCCTATGTGGTTAACACAGGCTGTTCTTTACTGAGCAATTTATTCAGTTGACTTTTTAAAGTACAATTCTCTTATAAACTATCTGTTCTATAAAATGCATAGACTGGTCAATACAGTGCTTAAGCTGTGCGATAATACACTTTTAATATAATTCCATATCACCATTCTACTATCAACCAACTATTAACCATGGTTTAATTTCAGGGAATATATCTGCTAGCTAGAGGCAAAATAGCATGCAATGAATTTGCTTTATACAATACCATTTTTATGAACGTTTCTCTGCTTAATCCTTTTTTTATTGTTTTATAAAATAAACTAGAAGCAATTTCAGCTGTTTTACTAACTTCCACTGTTTTGCAAACTTCACACTCTTGACAAAACCCAATTCCCAAAGACATGTAAGCAAACCCGAAAAGTGAACATACAAAATTATTCACAGACTGAGAGTGTTGCTGATTGGCTAAACCTGATATTTCAAAGAAAACCTTGCTTACAGCACCCTATTTAAAATGATTTTTACACATTTGTGTGCCCATTTCTGATCTTGAAGGTTACACACACACACACACAGAGAGATGACAGTTGCGAGGGACCTCTCCAACCGCTAGTCATCGGTGGTCATGGCAGGGATGCTCTCTTGCTAAAATGTCATCACAGTGGGGTTACCGCACCGACGGCTTGATCAATGGCGTTCCCTTTTCTGCTCCAGGAGCGTGAACAAGCTTCGTTTGATTAAATATTTCTGAGCTTAATGAAGTACATTTACTCCAGAGTTAGCCTTGCGAACACGCCACTAGTGCGAGGAAGGCTTGTTAAAGTGACAGAGGAGTGTGTTCTCGCTACGGCTGAGCGACCTAACAGGATGTATCATTAACCGTGCTAACATGAGCAAGGCTGTTGCTTAGCAAGTCATCCCGGCAGATCATTAACCGGGGCAGGCAAAGAGGCTAGCGCTAGGTGGATTAGCATACCTGAGCTCTCAGAACGCTTAAAGATGTCTAAGGTGACATTTGATACGTACAATTATAAGTATGATTATAGGTTCAATTCAAAACTAGAACTGCAAAACCAGCTCTTCTGACCCAATCGCCGATTGGAATAGCGAATGGTTTTGTTGCTCTAAAAAGAGATACAACAGATATATCAATGGCCAAAAACGAACATGCATACTCTCAGAGGTCAAATGAAGACACAAAGTCTTTCGTTTTACCTTTGATCTCCCCAAAGTTGCCAGAACCCATGGCCAATAGCTTGTCCTTCCAGTCCTTAGACAACAGCCTCTCAATACTGGGGGCCTCTGGAGGGGAGGGAGAGACAGAAAGAGAGAGAATTACCACAGGCAGGCAACATCACAATATAGCTCATTTAAAGTCCATTTGCTGTAATAAAGGCCCGTCTCTCTAATGGCACCAACAGTAGGGCAGGAGGAAGAGAGGATGGAGAGAGAGAAGGAGAGAGAAAGACAGAGATAGAAAGACAGAGAGAGAGAGAGAGAGAGAGAGAGAGTTGAGCGGCTTCCTCACCTGCTGTTAGCCAATCATTAGCCCTATGCTCCAGCTAACACAAAGAGGCTCTTAATGCACCGGGTACAATGGACACATTATCGAGGCTGTGCGCTTTGTTTTCCTAATACACCCTGCGGACCCGCTAACCCCTCCACCCCACACGCTAATTACTAACCTGCCAAGGACGGACGTCTCAAACGAGAGAGAGAGAGAGGAAAATTACAACAACTCTCAACACCCCCCCCCCCCCCTGTATTCCTCTCTTAACACAAATAAATGGGTACACCAGTACCATCACCATCACAACAATTAACCGCAATATGAAACAAAACAAGAGGAAGAGAGCGACACAAGAGTGAAAGAGAAACACAAGGTGTGTGTTTGTGGTAAATGACAGCAGTCAGTATTTTAGCTGGCTGAGAAACTACACACACAAACTTTAGATTCAATTGTGATTTCCTTTACGTTTCATTTTTATCTTTTTTGTCATTCTACATCCTGTTGCTTAAAGAGTAAAGCATGATGCTTACAATGGCAAGGTCATAGTTCGATTCCAAATCATTTTATATGATAAATCATGTCTAAAAACACCTTTTTCCTCATTCAGACTAATTTAAATCTTAATCACTAAACCCTTCGGAAAATTAAAATTCACATCTCCAAAAGCAAAAATACACACACACACACACAGTTAAATACTTTTCGACCAAAGTAAAAACACCAGGTGGCACTATTACCAATTCAGCTGGAGTTAATACACTGAGAACTAACCTGTGTCTTTGCGACTGATAGACTGTACAGGCCCCAGGTGGGCGGCACACGCACTTACACTCAAAGACTTGCCAAATAGAAGAAGACTTGCCAAATATTTCATGTATGATTAGTGCTCAAACGTCCTCAGTGGCATGTCTGCAATTTAAAGTTTGTCGCATTCTTGCCTCTTGAGTATTTCTGAATATCCTTTGTGTTCCTGGTCTCGCCTCTGGACTTCAAAGTTTGACACTTTTAGGCCTATAACAGACGTCTTTGGTTTATGGACGCACTGCCTCACAGTTCAGCCAATCACCTTCACTGCTGCTGTTTCTACTGACAGCTGTCTCACTGTCACCCCAACAGGTGTTATTAGCCCTCGGCTCTCTCTCTCTCTCTCTTCCCTCTATTCTGGCATCTGTGCGTAACAATGACAGAGGCTTTTAAGCCCAAGAGCTTTGACAAGCGAAAGGTTTCAACAAATGGCCACTCCGTCTATCCCCCCTGCCTGCTCTCTCTCTCCGTGTATAGTATAGTACTTTCTCCCTCTCTCTCACCGCGGCACCATAATAGTTATTATTTTTATTTATTAACATGGCTGCTATTGTCCCTGCTGACAGTTCCTTCACTTTAACCATTAATAAAAATAGAAAGCCCTCTTTTATGTGACAGCCCGCAGCGGGGATCTGTGCAATCGTTTACTGCAAAATGGACAGAGAAGGAAGCAGATATGCTGATGTATCTGCCTTTCGTGGCAGCTCCCCTGTCTTGATCTCGTTCTTCAACCTCTCTCATGGTTTGGGAAGAAAAGGACTGTTGTGGCGCCCCTTTTCTGCAGGCCTTTGATAGAAGCACCTTTAAGTTCAGCCTGTGATGTTGCTTTTAGTTTTTTCAATATGAAAAACGACGTATGCTGGACTTTTAAATGCTAAAATAAGGACTTTAACCTGCCACTTTACATGAGCACATGAGTGTACTAATAATACAGACTCTTATTTAAATGTAGTGAACTAAAAATCACAAATGAGATCTCTTTAATATCTCAGTTGTTTCGATATATTGAGATTAAATGGATTGAGGCTTTAAATTAATTGAGAATTTTGATGTAGTGTCCTGCATCTCAAATAAAAAAAAAAAATGGCAAACTAATTTCAAATGTCTCCCCTAGAGCTTCAAAAGTCTCACACTATGCTCAGAATTGTGAAAAGTCAGATATTTTAATATGAACTCAAACATTTCTCATCTAATATTTACAAAGACCAAAGCTAACCATATTCATGTAATAGCTCTATGCACTTACTGCATGCTCAAATTGGTCTCATCTGTATCTCATTTATATCTCTCAAGGAAATTTAAAAGAAACGTATGAGAAAATTAAATAAAACCCATGTGAAAACTCCAAGTCTGAATGAGAAAACTTTGAACTATAAAATATTCTATAAAGATAAAAGATAAGCATACATGCAGATTTAAAACCTATATTTGCTATGTGAATAGGTTATCGGCATTCAAAATATGTGCATTAGAGAGACAAAAAGAAGTGAGAGAGGGCAGAAACTTTGAGACTGGTCCCATTATTTCCAATACAGCAGCACAGCTTGTATGCATTAGTGTAAAGAGGTCTTGTTTGTGGCAGCTGGGTGGAGCCCTATGAGCCCTTACAAGGTGGGGAGCACATTTTTGGTGGGACCAGCACTGCCTGAGGGGTACAGCAGAAAGAGAACACTGGAAAAACACAGAGCAAGGGTGTGTTTGAGTGTTTGTGCCAAGATGTGTCAATTAGACATAACCTGGTTGAGAGAGAATGTTTGTTAAAAGATATAAAGCGAGAAAGTATTATTTCTTTCTAATGGTCCTATTTGAAATATTGTTTCTAAGCAGCTTTAAAAAAAATGTTCCAAAAATAGTGAGCAAATTAAAGGTAGTGGTGAGGAAATAAATAAAATAAAAAATGAATAATAGTATTAAAGGGGTGATGAACTGAGAAATCAAATTTTCCTTGAGCTTTTGACATCTAAGAGGTCATCATATTATAAGAATATCCTGTAAATTTCAGACCTGAAAACGTCCTTGTTAGTCCAATAAATGCTTTTATTGACACCAGGCTCAGCAAACGACTCGTTTTTCAAAGTGGGGAACTATGACGTCAAAGAGGATAAAACACCACCCCCGCTGAAGAAGATCAACGCCTACTTCAACACGGCTAATTTAGCCCCGCCCACCGATTCGCGCATTACACGCATAGCTAAATAACATGGGCCTACCTCGTGATGACAACCGGATCGAGCTACCGAGCAATAAACATTTATACACATATATATAATTTTTTTTTCTTTTTTTCTATTGAGTCCCTAGAACCCATTCCCCATGGGGTCCCTTGATCAGATTTTGAGAACACCTGGACCATCATCCTGAACTGTCCCTATACTCGTCCACCTCTATTTGTGTCTTGAACAGGATGTTCGGCAGACAGATCTGACAAACAAGTGCGTCAGTTGCACACACTCATCTGTAAACTGAATATGAGATCACAAACTCACCAACCACCACACCAACCATGCCAAAATGGGAGAGGAGAAGTTAATCTGACAATAATAGGTGAATTATGGGGCATTATTAAAGTTCACTGGCTCCAGAGGACCCCAGCAGCTGGCAGAGCCAAAGCCAAGATGTCCAGCCACCTGGCCAAAAAGCATGGAAGAACCACTCAAGATGTGCCACCAGCGAGTGCACTTTCATTCTTCACACACCATGGTCCAACTTAGGGCGGTCTGGGCTCTGTACTTCACAAATAATTTCATCACCCACTCAGTGTTTCTCTATGCCTCGCCGTTGCGGTGCTATTTTATGCCCAAACGTTCTGACTCAGCCCGGCCAACTCCATTTTTCCAATTATCTCATATTTGCAAAGCCAATGAGATGTTTTGTTCGGAAAAGAAAGAGGGGGCGGGGGTTGGTTTTGGAGGAGTGGAGAGAAGCGGGGAGACGGAGGGGGAATGAGACAAGGAGAGCCAGGCCCACAGTGGACAACAAAAGGGCCAGTGTCCCAGCGCCAGCTTCACGCGGGTGGGGAGGGCTCACAGGAAAGGCCCTGGCTCGGGCCCGGCCCAGCACACAGCACCAGAACAGGCTCCACATTGACTGCTCTTGGCAGAAAGCAACACGCTGCAGCAGCTCCCAGTCGCCACAGAGGTCAGGATTGAATAACCAATTATACAAGCACCCAGCTAGTTTATCTAAGGTTGGACAGAAAGGACCGTCACACACTTTGAGTTCAGTGCCGTATATGTGTCCATCACGAGACGCGCACACACAGGAGTCCAGCTGTGCTTAGATCTTTGTAAGGAGTTAACAAAAACACACAAAGATGAGTTTCAATCACAAAACTAGTAATTAATTACAGCTTTTGTGACTAAAACACTATAAAATCAATGAATGCAATCCAGATCAGTAGTCATTTAGGGTATCATGTTTAAAAAAAGTTCATGAGATTTTAAAGAGCAAACGGCAGAAGTTTGATTCAGAAACAAACACGCTGTGCAAACTCTGCTCCTGAATTCCCCTGTCAAATAAAAAGATGATTATAATCACCCTTGATGATCAATTTATGTACGGCTGTTATTTGCCCAGAGACCATGTTGAAAATTCTTTCTAAAGGACGTTCAAACATCAGCAGTCGCTCGTGTTTTCTCCCGGCGCGGAAGACACTGTGAGACTGTGAGTGTAGAAACGCACAGAGCAAGAAAAAAGAGAAAAAAAAAACATCGGACCAAATCTCTCATCAAAAGCCGCCATTCAAGCTAAAAGTCCCAATTATGTGTGCTGATGGAGGAAAAGGCAATGCTTAGCAACACTCTGTACAAACATTCACTCACACACAGAGAATGTCTTCTTTCTTGTTTTTGCACAAAAAACGTTCCTGTCTTAGAGAGGTGACAAGCAGAAAGAAAAAAAGGGAAACGTGGAGGGACAGAGCGTGATGGAGTGAGATAAGGTGAGAGTTTAGAGTTTGTGTGAAGTCGTAACGTGTAAAGCGTGTGGAGTCAACGGAAAGAGCAGAGTTGAAGTTAAAGGTTACACACCCTTTACCTTCAAGAGCGGTCACCAGGGTAACAGGCAAAATTTTCTAATACAAAATATAAAAAGAAAAACACATTGCCTGAAAAAAAAAAACACTGTTTGTTCTCCATCTGTACAGTTATTATTTTTTGGACAGTAGTATTTTGTTCTAGAACAATGACATCATGGGTAAACGGAACTATATATAGTTCCTCATTAGAATTAGTCATAATTAAAACATCAGAACTTATTAATGAAACACGAGCAGAACGGTGTAAATTGTTTGCAAAACAATTTGTACAAAAACTGACAGTAAATTTGCGTAAATAAAGTTAAACGAACAATTTACAGAAATTAATGCAGTATTTTATTGAACTTTATAGAATGTTCTAGAAATGTGGAATATGTGAAAAACTTGTGTAAACTACATTTGCATAGTGTGATATAGAAGTCCCACAAGCACTACAAAGTGTGCTCTTCAGCTATAGTCCTTAGTTAGATGATGATAAATCAATTTTCCAGAAATTAATGGAAAATAATTCCCAACTTAAGTTGCAGGGTGAGATTTACAAATTGAAAAAGTCGTTTATCTCTGACGGAATTGTGCCCTTCACATATCTGCAATCCTTCTCTGACAGATGGTGTTGTGGGTGCTTATGTCCAATTTGATTTGAACCAAAACTCCCGCCAAATTTATTCTGGCACCTCTTGCGCGGTGCCAAATTTACACTGCCAGATTGAAATAACTGCGTGGAGGGCATGACATTGTGAAGAAGAATGTGAGCAAAACCATCACGACGTGTGAGAAAGTCTGAGAAAATTAAGACATTCTCTGAGGACGTCCAAGACTTCAAATCTGGCTGGCATACATCTGAGTATCATCCACGCTACTGATACGCACACACACAAGCACGCACAAATATATGCAATTTTACATGCATATAGAAATTAATTAATGTGCACACATGCAGTCATAATACACGCCTTTTTATATTTCATATGTGGCTTACTGTTGAGTTTTGCTTTCAAGTGAATTAGCATGAACAGATTAACATCTCAAAACTCTTAAAAGCTAAAAGAAAAAAAATTACATATAATATTTGCAGACACTTAGGTCTGAAATATAATATGCAGTGAGGCTTATGTTTTTCATCTATGGGAATGTATTTTGTATAATTGATGTTTATGATCATTTAAAGAGGTAAAATTACCTTTTCCCCTACTATATTATTGGGAAAAAGCAGATTGTGCTAAACATTCTGCTAAATATCTCCTTTTGTGTTCCTCTGAAGAAAGAAATTCATATGGGTTCGAAATAACATGACACAATAACACTAAATTTTCTTTTTCGAGGGAACTATTCTCATCTGCACTACAACCAGATTCCGACAAGAGCGTAATTTCTCGTGCCGCGGTATGTCAGAAGAAAGGGTTAAGCTGGGCTCAGGGCTCCCCTCTCCTCTGAGCACACACATTTCTCTTGTCAAAGGCATCCTGTTAAAGTAGGCCAGGGCATATTTGTGCTTCCTCCGTGTGCTCTATAATGGAAAATGACACTTTCAATCTGTCTCGTGGCAATAACCCCTCTTCAGCGTGTCTCGCGCACAGCCCAGTCAGCAGAGAGCTGTCATAGCTCCGGGGCCCTGCCGCCACCCGCTTTCATTACATCACTTTAAAATGACAACAAAAGAATACAACATGTTCGTCCGAGTCTCTGATGCATTAACTGCGGGACAGCAGGAAAAAAAAAAAAGCTTTGGACTGAGGCAACCCACACACATGCTTACGGTTGCAAACACTTGCTATCACAAAATCCGCATCACACAAACCATGGACTGGAATGTAATCGAAAATAAATAAATAACTAAATAAATATATATATAAAATTTGTCAAAGCGCACAGCAGAGGCCGCGGTGTCTGTTAAAATCACAATTGCTGTATGTCACGTTGAAGTGTACTGTGGCTTTCAGAAAGCAGCTGTCACGGGCCTGTCACACACACAGGCAGACTATGCTGACATGATAATGCTACTTTGCATTTTGGAGGAAAAAAACTAACAAAAAACACTCTGAAGTCTCCATTTTAAACTTGTCATAACAAATGAAAAATGAAAACAGTTATTACCCATATTACAATTTGCTTCCTCTTGTCTTTACATTGTTTTTCATTTCTTTCACATTCACGGACGCAGCTTTTTTTTTCCTGACAGGCATGGATAGACGCTTATCAATAAGCAAAATGGCTCCGTCTGACCTGTGCAAGCAGGAAGTAGGGAATCTAAAGACATGTTTTTCCCTAACACACTCCGGATTTACACTGGATTTAATTGTTGCTGTTGTCTCTGTGTGCCTGGGGCAGTTAAAATGTTTGCTGTAAGAATGGCCGGCATTGTGTGGGCTCCACTGCTCCCAGATACTGGGAGCCATGTGAGAGCCATTAGGTGATTGTTAACAGCTCTAAGAAGCTGCCCATGCCCAGCAAAGCCAACAGACCCCTTCACACACCATCCGACACATCCCTCAACTTCTTTCTCTTCATCTGTAGGACAGGAAGAGGGGAGGTGGACAGGTTGGGGGATGCGGTAAATGCTTTCATGTTAAAACTTTGATTGCTTGATAAGGTTGGTCATGGGAAAAACTCCCCACTTATAAGCTATATTGCATTTCCATTGGTTAGTCACCAGCAGGGGTACAAGATGGCAAAAACGGCCCGTTTCATCTTAATTCGTTTATTTAAACCCCTACTGTGCGAGTCTGTACAGTGCACTCATAATAATGTTAACATATTAAGTGCACTGGAACGTGGCACTTTAGAGGTCCTCAAATATAGTCATCAGATAAAAATATTAAGTGTGCACACTATTCCAGTTCCCAGTATCGTTCAAACAGAAACACACTGTAATGCAGCGATTCCCAACCAGGGGTACGTGCACCCCCAGGAAGTAGAATATAATATAAGTTACAAAAGCAACAATGACGGATTACTTAAGCATTACTATAGGCCTCTGGTAAGACAAAACAAAAAAGGTTGGGAAAGACTAAAGTAATGCACAAAAAGAAGTATGAAGAGGTTTATCTGTGTAGAAACAACAGAGGGGTGGGGGCTAAATCCACGACCTCGCTCTGTTCTCCTGCTGCTGTGTGCACACTGGGGTCCAAAGTCCCCGAAACGTCATAAGCCTGTAAGCAAATACACCAAACACATGACAAACTATACATTCTATTGTGCAAGAGTGCCTATTTCTGTTCTGCGTTCCATTTATCTCTCTCTCTCTCCAAAGGTGAGAACAGCCTTACGAGAAGATTAGAACGTGGCCTGGCCCTCTGAAAGAGAATTCACCCCTTAAAAACACTGAAAACCTGACACAATTACATTGGAGTGCTGGCCCTAAATGAAGCTAATGAATCCTACATTTTCTCACAAACCTGAACTATTTTCTTATTTTTTGGGGAAACGAATGTATTCCCTCTTGACTGCCATTGCATAAAAAAGGGAACAGCCCAAGTTTCTGAACAGTCCCACGATCAACCGTTTATCATCCACCAGTGATTAACCCACTGCGTATTTCTCTGCTCTTGGCAATAAAAAGAAGTAAACAGATATTTCAATGTGCGAGAAACATTTGCCAGAATGTGTAACCTGTATCTGACTGAGGGGTATGTGAATCCGGATGAAAGAAAAGGAGGTTGAAAAAGATCCAACTGAACGACAGGAACAACACTCTCTGAAACAGCACCTCTGAGCTGAGGAGGGCGAGAAGAGGTGAAGGAGAGAGGAAGAGGAGGTTTAGCTTTTAAGTGGCAATAATTAAAAATATATAGTGTGGAAAGAGAAGGAAACAGGTGATGTATGAGAATTTGTGTGGTTTACTAAGATAGATCTAATCGGGGGACAAAATTGTCCTGAGAAATTTGGCAAAAATGTACACCTAAAAAATAAAAACGAATAATTACGAATTAATAAATAAATGTAAATGTAAATAAATAAATACATTTGCATAAATACATTTAAATGTAAATAAATAAATAAACATTTAGAAAATGTAAATCTAAAAAGTTTAAGGTCTTTACATTTGTCTATTGCAGTTACAATTGCCTTTCTTTAAAATAATAAAAGTCTCTGTCTCTGTCATTTAGATAAATATATAAACCTCATCAGGCTTTATAACCTGTGTTAGCTCAATGTGAACACTGCTTTCAAAGTGAAAATCAATTTCTAAGTTCTTTATATCATAAACAATGTTTTAACATTCAATTTCAATTTTCTTTGGACTATGCTGATGTGCAGAGGCATTTCCTTTGTGCGTATGCGTCTGTGTGTGTACGTGTGTGTGCAAATTGCTTTGTGGCCGTGACAATGGGCCAGGGAACAGACGGTGAGAGTGTGTGTATGTCATCGGCGACTGCCGTAGACTGGCGGAGTGTGTCAGATCCAGCCTAAAATGACTAGCAGCTGGGGGTGACAGTTGTTTTAACAGCTGAGCTGACAGGATTAATTCAAATGCACTGAAATCAAAAAGTGGAGAACACCTGTTCAGTCTTCCAGCGGTCCCCATGTCCAGGCAGGGGATCAGGCTCGGGCGTGCAGCCAGGCTAGAGCTCTCTCTCCCGGAGAAGTACGGTGGGTGCACCGCCACCATGGGACAGGAGAAGGGGTGGAGGGAGGGGTGGGAAACAGTGGCGGAATAGGAAGGAGTCCAAGAGCAAAGGAAGGCAGAGAGAGAGAGAGAGAGAGAGAGAGAGAGAGAGACTGGAAGGAAAAGAGAGAGGATTGGGATATGCCTAGCTTGTTTCTGAACATCTGGCTCAAATAAAGGGCCTATTTTCTAGCAGGCCGAAGGGTGCTGACCTAGGACCGCTCAGCAGAGACAGATTGCTTCATTTCAAAGTGCGATGCCTGACCGCAGGACTGCTGGGGTTAATTCTGAGCTTCCCCCTCGTGTTCAAAGACCCCCTACCGGAGCTTCATTCACTCACTGGTGTCCACTACCGGCATTCAGTCTCGTGCACTCAAAACCAGGAAGTGGAGCAGCTGTAAGGAGAGTGTAGTATGCGATGGAGAGTCATTAATAGACTGTGTTGTGTTTACAATCAACAAGGGAAGATCTTAGTTTGCGATCACATTAAATTTCGGCATAAAATGTTGAGGCGTAAACCCTGTCCTTCTGCTGAATATTAAGATTTCAAAGGTCATGTGTTATTTGCCTACACAACGCTGAAACAACTACTATCTCCTAACTTAAAAAGTTAAACCTTTAAAATAGAGCTAGTAGCACATCCTGATATATAACTTTACTGTTTGTCATTATCGGATCCATTCACGATATTTCTGAACTTAAGTCTGAACTTTTCTTGACAGGTGACTGTGTGATTGAATTAACCAATGAAATTGGCTGGACGTGGGATTTGTGCTTAACTGGTTTGGGGAAAACAATCGAGCAAATATAACATCCTAATGAGAAAGTCATTTGAAGGTAACTCTATCGCCTCCTTGAGCACTGCTAAGAGGCTCAAGTGTACTCAACAGGACTGTGCACAACATAATGTGTTAGCCAATGAAGTTTGAATATTTGTTTCTGGGCTAAAATCAAACTTTAACAGAAAAATATTCCGACACACTGACTTCTGTGTGCTTACCTTTACCAAATACTTTTGTGCATGTGTTTTTACATGCTCTACAAGTTGTGTGGGTGAGCAAGTGTGTATGAAGCTCCTGACATTTGGCCTGTGCACATCCACTGTTTGTTCTTATCTACTCCAACCCAAGCAAATACATCTAAATCTGCTTTGTAATTTACTTTACATATCCCTTTTTAACCTTGTTGAGGCTCAAGTGAGTGTGTCTGTGTGTTAGAAAAGAAGATAATTGACTTGAATTTAGATTTACAGGGGTGCGTAATAGATATGGTGAAGGGATTTGCGAGTTGGTGCAAGCCATGTGAAAGGCCTCTAAGGCCACATCAAAATAACCAACAACCACTGACCAGTAATTACCCATAATGCAACAGTACGCCAAAGCCTAGTGGTCCAACCATATGCACATGCCTGCTATTGCTATATTTCCTCTTGCCTTGACTCCCTTTACAGAAATCACACACACACATACGGTTTCAAAAACGTCACCAGTGTGATTGGGAAAAAAAGTGCTGTGATGGAGATTCAGAAAGCTCTCTATATCTACTAAAGCATGATCAAAGAGAGGGGTGAGTGATATTTTAAAGAGCTCGCTCAGTTTTTAAAAGTTGCAATGAATATTCATGGGATATTGTATTCCATTATTTAGCATTAGCTTCAAAAATGCCAACACACACAAAATAAAATTAGCATGTTAATAGATATGGGTGTGCTCAGCAAATTAGCATAAGAATCACGCAACTGCTCAACGTCTGAGAGCTTTATAACTAAACAAACGGTGAAGAACTCATTTTATTTGTGCGAACTGATTATTTTTCAGGGGGCTGCCTCTCCATACTGATTGCGTATGCACTGGCATACAGAGAAGTTCTTAAACATCTCATGAAATCAGTCATCATCTACACATCTCCATAAGGAATATTCATATTATGCAATTCACAGGCACATCATTAAATCCAGCAAGGCAAACAGAGCTGCTAATATATGGATTCCTCATGTTCAAATCCTGCATTCAGCCATCACAGCTCAGGAAAATTTCCAATTCATGCACGTCAATGATGGCTGTGTGCAACTGTCCAAGTCTTGAGCCACAATGGTGTGGCTATGGAACAGTCAGCTCTATAATAGCCCTGCTATGGAGCCACAGTCTAATTCATGAACCTCCGGCTTTTGTGCCTTTCTTAATGCCACACCAGGAGGTCAATAACAAAACTTTAGACACACAATCACAATCGCGCACACACACACACACACACACACACACACACACAAAGACGTCCATCTCAAAGTCTCTAATCCGATGCCCACACTTAAAGTAAAAAAAGACCACAGCGCTGTTATGCCAAAGGCTCTAAGTGTGTGTGTGTGTGTGTGTGTGTGTGTGTCCTCAGACATCTTTTCCCATCCCGTAAGCAGCATTCAGCTCTAATATCAACCATCCAGTGAGAAGGCTCATCCCTATTGATTGTCTTGTGCAAGGCAGCAGAAGAATACAAACTGAAAGGCAGACCCAAACAATTCAATACAACTGACTTGAATGTGCCTTTCATACGCTGGAACAATGGCTCGCTCACAATAGGGCCCCGTTAACTCTAATGTGTTCAGCTGTTTTGCCAACCTCAAAGAAAAGTACACTGACTTGGATTCAACCGGAGACAAATTAACAGGCATGCAATCGTCTACTCGGGACAAAAAGGAGGCATCTTGTGCTTTTCCCAGTAAAGACTGACGGCGTTACTAAGAAAAATCTGTAGCGCTTTAATGGCTGCGAGTTAGAATAGCTGGTGTTTTGTTGCGCTAGATTCTGTAAACAGATATAAACTTTATTCAGAAGGCGTCTGTTTGTCTATCAGTTTGGATTGCATCATTTTTAAACAGATATGCCCAGAGGAAAAGATTTATTGCTCTTTGAGAGCTCAATTATCAGCTTTGACTCAGATGTTTCTGAGACAATTTCTGACAGAGTACAGTAAGAGTACTGAGGTATTATTTAATTTGTCATTATTCATTCTTACGGGTGGGTTTTAAAGTTGAATTAACTAAGATTAATCAACACTTATCAGGTACTAAAAGTAAGTAAAAACAGAGCAAAAGAAAGAGAGAAATCAAGGGAAACCGCTTTAGATTTATAATGATTTATTAACTAATACATTTCTTCAGGTTACAACTCTGACAACAATCTCTCTCTTTCAATAACCTCAACAAATCCATATTTTGGTTGTGTAGTTCTCTATTCTCTCTTTTTCTGTCCTCGGTCTCTAACTCAGCCCTCGTTTTTCAGAGCATGGGGAAGATAATGACAAACTACTCCAGTGAAAACCTTCCTCCTAATGTTAATTTATACATCTAGCTAATTACTACCAAATGCTGGAAATTGCACATTGAAGTTGTTCTCTCCCACTCTCTCACTCTTCGCTCATAGACGCTCTCAGTGCTCGTAGCATGCCCTCCTCGCCTTCTATGTGCCTGAATTTGTCTGTATATGGCTGCATATGGAAGTCCTTTGGTGTTTTTTTCTTGTTCGATAATACATGATGCATCCTAAAAAAGCTGCTGAAGAACCTATAACTGTGCATACCTGTGTTTATGTGTTTTTGCAAGCATATATGTGTATTTGGGGTCCAATTATAGTATGCGTGTGTGTGTGTGTGTGTGTGTGTGTGTGTGTGTGTGTGTGTGTGTGTGTGAAAGCACTCCACAGCAGCAGTCATATAGCAGATTAGCAGACCCTGGGGGAGATATAGACAGAGATGCACTGCTGAACTGCTTCAGAGCTCTTCTACCCCTTTCGTCTTCATGGAAGAGTGTATCCGCCCTTCTTATTCTCTCTCATTGAGGGGTATGAATGCGTGAGCCCTTGGCTAACAATGACAGGGCCTAAGTGCTGTCTTATAAAATGCCCCAGTGCCTCCGAACACCCCCCTCATGCACGTCTCACAAAAGAGAGTGTGAGTGTGTGCGGTGGAACCTCGCTCTGATCTTAAAACACCATTTGACGTGCCCTACAGTTCAGTGTCATGCTATAAAACAGTGCAGTCGCACAACTTACGGCCCACTGTGCATTAAATGCCACCTCCAGTCTGACCCCAGACCGGTGGAGGCAGCGTAAGATAATAGAGGCATCCGGGCAGCAGCTGACCCCAGGACGGGCTTTGAAGCCAGAGCATCCCACAGAGAGAGAAGCAAGGAGAGGGACTCAATTAGTCAAGTCTAAATTGAACCATCAATCTCGGCTCACTCCATGGCCATCCGGTACGAGGGGGCCAGCACTCGTAAACAAGACCACGCTGTTACTTCAAGAGGGCTGTACGGCATCTGAGGTGGAGAACTTTATGAGAAAAGAGACGAGAGTCGAGTCTTATTAGTTTTGTCTCTTGAATGTGGAATATTTTATGCATTAAGCCAACAAAAACAAAACATGAAGAATAAATCTACACATTTCTAATACTGCAATCACTTCCGCTGTTACAAATATTACAAAACACTAAATTATAAATACAAATAAATGTAAAAATAATAAAATTATATTTTGAAATATAATAATATTGTAAAATGTTAAATACAATATATTAAATTACAAAATAATTAGAATTATATATATATATATATATATATATATAATTTAATTTTTTTTTTTTTTTTTTTTCTCCATTGCAAAATAATGCAAAATGCAAAAGTTTCACAGCCATTAAATACTATTTAGGACTGGAAAATCTTAAATTTTAAATCTTAAAATCTTAATTTACCCGCAGTTAACAGGTATGGTAAAAATAACTTTATGGACTCTGGATGAGAGTTACTGATGAGAGGAGTGATCTATTTTGTGTGTAAAAGCACACAGGGTGGGGATACACAAAGAGAGGCACAGGAAGGTGAATGGGACCATTGTCTGTAAAGGGCTGTGTGACGTATGCTCAGCTTGAGAACTGTGTGTGTATGTAAGGTTCAGTGCTAAGGGAACCAACCAAAGCTCGGCCCAGACCATGAATCAAGCTCAGCCCAGCGCCAAGGCTGACAAACACACACACTCGCGCACACACACGCGTGGACACTCGGGAGACCCTGAACATCTGTGCCCCACATAACACAGACTGCCAAGCACTAGTGAGGACTACATCTCCTCCACAGAGAGCTGGGGGGAGAGGAGGAGGAGTGCGATCATACCATCAAAGAAGAAAGCGTCTCAAAGATTTGGAGTAGTTCAAGATGAGGATGAAGTTCATTTGCAGTATAGCCTTCTGATTGCAGTCAGTCTTTAAGAGTGTGTTGTGTGTGGATGACACAGGAAGTGCTCTGTGAGTCTGTGTTTGCTGTCCAGACCCCTGAGAGAGACACTGTGCTCCCTCTGAACCCCTGACAGCCCTTCTGCCCTCTTTCCATTACTAAAGCTAATAACACACACACACACTCCAGCACGCTGCTGCCTGACACTGACACACCACACACACAGGCTGCTGGAAACTGTTCTTGCTGCAGTTCTTAAATATATTGCTACACATATAGTGAGAGATAAGAAGAGGCCTGGAAGGAATTGTTTTAGATTTTTAAGCTGCAAACGTGTGCTGAATATTTTCTTTTTGAAATAAATGTTGTGTAAAAACTATTTAATTAATTCACCAAATTGAGTTAATCTTTTCTGCTATATATTCTCATATATTAAGATATTATGATGATAATGAATGCTCATATATTAATATTTCTAATTATAATCATCATTATATATTAATATATGATGCCAGCCTGCTTTCTAGATATAAACCCATTTTGGCCAAAACAATTGTTTTCCCACCTGCAACAATGTATAAATCTGTGAATGCGAGCAGTAACAGGTTGATACGGAAACTGCTTTAAGATGTGCAGTATCATTGAGGCCAGTCGATTAGGGACAGACTCGGACGCGTGTTAAAGGCCAAATGCTCTGCTCTTGGTCAAACACATGCGCGCACACACACACACACTCGCCTGACCCAGTATAAGTTTGGCTGGTATCTCATAGTAACAAACGACTTAGCTCGGGCTGTTTATCTGAGGGGAAGTGGAGCAGCGAGGGGGGACAGGTGAGCAAACGGCTCGCTAACACGCTGACTAACACACTCCCGATTTCACACAGGGAGTGAGATGCATGTGGCCCCCTCTCACTATTGTCTTACTGCTTTCTGACCCATTTCCTTTCTACTTTCCCTTCACAAGCCAGCGCTACGTTTCCACCACACCGAGCAACTTTCGATGAATGTGCATGTATATGCGACCATGTGATTGATCCGTCTAGAAGCAGTGTATGGGAAAGAGAGAGAGGGCAGGGAGGGGGAGGAGAGAGAGAGAGAGAGAGAGAGAGAGAGAGAGAGAGAGAGAGAGAGAGAGACAGAGAGAGAGAGAGAGAGACAGAGAGAGAGAGAGAGAGAGAGAGAGACAGAGAGAGAGAGAGAGAGAGAGAGAGAGAGAGAGAGAGAGAGAGAGAGAGAGAGAGAGAGAGAGAGAGAGAGAGAGAGAGAGAGAGAGAGAGAAAAAGGTAATAATACGACCCTTTCATAATGATTAAAGCATTCATTAATTTTTCATCATAACCTGCCGTTTGCAGCTAATGGTCTTTGTGAGGTACACAAGCAAACAATGGACAGGCGAGTTGAAAAGGGATTTTTATCAGGCTATGAGAGGCCTGGCTCAATGCACTGCCCACCTCCCCCTCTTTATTTTTCTCTTTTCTTTTCTGCTTCTTTTTCTCTGTGTCCATGCTTCTTGAGGGACTGGGGCTTCTTTTGTTTGCACATTTCATTTGAACAGAAAGTAGAGAGATAATGGGCTACTGTAGTCTCCTGCTAATGGACTGTCTATTTTGCTTGCTTGCTTTTTCTCAAGTTCTATAAGTATCCTTCCTATAAGTATCCTTCCATTTTTCCTGGCCTCCTGTATAGGGCAGCTGTTGAATTTCACGGCCAGACTCTTGGCATGACCTTACGGCTTTCTCAAATGTAACTATTTTTTCTGACGTAACTATTAAAATCAAATGTAAATGAAGCAAAATCCTGCTAGGTTTTTATAGAACAGGATGATGTTCACACAAATGAGCAGAATCAGTGCCAGCAAAACTCCAATGCCTGTAATTTGCAAGGTCTTACACAAACGTTTTGTCTATCATGATGCTTTTTATATACTAATATCATGTTTAAATCCATTCTGCAGATTTTCCCGAAATCAGAGCTGAAAATAAAATATCATAATATAATTGTAGAAATTTCCTGCAAAACCGGAGACCTGAATGGAAGTCAGAGCGAAATCTAGTGTGACCTCAGTTTAAGACAAAGCATGGAGTAACGCAACAGTTGCAAGACACCTCCGCACTCCCGTACATACAGAAAAGAGAGCGCGCTAAAGCCTGTTGTATGTAAATACTATGTGAGTGCTAAATCAGTGAATGCTAGCTTTGTTTGCCTGCATTCTTCACATGGTTGACAGCAGGATCAGCTTTAAGTAGCATTCAGTGTGCACGGGTGAAGAAAACAATTCTCACTGTACAATCACACATCCATCCATCCATTCATTCATTCACCTACCTACATCCATTCATCCATCCATCCATCCATCCGTCCAGTGTCAGTATTTTCACATGTTTATTTGCACACACATTGGCTAATTCACATAGGGAGCAGGTTCTGATTATTCATGAGGAACTGGCCTCTAATTACAGAGCGAGTGTGGTGTGATGTAAGAGACAGAGAGAAAGAGAGATCCAGTGGATGGAGCTGAGAGCCGTTCTCTCAGTAATCAGTCTGAAATGAATATGCAAAGTGTGGCACACAATGGCTCCGAACAGCTGATCCCTGCCTGCTTAAACAAAGGCCTGACTTTATCAACAGCTCTCATTAAACAGAATTTGTTAGTCAGGAATGATGGGTAGATAGATGGAAGAAAGAATGTGTGCGTGCGAGTGAGTGAAGGAGAGAAAGAAAGACAGAGTGAGAGATGCTCGACACAAAATCCTTCACACTTTCAGTCGGTTTCACATTGTAATTTCATCACAATAAGACATACACGTGTGCCAATGTCCTCTGACTGTCTAATACCGTGAACTTTTTCCACCAACAGGGTGCCAGTGCTGATTTTGGAAACCGGTGCCCAATCTGGATCTATTCCATGTGCTGTTTCCACACAGAAAAACTGGTTCTGAAGGTAAAAAAAACTGGCTGCGCAATGGCTCCTAAAACCTGCTGGTCTCCAACCAGGAAGTTAAAAAAACAACAAAAAAAAAACAACAACAACAACTTAAAGCTAGATAGCTTCCAGTAATCAAAGAAACTCTTTGCACTGGGAAAACGTCTGATGTGACGATGCTAAACAGCTTTAAATTAATTTAAATATATAATTAAATTGATTGCTATGAATTTTATTTAACAATATATTAAGTAATTAATTAATAATCAATTAATTCTTCAAATGACAAATTACTACTTAATTCAGAAGTACTAATAAATTAATTGCAATTTATTTTATAAATAAAGTTATAAATAAAATCACATTTTACATTTTTTTTTTATTCTTTCCATGGTATCAAAAGTATTTATAAATCTATATAAAATAAATATGAAATCTTTAATTTCTTTCCATGGCATCAAAAGTAGCTTGTGATAAAGATGCTAAATTAAATGAGTTGGTGTTCTCAAAACACGCAAACAACCACCACAATATAACATTAGCGGAGAGGTTATATTGTTGTTCAGCTCTCAAGATTTTGTAAACCAGGTGAGAATTTAGGTGAAACGAGGCATCAGGGACAGCTTTTTCTATGCGAACGTCACAACCATGTGTCAAAGCGTGTATTAAATTCTCCATCACTCACCTTCTGGCTCATTCTTGATGAGTTCCTCCATCTTGCGCTGTTTGAGCGTGTCGACCACATCGGCCAGGCTGCCCTTGCGTCTCTCTGGGGTGCCCAGAGCTGAAGCGGAGCTGGGTTCGCTGCCCGGCCGCATGGACCCCTCCTCCTGCTGCTGATGCTGCTTACTGGGTGAGGTAGATGAGTTGTGCTGGGGGTAGGGGCTCAGGGCCAGGCCTTTACAGCCATCCTGATCCTGACAAAGAGACGGAGGGAAAGACAGGGTGTTAAACAAAGCAATATGCAGGCCTTCACTAATTATTTCGTCCTCTTCCTGAGTGTTGAGGCATGTTTAGGTTTACTTTCATCCTCATCTGCCCATCTGTACTCTCTGCCTCTGTCGGTCTGAAGTCTCTTTAGACAAAATCATTAGCGCAAAAAGTTTCAGTCATTTCACCATCACAGGAACTGTCTTCTTCTGAGAAGGGAAGTTTTTCTACTTTGAAATCAGCTCCAAACACACAAGAACATCCAAGTTTTTCAACCGCATTTTTTTTCTTCTGTTCTTGACCAACATGACAGCTGCAATATCAATCACCATCTTCAGTGTTTCATGCATTGATCTTCTGTCCAAATATATACCAGTTCCCATCTTATGGTTTCTTACGTAACGTGGCTCAGAATTAAGCTTGTACACTATTAAAATGAAACTGTGCAGTTTTTAGGGGCTATTTCTACCTGATCTGAGACATAAAAATTACTTTTATTGGGATATATTTTTTATACAAATGACAAGACATTTTTACAGTGAAACATTCATAAATGCAATGGCATAAAATACTAATGCTTATATAAAAATTGTGTGTATATACACACACAAACAACATAATATAATATAATTATACGTATATATATACACAATATAATGACAATTTATTTTTTATCACTGGTGTTTTTTTGCTTATGTATTTATATGCACACAAATTAGGTAAATGACAGATGTGGAGATTTATGATGATGAATTCACACACGCACACACCATTTTCACCCAGCTCCGGATCCCCTTTATAAAGTTTAATTACAAAACAAGTCAGGTATTTGGAGACAAGGTCAACAGTCCAAGTCCGTTAATCAGGGTTAATCTTTGGTTAATCCTCATCTATTATCTACCTTACCACCAGCGTGACTGACAGCAGCCTCAGCCAATCAGGCAATAGCATAATCCCACTGACGTGTTTGGATCCAGTGACCAGATTTACACCTCAACAATCAACATCAGCTCCTCCGTGCCACCAAAGCGAAATATCGTCAGTCCAAACTCAAGTTCACAGGATTGATCAAGTTCTATCACTTGCTTAGATTTTAATAATGACATCTGTTTTTAATCATTAACTCAGAGAGTGAACAGAGAGCAGCAGATGGTTCTTTTACTAGAGCTTAATGCAACACAAATTACACAAGACTTTCAGAACACACAGAACAGTGGCAAATACAATTTTACTTAGAGACTTAAATGATCTGATTTGGCCCTGTCAACAAAACAAATCATTCTATGCAACATTTTTTTTTTTTTTTTACCAGTAATAGCAATTGTGCACTTTTAAAGTTTCAATGTTTTTTTTTTACTACTATTTAATTATGACTAATTTTTATGTAGAAAAATTATAAAATGACAATGTTTTAACATTTTTAAATGTTTTGACATTTATGTAACATCAGCCGATTATAGTATTTATTTATTTATATATAATCAACAAAACTATCTATACAACATGGAAAAAGTAGCAATGGATATAGGTTTAATAGTAGTAGAATTTATTTATTTAATTTCAGTCACAGTACTAGTAATTTATTATTAATGCTATAATGCTGTTTTTAACAATGTTTTACTTCAATTTATTTAATTATGTTCATAAAATTATTAAATTAATAAATGTCACTTAATTAATTTCAGTTATTAATATGCTTTATTTTTAATAACATCAGCCACTTTCTTTTGCACATAACAGAAAAATAAATAAACATCATATTCAGATACATACAGTTGTCAACACTCCATATATCCAGATATACTGAATATAATCACACAGATTGATTTGTCACAATCCATCATCATCACGATGATAATAATAATTACTGTAGAACTAATTAAACTGAAACACTTTCACTCGCTACGAATGCATACCGAGACATTTCACAATGATACTCATTCACAAACAGACTGATGACTGGCAGGCTTAAAAGATCTTAACAGGCTTTTATGATACACAGAAAATATGACAGCTTGCATACTGATTTCCTCCCATTTCCGTAATCTGTCTGCAAAAAAAAACAAACAAAAAAACGCATGTTTTCCCCACACCCCCCTTCGTTTCATCCCTCTCTTCCCCATCAGCTCCAGTCAGGGTAGTTGAACTGTGATTAGGAGACTTCTGTAGACATAAATGACCAAAGCGGTGCGAGATCACCCCGTCATTCACAAACAAAACTGCCAACTCGCTGTTAAATAACTAACAGAGAAGAAAGATATAAAGAAGAGGGGAGGACGAGATCGAGAAAACCAGGGAGAGAGTGGGAGCGAGTGGCAGAATGGCAGGCGTTTCTCTCTGCCTGCTTTAGTGTGGCATGCATCTTAAAACACGGTCACACCTGTCACTTCCAATCTATCTAATCCACTGCATACTTCAAACCGCAGCTCGCGTCTTTCTCCAGAGATGTCTAGAAAACAATTCGAATAGAAGGTGATATGGCGTCGGAGGAAACTGTATTCCTTTGCTTTTTAAAGTCTTCGGCCGTGACACTAAGTCTCGGACAGATGAAGGATCATTCTTAAAGAAGCAGATGAGCTAATGGCTTATGTGTTGCTTTCTTTCCCCTAGCTTTAAATATAAGCCACACTGAGTAACAGAGGTCTACTGTAGGGTTGATATTCAGGTTAATACCCCCTGTTTTGTCCTTCGTCTCGTTGCTTACGTGTGTGCGTCTGATTTTATGCCGCATTTGAATAAGTGTGCAAAGCTCTGTGCTTGTGAGTATATGAATTTATATGCATTTCTGATGTGCCGTTCTGTGCGGTGTGGGCGGTTCTGCTTTTAGTTGTGCAGATGTCAATTCTTCGTGGAAAGGCTGAAACTGCGCCTCTCTCCACGACCCTCTCTTCATCCTTGAACCACGGCAGCATGGCGACAGAATTAAACAACTTTTGTCCTCTTAAGCTCATGTGTGAAAGAAGCACATTTAAACACACTTCAACTCCTGCCAAAAAAGCAAAATGCCTTCTTTCCCCCTCTAGTTTTTTCCTCTCGTCTTCTCCCTTTAACACAGATGCCAGCATTCCTCCAAATGCCACCTCTTTTCTCCCATCTTTAAAAAAAAAAAAAATTCTCTTTCCTGTACTCCGCAGGATTCCAACCTGTTTGGAAACCCTCAGAGCATTTCTCTCATTCATTCTCTCTCCCTAAATAAAGCACACTTCCATATGCTAACATAAATCCAGTTATTTTACAGACACAGGTAGCATCTAGCTAATGAGTCTAACTCGATACATGGCCGTGTGATTCTCTGGCTTGCGTTCACCACGCGCTAGGATACTAAACTCTATGCTTGATATCAGTTAAACTGTCAAGAGTCCCGCTGCTGAAACACACACGCTCGAGTTGGACATCTCTCCTCTCCTGCAGTGCTGACACCTCGTCTGTTGTCTTAAGCCTGTGTTGCTGATCTCTAACCGTGTTTGTGCAATCCGCTCACCTATAAACCTGGCTCAACTGAGCTATTGTCAGCCCTGATCCTGCCGTTAACACACACACGCACATGGATGAAGACTTACAAGTGCTTCACACAGTTAAAAAAAAACATACATTGTCTCGCCCCTGTCCTTCTGTATTAGAGAATTTACATAAGATTATGCCATATAAAAAGGCTTAAATTAATAGATTTGTATGAAACTTCAAAATTAATGTATTCTCAGATTTGTAGTTTTTCTTTGTTTGCATTTCTAGTTCAATTGGACTAATTCATATAATTTATCTGATTATAATAAGTGTGTGTGTATATATATATATATATATATATATATATATATTAGGGCTGTCAAAAGATTAATCTCGATTAATCGCATCCAAAATAAAAGTTTGTGTTTACATAATATATGTGTGTGCACTGTGTATAATTATTTTGTATATATTTAAATAAACACGCGCATGTATATATTTAAGAAATATTTGCATGTATATACTGTATATATTTATATATAATTTATATTATATATAAATATAAATATTTTATATATAAATAAAAAAAAAATGTATACATGCATGTGTGTGTATTTATATATACAAAATAATTATACAAAGTGCACACACATATATTATGTAAACACAAACTTTTATTTTGGATGCGATTAATCGCGATTAATCTTTTGACAGCCCTATATATATATATATGTATATATAAACACATACATACAATATTAAATAAAAAATATATAAAAGTTAGAAGTATAAAAACAAATTAAATGAGCTTTTAATGATATTTTGGAAAACAAAGGATTAAATTGATTTACTTTCCATATAAAAAAGTTAATTTTTACAAAAGTAATTTTCAAGAAGAGTACAGGCTGATGGGTATTTTCTTGTTTTTGACATTGAAAGGCTGTATTTGACACATCCAAGTACAAATCTTAACGTGAAACACACATATGAACACGTCTTCTCTTAATGCCTCTCATCATTAACTGGACAAAAGGGAGAGTAATTAACACCTCGCTATTATCACTGGCGTGTAAAGCTCTTTCCACCTTTTGGATTCAAAGCCTTTTACTTTCCGCCTGTAAAAAAAAACTGGCAGGAGTTTACAGACTGCCGTGGACGCGCACCGTCGCACCAACTTCTATTGTAGCAGGTACCGCTCGCTTCAGCCCGCTGACCCCATCGTCACAAACACGCGCCTCCCTCCTCCTCTCTCTCTCAGGATGAAGAGGTCAGCGGAGTCTGAAGCGCGTGTGCGCCGCTGCCGTGTTAATTTACAATGACAAGATAAAGCGGTAATCTTCCGCTGTGCGCTACCCAGGGACTCGCAGAGTCGATTTACACTTCCCTATCACTTTATACAATTGCCGTGACAAAGCCCCTCCGAGTCCCCACTCGTGTAAATCTCTCTCTCCCTCAACACTTCTGCCAGTCAGCGTGGATCGGCTCAGGAAAACTTAATGTCTCACACATGCCAGCCTGCTTTCCCCAAAATCCACCCGTGCTTGAGACGGATACGCTTTATTAATCCACATCAAATACAGTGCGCCTGCTTTTTCATGCCACGTCTGTCATGTCAGCGCGAGAGACAGATACAGCAGTCTAGTCTTTCAGATAAAACAACAATTACAACTACTGCACTGTAGCTGATACATAATTATTCACATTACGATTAATAAGAACAACAGTCAATTGTATGGACTCCCCTTTAAGGATGGAATAGGGTCACAGGTCAGAATCAGAATCAGAATCAGAAAGAGCTTTATTGCCAAGTGTGCTTGCACACACAAGGAATTTGTTTTGGTACTGAGGCTTCCAGTGCACATATACAAATACAGATACAACAAGTAATAGTAATACAAATAGTAATACAAATTCTACGAATAAAATTATAAAAAAAATATGAAAGTACTATAAAAATATATGGTCACAGTTGGGTTTTGTCAGAATAAACATTTACAGATAATGAACATATTTACAGTATTTTGTATAGTATGAATAAATATAAATATAAATATCACCTGAATTTTAAAGATATTGCACTAAACAGTGGGAGTATTGCACTTCAGGCATATGCCTTGGGAGATATGTTAACTGTTCAGAAGGGAGATGGCCTGTGGGAAGAAACTGTTCCTGTGCCGAGATGTTCTAGTGTAGTGTTGTACCCCTAAACGGTACGCTTTTTGCACATTTTTCCCCAAGTAGTAGTTTCACTGCAAGTGACTTTAAGTGAGAGAACTGACAGTCATAAATAAACACACACTGCGCTGGCAGTCGAGTGTGTAAAGTAAGAAAGGAAATGCTTGAGTGTGAAAGCTAGAGGACTTTGCAGTTTTGGAACCGTTTCTCACAATAAACCAGAGTCCAGCGTGCCCTGTAATCAGAGTTAATTGCAGAAATAGCTTACTGTTAAGTTCCTTAAGTACTGATTCATTGTTTTACAGCCAAATTGATTCCCAAAGCCGGTGACGACACAAGTTTATCGAGAGAGAGAGAGAGAGAGAGAAGAGAGAGAGAGAGAGATAGTGGAGTCGGGGGAAAAGGTCACAGAAGAGATACTACAGCTTGGACGTGCGATCTGGGTTACAGGGTCCATCTTGCTTATTTTTCATCTTATGGCTTTAAACAAACAGCACATGAATGTCTAATACAGTCTACAACCTCCATGACTACACTGACCCATCATGAACTCACACTCCGCAATAACAGATGAACAGTCAAGCATTTGATTCATTTTGGCCACATTCAAAAAGACGACTTGTCTTGCTGCCTATGACATCATTGGAGCGTGACGGGCATTTCCACACCAAAAGCGTGAGCAAGAGAGAGAGACAATGGGAGGGATCCATAAGGGAGGAGTCAATCAAATGCATATTAATCAACTGGGAGGGGCTAATAGGGGCTTCATTCAATCGTATGAGAGGGGTTTGAGCGTATAGACGCCTCCTGGGGGGCGACTCACCATGTTCGCGTGTAGTGTTGGGGGGCTGTCGAGTAGTCGAGGAGATCGTGGGGACACTTTGCTGCAGTACGAACTCAGGGGCAAGTGAATGACAGCATGTCCGTCAACCTCTTCATCCTCCAATCGCTGTCTGCTTGTCGCCATGACTACCTCTCCATCTGTTCCCCCATATGGAGAGGCTGGTCGCTTGGAAGACATCCTGGAAAAATGAGAAAGGGAAAGTGACTGAGGCATTCAGGAAAGACATGGCAGAGACAGAGACGTGGCTGTTGTTTAATTGTGAGTGACATATACGGAAGCATTTCACGCACATACACACACCTGACACACGCACACTACTCGCATAATGACAGCCATCAATGCCATAGCTTTGTCCACATCCATCCCTCCATCAAAGACACGTCCCACCTACACTATCACAGAGCCATTTACTGTAGCAGCACCGCACACAATGTGTTTAGCTAGCCTGTTTGATGTAAAGACTCGAGCGGCCCATTAAAGAAAAGTGCAGCCAGCCCAGCGCACATCAAATACCACGTTAGCCAAGAACACAGACAGACAATGTTGTGTGCGTGAGTGTGTGTGCCACAGTAGATGTTAATGACAGAGTATATGGTGTTGACAATGCCAGAGAAAATAGGCCTTGATGACGGTCTGTGTTCCTCTGATACCGTCAGGAAGAAAAAGCATTTATTAAATGAACTCTCTCTCCCACAATGCATGGTGAGGAAAAATGAATATGCTCTCGTAATAAGATTTCATCTGGCTTACGGCATTGCCTAAGTGCTTTCATAGACGCTTCTCAGCCTTGGAGCTAGTGTTACTATGGCCCTGGGGAATAAGTACCACTCTTTTAAAAGAAAAGGACAAACAAGGATAAAGGGAGATGGAGAGAAGTACTTTTATTTGGCTTGTACTCTGCAACTAAAATAATTGGCAAACAAATTTTATTTGACGGCAGTGTCGTAGTAACTTTGCTTTTCTCCATAAGCTGTTTTATAAGCAAAGTTATAGAAGCCCATTTCTTTTCATTCATATATATATATATATATATATATATATATATACTGTATATGCACACACACACACTTCCCATAATTGCAACTTTATCTCTCACAATTGTCACTATTCCTCATAATTGTAACTTTTTTCATAATTATGATATTATACCTCACAACAGTAATTTATTTTTCATTACGACTATTTTCTGTAATTGCAACTTTTTTACTATGTGTCTTTACATCTCACAATTTTGACTACTGCACATAAGTGCAACTTTATATCTCACAATTCTATTATTTGTTTCTCCCACAATTGCAACCATGACTCGTAATTTTATGACTCTTACAATTGCGATTTTATATTTTGCAATATGACTGTCTCATAATTATTTATTTCTCATAACTGTGACATTATTTCTCACAACTGTAACCTTTTCCCCCTGCAATTGCATCTTTATTTTTCACAATGTGACTATATATCATAAACTTGATTTCATCACTGACTTTATAGCTCACTTTTATACCTTAAAAACCTTATTTCTTATATTACACTATATCTCATAATTACTCATTTTATTTTATGCTCTGAGGTGGAAACTAAAACTCACAAACGTACACAGTGGGTGCAGTTACTTTTTTCGCTCCAATATCCTTCATCAACTAGCATCCACAGTCTCAGTATGGTCCAGTTTGCGTGTGCTGAACTGAATGGTTTTCTCATAGACCTGGTCTGACTCAGACGCCACATCTGGCGGAGCTCCTGGGTGCTGCTAAGGTTTCTCTTTCTCTCATTTACTGCTTATTTGGTTTAGATTAGCTGTAAAGACAAACACCATATAATGTTTCTAACCGTCTGGACGGGATAAAAAAGACTCACCTCAATCAAACCTAAGACTGGCAGCTATGAAAATGATGAAGATGTGCTCAAGTCTTGACTGTACAGGTGAGATTTAAATGATACACTTTGATGCAGAGTCTGACAGAAACTGCTCTGTCGTAACAAATTCTGTAACACAGGTGTATTATATGTACGAATGTGAGACTAGAGACTATATCTGTGTTAATTTGGCTGTATGAATGTGAACGTGTGTGTGTGGGGGGTACGTTGGCTGTATGATGGTTCACACTGGGGCAGTAAAAGCAGTCAGTGCAGCTGTATAAACTGCAGTTGGGCCGTCAGAACCGCACGGCCTGTCTGCCCCTCCACCAGCACTCTGTTTACTCTACCTCCAGACACTCACACACACTGGGCCCTTTTGTTTCACTCTGACACACACACCTCTGTGCCGCTCTCTCGAACACACCAACCCCCAATACACACATCAGGACCAACAAAGACACACACACACACACGACATGACCCTCATCTAAACGTAGGCAATCGAGAAACGGTTCTTATTAGAACCAGCAAATTGCTTGTCACATCCAACTTGAACCGAGAACTGTTGTTTTACCAACTGTTTAGTTAAGGCTTGAGACTTACAGTAAATTAGCGTAATGAGTAGATGGAAAGCTAGTAGGAACACATTTAGATCAGTGATTTGTAGTAAATAATACTTTACTTTAAAGAAGAATATTAAAATATGTAATAATATATAAAAAGCAATTTATGTTCAGTATATAATTTTTAAGAGATTAAAAAAATACTTCCTTAAAAGTGTTAATGGAACCGGAATCATTTAGTGGAATCCGTTTCAGAACCAGAATTTCTTATAATTTCCCATTCACAATGCAAAATTCCTTGCATAAATACTCAGGTGAGTGTTATAAAATGGCTTCAACATTTATTTTCAACTAATTCGCAGCCGTTTCCTATCCGTGCGCTACTTTGGACACGTCTGCATCTCTTTTGCGCTCTTCCCCGTCTCGTGCACTCTTCCGTTTGCCTCTCTCTTCCCTACTTCCTTGCCGGCCCCACTGGCAGAAGCTTTTCACAGCACTTCTTGTGCAATAAAAATGTCTATTTTCCTGCGAGCCTTTGAAGTATAATTACTATACAATTCTGCTCCCCGGGTGAGCAGGTTATAGCCACTATTTCATTTAAAGTTGGCAGACCTGTCATGGTGGAGAGTCTACATGAAACATTTAAAGCTTGTCGAGATGTTGGGATTAAAAAAGAGAGGGTTTTATTAAGCAGATAAATTGGCAGAAAAGCTGGTCTCCAAGGTCATAATTAGCAGCCATTAGCATAATTTCACTCCATCCTTCTGTGGTTCCAATAAAGGCCGGCCTGCCAAACACACAGACCCTGTCCACTGACACACACACACACACACACACACACTTGCTAACACAACACACGCACAAAGAACAGTCTCTGAAGCTTCTTTGCAGGCTAGTCGTGTCTGCTTAATTTGCATTGTAAACTTTAACAACAGTCTTCACTCATTATCTAGTGGATTAATAACTTTATTGCCATTCATTTTCACAAGGCTAAGAATTATGTTATTCATAAATAGGCTCGAATATCAAAGCCGAACATGCTGATATGGGTGAGGTGACTAAACGCATATGTAGAAACACAAATGATGTCAGTATAATCTCCAAACATTATTATTATTTAGTTTGGGTTGTATTATCAAAGAAAATGCCATAACTTTTTCATATCTCACGAACTTTAGCATTCGCACCCAGTCCCATCGCAGTTGAACTGCAGGTTTAGAGGCTAACTTTCATGGCTAATTGTTAAAAGCTAATGGCCGCCCCACCGGTGTGCCACTCGACCCCCTCCCGCCAGCTGCGTATGTTAAGTCCAGATTAAAGGCACACTTTCCCTATGAGCTTAGACACAGTTTGAGCGCTTTCCTAAGTCCCTCTCATATCACATGTACATTTCTCCGCAGACGCTAATCGTCCAAAATACAGGGTCCATTAAACAGCGGAGTGGAGCTGCACTTTAAATACTGAATCTAGGAGCTTTACCTAATCACCATCAGCAGTGGTTAACACTCCAGAAGTGCCTCTAATGACAGGACATCATTTAGAGGCTAAACGTGTCACATACGCACACACTTGGATGTCCATGGCCCACAGAAAAACTTGCACGATGATGCTTTGCGGATGTCGCATGCATGCCTACGATAAAAAGCATTCCGATATACAGAGAATGGTTGAAAAAGTCATGATAGACACCTACTCTTGTTTTTATATAATGCGAATAATAATGAATATTTTACCTAATACCTGAAGCAAAACTTTGCATATGAATAACATTTGATTATTCTTACAATAAATTATATTTTATACACATGCATTTATTTATTAATAAACATTTCGAGAATAATTTATCACTAAATATTAATTAAATGTTTTACTTTTATATTTAAGGACATCCCTGTGCATTCCCCAAGGAAGTTTTTGTCAGATTTAGGGGGCATTTATATCTTCCAAGTAAATCAACACAAACACTGCCAATATTTATTTTTTAATGAGGCATTATACTCTCTTTTAAAAATAAATATGTAAAAAACATCATTACACCGGGTGAAGGTAAATTCCTGTGTATTATAACTATTTCATTAGGAAGGTCAGCTCTTCTTTGTTATCAGACTGTGGGAATGAAACGAAGTGTGTCCAAAAGTTCAGACAATCAGCCCGTTCAGCACAGATAACAACAGCAATGCCTTCGGTAGGAAACTGAGAATACCTCACAGTCCACGCAGACATTAGGAGATGTGCTCATCCCTTTTTTACTCTTTATCTTCTGCTCCCAGGACGATAAAGTCGCAGATAGTCAGGACGTCCCCCTTTGCACAATCAACCATTTGTGCCCAACGCTCTCTGTTTTGAACAGTCTTTTAAGTATATTACTTTACAGCTATTTATAGCTTTCTCAATTTTTCTCTCTGTGGGAATGTAGCGGCCGGCAGCAGGGAGGAAGCGAAGAGCGAGTCAAGAGAGAGCGACTCCGCTGAAGTGAATTCATCCGTAGTGCAAACTTTTGAGGGCTCTTCATCATTCTTGTTGTAATCACTAATCACAGAGTTCACCACTGCTGTGAGGGCACTTGGATTTTCTGCGGGTTAATTTTCCAGAACATCATCTAAAGATCGCGTTTCCACTCATCAATGCTTGAAAAAATATGACTAAAAAGTGCATATACCTTTAACCACGTTAAAACAACATCTCAGTAACAGTAAAGTGGTAAAAAGACACATTCAACTTAAGTAAAATCTGAAAAAAATATGCTAATAGGATCTGTACTAGATGGTACTTTTACCAAAAAATAGCTCATTACTTTATTAGAGATTTACACATAAAAAAAAACCTTTTTTTTGGTTTACAATGTCTTTAAGACTAGCTAAATGCGGTAACAAAGATTTGGTCCCCCCTTAAAGTCACTGAATAATCATTTCACACATAAGTACGTCTGTACATACACACACATTATTCACACACGTACTCAGGGAAAACACAAAGCTGCCTCTGTTTCCCCCTCTGACGCGAGGGCTGCAGGGCCACCCCAATTTCCTGTCCAGCGTCGCCACAAAAGGCAAGAACACAGAGCCTAATGTCACTGTCAGCCATTACTGTTTAGGCATGGAGGTGAATTCACACACACACACAATCAAAAGTCATATGAGCAAAGCAAAAACAACCCGTTTGCACGCACAAACGCACAATAAGCAATGGTGAGCGTTTGCCGCTGGGTGGACACAAGGCACCAGTGAGAACGTCGTGCCCACAGCGCCAAGGCAACTGCTGCATCAACACACATATACAGGGAGGGGGGGTTGCCAGTATTTTAGTCATCGCTTCATCTGTCTGCATAGTTTCCTGTCATCTCTTGTCTCTAATTATTTATTTCTCTGGACTGACTCATGTTTTCACTGACATTTTAAATATTACACACACACACACACACACACTTGAAACTTCTATGAAAACTTTCTCAGCCTCTGCTTGCCTTCTTTTAGATTGAGTGAAGGTTTGTGAATATGATGTCCCCATCAAATGATTATCCATCGTGTTTTGCTCCCAGAAGCCCCGGCTGCTGTGAAAACATGTGCTGGTACAATTTACTCCGTTCATATAGGCCTGTACAACAACAAATTATGTCTAAAAGATGTACGCAACATCCTTCCTGCCAAACTCCTCCTTTACCTGCATGTAAAAAGCTGTTATTATACAGCTTGAAGGATCGGAAACAAACAAAAGCATTTAGCTAAGCAGTCCATTGATGTTTATTATCCTTCCAATGATGCAATTGTTTGGGCCCTCACCTCTGACCTTGTTGTCATACGGTTTCTGTGTTATTATCCTCTCGGTCTTGATAAATAAGACTTTAACCTAAATGGCAAAACTCAGTTCCCCTCTATCTCAGAGGATGTCTCGACTGTCAGCTGATCGCACAGGGGAGGTCTGGGAAGACTTCTGAAGGGGGAGGAGGAAACACTTCAGCATTCTTCTATGTTAACCCTCCTTTTTTTTCATGGAGACACGGTTATCAAGCCGCAGCGAGAGCTCATAACACGGACTACACAATGGAGCCAGTCTGCAATGAATGACCCAGAGAGAAGATCCAGAACCTCCATCAATCAGACAGAACACACACACACGCGCACGCGTCTGGTTTACTATCTTTGTGGGGACTCTCCATAGACGTAATGGTTTTTATACTGTACAAACTGTACAAACATATTCTATCCCCTTACACTAAACCTACCCTACCCCTAAATCTAGAAAACACAGAAAACTTTCTGCATTTTTACATTTTCAAAAAAACTCGTTCTGTATGATTTACAAGCTTGTTTCCTCATGGGGACCTCAATTTTTTTTTCTTTAACTACATAATACCACACTTTGCGTATTCTAGAAAGCAGCTTGCTTGCTATAATGAGTGTTTAAGTGACAGAGGTAAAGGCAGGCTGTTGGTTTTATCAGTTTTATCTTTGACTTGAATGATTCAAAAATTGAAGTGCATCAGCCACATGTGTCACCAACAAGTTCAATCACACACACTTAGTGGTGAACCAACCCACAGTGTTTTCTGTGTATCTTTACCAGGAAGAATTGACTGACCCAGAGACAGACAGACAGAGAGAGAGAGAGAGAGAGAGAGAGAGAGAGAGAGAGAGAGAGAGAGAGAGAGAGAGAGAGAGAGAGAGAGAGAGAGAGAGAGAGAGAGAGAGAGAGAGAGAGACAAATGGAGAAGTGTTAAAGTCCCCTTTCCCCCTCCCGCACTCACTCGCTTTCTCTCTCTCTTTGAGGAATGTGACAGTTTGTCCATAGAATATCTTCTGTGCTCCTCCAATAAAACTAAACTCACCCAAACTACCAAACCAATAATAATAATAATACAGTTATTATATTATATCATAATATTTGAATATATTTAAGATAAAGCAATATTTCTTAGAATTAGTTTATTTGTAGTACAGAAAACTTGCACTTAATAACTTAAAACACTTAATCACTTAAAACACTTAATCCTGTAATCTTTAGATGTCAAATATATAAAATAAACAATACCAAACAGGAAATATTCTTAATGAATAAATGTGCACTGTATAAATATTAATATAATGTATTACAACAACTTTTTTTTTGTTACAAAACGCATCTCTCTCGCATCTTAAATTGCACTAGTGTTCTAAAAACTAAATAAAATTTAGGCTCATCTTAATTTAATAATTTAAGCATTCAAAAAACGAAATCAAGCAAATACTTTCAGTGCTCTTGGATGTCAACATATGAACAAAAAATATAAATCACATAAGCATAAATCATCATGATTTCCTCTTTTTTTTGGTCTCATAATATTTTTTGCATAAAAACAGTTTTTTCCCCCTGTACAAATTGAAAATAAAAACAGACTTACAGTGTTTAAGAAACAGTCAGAATCAGAACAGAAGAGACACACACACACACAGCCACACATACACTCTACACGGACAAATGCTGCTCTTTCGCTCCCGTCCACAGACAGACAGACAGACAGACACACACACACACACACACACACACACACACACACACACACACACACACACACACAGTCTCATGCTCTTTAACCACTGACAGCCAGCATTACTGGAAAGTAGAGTTTAACCATCCTTTTCTTCTAAGTCATTGTAATCCTTAGCATTTATCACTATACATTCTGCTTTCCTATGTAATCCTTTAAATGTTTAATTCCTCATAGTTGTTGTTATCTTTTTCTTCCCCCTCACCTCATCCTCCCCCCAGAGAGAGCGTGATGATTTATTAAAAACACATTTTCCTGACATATAAATGTGTTCTTAATTCAGGGATAAAACCCCAGAGTTTATCGCTGAACAAAAGATTAGTTTCATCTGGTAAAACAGTGCAGTGCTCTAATGCAATAAAAAAGTGTGTGTGTGTGTGTGTGTGTTGGGGGGTGAAACTCGCATTAAAACTGAGTATTATGGATAATCTTCCCCATGGAGCTTTAAAGTCAAACCTTCTTTATTCGGCAGCAAAGCCACTTTTGTTGACATATTAAAGTAGGTGAGAACATTTCCCACCTCAGACCACCACAACAGAAGGCCAACGCAGACATCTGGCCACAATAAAACAACAAAAACAGAGATTAAAACAACATGGACAAATGGGAAAAAGACTGCAAGTCTTTGCAAAGCAAGAAAATTGTACAAAAGAACCTGTACAAACCCCCCCCCCCCTGACTTTTGGTTGCCAAGCGTGTTACCCAGAGGTGCAACATGAGCAAAAAAGAAAGGTTGTGTGCCTGGGAAACACTGACGGGAGATCACCGATCCTTATCAAACACCATCTAACACATACACACACACACACACACAAATATATATATATATATATATATATATACACACACACACACACAGGGAGATAGACATATAGTGTACAAACATGCCAAAAGAGCATGTAACCTGTTAGAACAGACACTAGAGATATTTACAACTTAGTTTCAAAGTGGGATATGAAGAAGACAGACCCAGCGTTCCATGCTCACTAAGTGCGTCTATAAAACAAACATCTCGCAGTCACGCTGAACTTTCTTCTCTTTTCTAAACCACAGACACGTTCACACACAGCAAGCCCTAAACATGCCACACAAACAAAGTAGCCTGTTTGTTAGACTAACACACACACACACGCACTTTCTCCACAGCCTGTCCCTTGCTCTCTCTCCTCCCGGCACGGCTTGGTAAAGTGAATGTCTCATGCGTCAGTGTGTGAACGTACCTGTTAAACTCCTGAGGAAGCTCAGGCTCAGTAAGCATGCTGAAACAAGGGGTCTGAGATGCAGGAGTCCTTCCACGACAACATACGCGTCCAACACCCAGGGACCTCCGAGAACACACACACACATACACGCTGCCTGGTGCTCCTCTAACCTCTCGCAAAACCAAAGACTGTTTCTGTTTCTCTCTGCTGCACACACACTCTCACACGCTGAACCTCGCACTCCCTCCCCTCTCTCTTTCTCTCTCTCTCTCTCTCTCTCTCTCTCTCTCTCTCTCTCTCTCTCTCTCTCTCCACCCCTCTTCTATGGCTCTAAGCTGCTAGATCGCCTCTTAAAGGGCCAGAGCATGACATGGTGTAGCGCGGAGCGCAGCTTCACACATACACACACACACACACACACACACACACGCAGCAGCACTGCCCCCTTCCTTCAGCCACAGTGTCCCTCTGTTGTGCTTCTGATCAAATGCACACACTTATGATCAAATGCATACACACATAAGCACACGCACATACTTTACTCATCTAAACGGGGCTTTACAATATCATAGGCTTCTGTTGTTTTTTTTATAAAACAATATTAATTACTACACACTTACCCTAAGTGTAAAATGAACATTTGTCAGTTTTTTTTAACACAGTCTTTATTGATTTTTAGAAACATTTAAAAAAAAAAAAACATTAAAAAAAAGCAACAACATCTATACTATACACGTCACAACAATGGTACATTAATATTATGACATGGTGCATGCTATGCCTGGTTACATAGAAAATAAACTATTTGGTTCAGCTTCCTTCAAAAATCCTATAAGGGGTTCCATACTTTGAAAAACTTTTCAGGTTTTCCCTTAACAATAAATGCGAGTTTAACATTTTTCAGTTTTAGAATAAAAAATATGTATGTATTTGACAATTTTTTTTCAGTCATTTTTCCCTTTTAGGATGTCCTTAGATGTCTGCAAAGTTTAGCAAAATTACCTCACTTTTTGGGGCTGTTTTGCCTTAATATTTTCTTATTTTATTTTAATATTTTTGTTTTGTTTTAAGGCGGCGTGAACCATTTTTAGGTCCAATTCTGGCAAATCGAGATGAATGGCAAAAAGTTGCCCATTTTTCCTGAATTCACCCTCAATGCTGAGCTTAAGCATGTCAACC
The DNA here is from genome assembly GCA_026230005.1 of Gila orcuttii. Classification (NCBI taxonomy): domain Eukaryota; kingdom Metazoa; phylum Chordata; class Actinopteri; order Cypriniformes; family Leuciscidae; genus Gila; species Gila orcuttii. The sequence continues at coordinate 15,317,154 of JAPDVR010000006.1, forward strand.
ACACAAACACATCTGAGTTTAAGCAAGCTGTATGCTTCGTGTTTTCACAGTGTAACTAACACACTGCCCCTGTCACTCTTTATTACAGAGAAGGAGAGAGTGAGAGAGAGTTACACAGAGGGAGAGAGAAGGAACTATTCTTCTAAACGGAGGAAAGCACGTCTGACAGATTGAAATACAGCAGCAAGACTTTAACGGTGAACTTTAAACAGAGTGTCAGTTTTTCTCAACCTCCTCACAAACATTGCAGTCTACCTTCTGAACATACTGCAGACACATTTAGTGTACGTCTGTGAAGTTATATACACACATACATACATACAAACACACTAATCATTTTATTTCCTTTATGTCTCCTGAAGTCATGGTAATATTTACAACAAAATTGTCTTTGCATTGGCATTTAATTTATGATAAGCATGACAAAAATAATGTAATGTTTGACTGAGTAAGTTAGTGAACTTGGAATGGCACTGTGCCCTGGCCTCTCCAGCACACACAGTAATAATGTTGTTAGGGCATTGTGGTAACATTATTTGTACATTTTCCTGTTGATCACTGAGGAAATTGTTGGCAGCATGACAATGTTCAAGGCACACACCGACCCAGCCTGACCATTGCTAAAATTGTACGCTTGCAGAACGGCCCAAATACATATATAATACAAATAACTCCAGTGGTTTTGTGTGTGTGTATACTGTATATATACACACAAACGCACATACGTTTATGAAAGTCTTCACACAATCCCTCATTCAGTGTAAGTCTGTGGGAATAAATCCACCAATCATGCAGAAATCGTCTAATTGTTTAGAAACAGCACAATTCTAGTCAATAAGTCACACAATTTCATATATGTAGGACAAACTGTGCTGGACAACAGTGGCAAAGTTTAATACTAGGGTACAAGGGTTTGTTTCAATCCCTAACTCCAAATATGAGCAATAGCAATAGTGATGCTTGATTTAGAAAGCACTAATACAAAGTGGTGACAGAAGACAGGATACAGAGATGTTTCAAAGGGAAAAGAATGTAGTGAATAAAATGCGCACACACACACACACCCAGCATAAGCGGCAAATTAATTAGCTTCTCTCAGGTAGCAATTATCTGTAGTTAAACATTTTAACGATCTTTCGAGTCAAGGCTGCAAGGTGATGGAGAAATAGATGAAAATGAAAAAAAAAAAAGAGTTGAAATAACATCAACAACAGCCAGTGAGACAAAGACTGAGAGCAGAAAATCCATCAGAACAGGAATAAAGAGCAGTTCCAAACAGTTTCATCCACTTTTAAAGCTGCTATTGATGAAGATGGCTTTTTAAGAGAACAGGAGCGTGAATGGAGAAGGCAGGTGCTTTCAAGGTTCAAACTCTCCAGATGGGCTGATTCGTTCAATTCCGACAAATAACTTCACTTTTCTAACCACAGGCTTTTATGTGAGAATAATACTGCACCACACACATATGTTCACGCAGGTATTTGCATACATGCAAAGAAAAGGAAAAAAAACGCTACAAATGTAAAGAAACACATGCATGTGTGCTCCGTCTTTATCTGTTTATCACAAATACATGCATCCAGCAAACGCACATGAAAACACACAATAGGTCCCTTCAGCAGATGTGTAGAGTCCAAGCCCCCTCACAGCTGTGCTGCATTAGAGGCCCCGAGTACTGAGGGTCTGACACAGACAGGCAGTAAACAATTCCCTTACACCGTTACAGACACACACCGCTAGAATTCACCTATTACCCCCTAAGAGTCAAAATCAGGGAAGTTCTTTAGCTTACTAAAGCCCAACAGTATTTATATCCTTCACAATATCAAACGGATCAAAATAATGTAGCTCAAAATCAAACATTTTTGCACATATTATTTACTTAACCTCATTTGTTGCAAACCCATATGACTTTACTTCTTCAATGAAAAACAAAAGAAGATATTTTGAGAAATGTGCAGGTCACTTCCCAAATCTGTGAAATTCACAACTGGTTGGCTTGTCATATGGATAACTTTTCTTTTGAGCTTGAAAACTCCAGTCACCATTCACTTTCACTGTAAAGAAAAGAGAGGGCAGCACGTTCCTACACATTTCTCCTTTTTGTGTTCCACATGCAGAAGAAAAAGCCATGCAGGTTTGAAATGACATGAGGGTGAGTTAATGATGACAGCATTTTAATTTTAATCCTTTCTGGATCTCTACGGTTGCCCATCTCTCATTCTCTTCATTTCTTTGGCTTGTGTGAGGCGTGTGACAAGGTTGTGAAGTGCGTTTATCTGGACTGAGAGAGAGGAAATCTCTGTCTGATGGCTGAGTGGCAGACGAGAGAAGCTATTAAGATAGAGTCCTTATCTTCCCTCCTCAGCAGAAGACCGGCTTTACACACACACACACACACCTGTCTGTTGTCCTCTGCTGCTGTCAGTCATCTTGCAATGGTAAATATCAACATATCACAAAATACACAACAACTGCTTTTACATGTTTTACACTTTTAGTTGTCTGTAAGGCACTCTGGGGTTGTAATAATTGTTTTTCTCTGTTTCACCCAGGCTGTCTATATTGCCCGTTTGTAGTCGTGAATGACCCGCCAACCAGTTGTAAAACTGCACAGATTTGTGTTACATAAACAGCAACAACAAAGATTGGGTGAACGATTCCTTTTTCTTCACCTTGGGTGCACAAAAACATAATATATTCCATTTTATCCATACACTGCCATTGAAAAGTTTGGATTCGGTAAGATTTTAAATGAAAAAAAAAAAAAAGTAGAGGAGAGAGAAAATATAAAATTGCCCAATGCATCTGTTTTATTCTGTCTATTTTTTTTTTTTTTCATTTAAAATCTTACCGAACCCAAACTTTTCAATGGCAGTGTATGGATAAAATGGAATATATTATGTTTTTGTCTGTCAAGTCTCTAATGGTGCGTTCACACCGGACGCGAATAGCGCGTCAGGCGCGAGTGATTTCAATGTTAAGTCAATGCAAAGACGCGTTACGCGCGGAAAAAATTCCTGCGGCGCGAATGAGGCGTAGAGCGCGGCGCGGTAGACGCGAATTCGCCTCGTTCGCGCAAATGGCGCGAATTAAGCGTCTGGCGCGTTAAGCGCGTTACGCGCGAATGATTTAGTTAGTGCTATTTGTGCATTCACGCGTTTGACGCGAATTCGCGTCTGCCGCCCGAGTTGAAAAATCTGAACTTCTGCGTCAATTCGCGCCGCGTTAACCAATCAGGAGCCTAGCTGCTTGCTGCTGTCACGTGGTGGAGTATCTGGATGCTTCAATAAATTATTTTGTAATATGACTGTGGTTCTAATGCACAACAAAGCAAATATTTTATCACATAAAACTTGATTTCAATATATGAGACATTCATTTTGTATTGAATGCTATTTATTCCATATCCATATTTATTCCAGATTATATGAAATATTATTATAATGTAAAGACAACCAACATACTGCATAAGTTCGTGTCTGGACAGTGTTGTGTGTGAGAGAGAGAAAAATCACAGGACAGATTAATCACTTTTGGAGGCTGGCTCCATTTATCATCAAAACAAAAATAAATCACAGATTAGGTGGATGAGGGCGAGGGTGATCCTCGCTCCAATGCGGGAAAACAGGTCATCAAGCTGGGCGCGGGACAGGCGGAAGTACCGCTGAAAGCCGCCGTCATCCAGGCGCAGCTCCTGGAGTGAGCCAATGGTGAAACTCGCCACACTGGGTTCGCCTTCGAAGGGTCTGGTGGACACAAATATGGCGACGATTACCCCTACGCTGCCGTTCTGCTCTCCAGAGCAAATACAGAGCGGTGACTCTCCCGATGAATGCTCGATCAACATAAAAAAGATGGCCGCCAACGGGTTTCGATTCTGACGCGCGTGACGCGCGTAAATTTCGCTTCAAACTTTTGTTTTTCCGCGCGTCAGTTTCACTCTTGACACGCCAATTAACACAAAGTGGTCAAGCGTCAAACTAGACGCGGTAGACGCGAATTTGACGCGCTATTCGCGTCCGGTGTGAACGCACAGTTATGCTTACCAAATCATTTATTTGATAAAAACAGGAATATTGTGAAATATTATTACAAATTAAACAACTGTTTTCTATTTAATGTAGTATTCCACTTATGGCAAACCTGAATTTTCAACAGCTGTGACTCCAGTCACATGATCCTTCAAAAATCATTCTGATATGCTGATTTGGAGCTCAAGAATCATTTCTTATTATTATCAATGTTGTAAATGGTTGAAGGTTCAAAAGAACAGAATTTATTGGAAAAAGAAAACTTTTGTAACATTATAAATGTCTTTACTGCCACTTTTTTGATCTGTTCAGTATTTCATAAGATAATAATGTTGATGTTATTAATTAATGATTATTAATGAAATAATAATCCAGAGTCTGGATTGGTCTCTGGGTCTGCTTTATTGCAATGACACATTCTGACATACTGTTTTGTAGTGTCCAATTCCTGATACACAAACACATGAATGTACAGGGGGGACATGAATATTAACAACTGAACATTTGCTCTCTCTGAAAGTCCAGTGAGATGTGCGTCTTCTGAAGCTCCCAGTAGGGGAAGAAAATTCACAACCTGGAGGGCAAAATTATGCTTCATTTCACTTTCAAAGAGACATACAACCTCACACGACTCAGTACTACAAAATGCATTACAACGAAGGCGTCGCACCACTACAACCATGAACCGACAGTCAAGAACCAGTCTACTGGATTTCAGGTACTCATAACAAGGCTGAAACAAGCTCTAACAGACTAAACTACTTTGCAGCACCAGGCTTGGGAAAGAACAGTGTGAATGAAAGAGAGAGAGTGAAGAGAGGAAAGAAACACCAAGTGTCTTCGCGCCATTAGAGCCGCGATGGAGCACTGCATGAGCTCAAATAATGATGAACGATAATGCCCCCCTGGAACTCATCCATCCATCCTTTCTCTCATTCCCTTCATCCGTACCTTGCTCTGTTCATCTACTCAGCCTATCAATAAACTGCTGTGTTAGACTCAACCTACTTTTATTTAGCAAGGATGCATTAAATTGACAGTAAAAGACATTTATAATGTCACAAAAGATTTCCATTTCAAATTTTCTTTTGAACTTTCCATTCAACAAAAAATCCTGAAAAACTACATATTATGGTTCCCACAAAAATATTAAGCAGCACAACTGTTTTCAACATTGATAATATGAAATGTTTCTGGAGCACCAAATCAGCATATTAGACAAATTTCTGTTGGATCATGTGACACTAAAGACTGAAGTAATGTCTGTTGAAAACTTGCCACGTGAATAAATTACATTTTAAAATATATTCAAATAGAAAAGTTATTTTAAATTGTAGTACAATTCACATTATTGCTGTTTTACTGTATTTTTGATCAAATACATCATTGGTGAGCATAAGAAACATACACACACATTGGGGAAATTCATATTTCTTTCTCTCTTCCAAACAAACACATGAAGCTTATTAGTGCTAAACCAATGTACGTCGGTTACACAAGCCTGATACCTCATAAACTGGCTACAGTGTCAAATGTCCTGGGTTATTTTTTTACCCAGACTGCTGGGCATTTTGTTGGGTTATTTTCAAAGTGTTTGGTAGTTTGGTGTGTAACCCACTGCTGACTAACTTTTACAGCTTAGTTCCTATTAAATGATCTGTGTAAACAGGGGAGAAAGCCTTGCATTAAAGTATGCCTACATAGTACATCAAACTCTTCTCAAAAGCCCATACACTTTTAAATTTAAGTGTCAGTCCTGAGTTCTTCATGTGACAGAGTTTGCCGAGAGAATATACCTGGCAGTTCTCTCCAGGAAACTCAAGAGCACATGTTTCTAAACGGCTTCGGCACTTCTGTGCCTGCGGATCTGCGTCGACACAGAACAGTGCAGGAAAGAGAAAGGAAAACAAGGGAGGGAGAAAGCAGCATTGAGATGATTCTCCACAGTGGCTTTGTGCAGCTCCTTTTAAAAGTCCATCTGCGAGAAGCTCTCAGATCTCCAGCCTGCAGCTACAACACCTCCTCATCCTCCGCCTGCCTCCACGCCTCTACTGATGCTGCCACTGCAATCGCCTTTTAACGGTGAATAAAGCGAAGACCAAAGCTCTACTGCAAGATGAAAATAGAGTTTATTGTTCAAAAAGTCAATTGTGTCTACCTGAGAAACGACCTGGAGCAAAAATGTATTGTTCAGAGGTTTTAGTTTAGAGATGTTGTGTTGAGATCTCCTCAGGAACTTCAGGAGGAGACAACATGTACAGAACCAACTGTAACTGTATAGCTGAATCAAATTAATTTCAAAATTGACACATTTTGCAACAGAGACACTGAATTGAATCAACATTGAACTGACTTGAGCTGAATAATGACAGTATTGTCTTTTGTCTCAAATTTAGCCCTATTCGGACAGGACTAGTTTTCTAAACAACGTTTGAGTTACAATTCTTATCATTCGACATGTGTGATTTCATGTACCGATTCGCTTGGGACCAACATCTCTCTGTTTATAACAGAAGTGGGAGTGTGTGTTTTATAGATGTGGCTGTTACAGAATTTCATGTGCTGTGTGTGCGTCATGTCTTTTAATTGATTAATTATTAGTTTATATTATTTTAATTTATTATAAAAAAACATAAGTAAACTTCACAAGTTTATAGCAGTGGCTGTTTATAGTAAATAAGTGAGCAGAGAAATATAGACAAGTGTCGTACTCTTTCCTGACACTGATTTTAAAATGGGCAGGCGACATTTATTAATTGCATATGTTATTTTATCATCGGATACCATCCATATTGAAACGAAATAAAAGCATGTCGAAGATTGGTGCGCAAACGGTAGCTCAGCTAGGTAAAAAAAAAATACACACTATGGTAAATTTGCCTTGGAATATTTACAGAGGTTGCATGAGAAAAACACAGACTTGGCAGATTCGGACGGGATTAAAATAGCAAAGTACGTGAAACACAAATTTCTCAAACGACCCTCTGAAAAACTAGTACCGTCCGATTAGGGCTTTTGATGATGTTTGCATCATTGATTCTGTTTTTTTCCCATTTATTACTGTGAAGTTGCTTTGAAACTTTTTCTATTGTATGAAGCACTATATAAATAAAGGTGACTTGACTTAAACTGTATTTCTCGTAATTGCAACTTTATCTGTCACAATGGGACTTTATTTCTTATAAAAAATCTCTGAGGTGAAAACAAGCTACCATACACGCAAGACTAAAGTCTTTCTCTCGGGATAAAAATCTGAGAAGCAGCAGATTTCAATTGCTCTCCATGTCATTTTACTGCCGTCTAGGAAAAGCAATGTCGATATCAAAGGGATCTCATTTGTAATTTTTCTTTCCTCTGGGGAGAGAAAGGTAAGGTACGGCAGTGGCATTCCTGTTTGTTCTGGGGAACTGTAATGTTTGCAATGACTGCTTTTGAGGAGGCCGATTAGCCATCGAGGGAGACCGAGAAGGCAGAGAGACAGCAGGAGTTCTGAGGGGAACTGCAAACAGATCTTTCGCTTAATCCTGTTCACCTGGAGGCACATCCTCTCTCTCTCAGCTTTTCCTCTGCCGCCCAGACTTCTCTCCCTCTCTTTCTGCATTATTCTCCAGCCATGTTTCCTCTCTGTGCCATGGGCGTCCCCGTCCATCCTGGACCCCGCTGCCAGAACACCCATTCTGCCCCTCACGCTCTCGCCGCCAAACACTCCACTCTGCCCACCAAGGTCCTGTCAACTCCTGAGGACTACAAGCTCAAAGCCCTACACCACCTCCACTTTTCAGCCAAACACCTGACACTGCTGACCCTCAGAGCGGCAAATCTCCTAGACTACCTAACAAACACATACGGCCAACACTTACCATGCCAAACTGTCAGACATGGTGCCATGTAATCTCATCCAAACATCCTAGATCCTTCCTTACACACACACACACACACACACACACACACACACACACCTAAACCTGCCAAACATCCAAGACTTTTCCCCCATTCCCAGATTGCCAAATACCCTCAAATACTGCCATCCAGCACTAACTTCCTCAGGGAGGGTTCTGTGAATGCGAAGGAGGAAAGTGGAAAAAAGAATAGAGAGGAGGAAAGAACGGAAAACAAAAAAAAGAGGCGGCAATGTTTTTACAATGGAATGATTACAATGTAATCAATATGTTCACCATGGCACAATATAATATAATTGTACACCCACACACGGCTATATAAATGAGGACATTGCAAAGCTAGTTTTGAATACTGTAACCTTACCCTAACCCACAGCCTAGACAACTTTATATATTTTTATTTACAAAACAACAACAAAACCCCCATTTCATTTACTTTATTATTACACTTTATATATATGAGAAAGTTTGGGATATTTTGGCAGGTTTATCTCACTTTTGTGAACTGATGTATCCCAAAAACATGGTAAAGTAGATACACACAAACAATAGATATGTTAAAAGACTGGCCAATTAAGACAAGAAAAATGAAAAAAAAAAAAAAATAATAATAATAATACAATAAATAAAAAAAAAATAAAAAAATAAAAATGCCCAAGGCAAAATAATAAATAAATAAATAAAATGTTGTATACTTAAATATTAAAAAATATAGAATTATAGAATTTAATTATCACCATTGAGATGATAAAAGGCCCAAATATTAGCCAATAAATTAATCTGACTCCTATTTTGATCACTACATTTGACCTTTCAAAGCATAAACTTGAACTTAAAATATCTACTCATATATAGGAAATAAGATTATTATGGTAGTATAGCTAGGGCTCATACATGCAGAGAGTGGATGTATATGTGCTTGTGTACGTTTGTGTGTTATGTCCATTTCCTGTGATCCCCCTCTGGCACACAGATGGTTAAGCCCACCCAGCACAGTGCAGAGGGCGGGGGAGGGGCACACACACAGGGCACAGGCTACAGATGGCACAGAGGGCATCGCCAAACAGACTGCATGGCACGAGGAGGGGAGGGGACCGTGTGTGTGTCTGCGTGTGTTTCGGGTAGACAATACCCTGGTATACTCTCTATCACCCTTAACCCCCCTCCCCCTTCCAAAAAGGCATCTCATTAGCATCTATACCAAGGTATGGGTCTCCTAGGTTCACTCTGTTTCTTCTGCATCTTTTATACTGCTTGTAGTTTTCATTCCTTATCTCTCTCCCATGTCACTTCCCTGTCAGTGTAGGATCTGCTTCCGATGCCATGCACTCTTTGAAATTCAACAATGACTAATTCCCATCTGTTCGCTGATCTCCACGGACACCCCGTTCATAATTACACACACTTTTGATTGTTTCATTAGGATACAAGGCTGCTCTATTAAGTGCCATGATATGTACAGTAAGTGACAAGAAAGTATTATTAGATAAAAAAAAAAATCTACTTTAGTTCACCCAAAAATGAAAAGTGTCATTATTTCCTTACCATCATGTTGTTTCAAACCTTTATGACTTTCTATTCTATTATTCTATCTATCCAAGCTATTACAATGAATGGGTACAAACTATTACAAGCTATTACAATTAATGGGTACAATGAATTGTTTCAAACCTTTATGACTTTCTACTGTGGAACATGAAAGGTGTTGAAATGTTGAATAATGTGCTGGTTGCTCTTTTCCAAGCTATTACAATGAATGGGTACTGGAGCTTTCAAGCTCAAAAAGGCGCAAAGCACCATGAAAGTATGATAAAATTGCTCCATAAGACTCAGTTGCTATATTTCAGGTCTTTGAAAGTCAGACTGCATAATAGATTTGTGTGAAATTTAAGTCATTCGATCTTCTCTTGAGCTGTTAACTTTGCTGTGAACTGCTGTGACAGGCTCACTGAATCAATGAGTTGAACTCATTGAAGATTCAAATCAAAATATTTTTATCAATACCTTACAAATCATCATGGAGGCTTGAATGACTTATGAAGACTTGGTATATAGCACTTAATTTTATTTATTTCATTTTTTGTCATTTTGGAGCCAGTCCCTATTCACTTTCATTATACTGAAAAGAGCCGGCAGCACATTCTTAAGTATTCTTATTAAACAAAATCATACATGTTTGGTACAACATGAGGCAGAGTAAAATAAAAGAAGGAGAAAAAGACAGAATTTGCATTGATGTGTCATAGGTTATTAAGGTAGAATTTAAAGCAGTGTGAAACATGCCAGTCCAGCTCCTATTTCTTTTTCTTTTCCTCTAAGTGTATATGTAACTGAGAGGCCATGTGTTTGGGAGGAAAATGCCATGTGGGCAGGAGTCAAACAATAGCTTGCTCACACAGGTGACATCATGTCATAAACGCTGCCATTAAGAGAGCGGGGCCATGGCTGGGTTGCCATGACGGTAAGCAGACCATAGAGAGGACGTGGCACGATAGCCCCCACTGCTCCTGCCAAAACAAGGCATAATCATCAGGTGTAGTCACAAAAACACACACATGCACAGCTCTATCTGGTCAAGTGCATGATGAGAGCCATCTTGGCTCCAAATTCCAACATTTCGTTTGGCTTCCATATGTAAACTCAAACCACAGCAATTTTCTACACAAAACACCCTCATTTCCTCTGTGAAGACACAAGACACTCTACATTCAAATCAAGCAACTATTTTGGAGAGAGTGAAGGAGTGAACGAATAAACAGGTGGGTGAACAAATGATTGAGTGAATATGAATAATCAGCGACGCTTCAATAATGAGGATATTTCCTGTCAGCTTTCAGTGGCTGAAGAACAGATGTAGGCTACCACACGCAGCAGATGTGTGCAGTTGGAGACACATCTGAAAGTTAATCTCGACAGAGGTCCTTTAAAAAACACTTTGTTCATATACTGTTTTTTGCATTTGTCTTTTTTGGTTTTGTTGTCTATTTGTTCATCACGCCTTGCTGCACCGCGCCAGAACTGGCCCGAGGAAAAAACGGTGGAAATCTTTGGCACTCTGCAAATCTTTGAAGCGATTTGGAGAGAGATGACTTACGGAAATTACGAGCGTATCGTCAGACTCCGGTTTGAATGCACATGAAACACAACAGGGGAAATTTTCCTCAAAGATAAGTATGCAGAAACGCACCCCCCTACCCCCCCCCCTCCCGGCCTTACCCTCGTTTGTTGTACTTTAGGTTGAAACTGGAAGAATTTACAAAAACAGTTACATTTATAAATTGCCAAAAGTAAAAAAATAATGAACATAAAAGTTTGGGGTTGGTAAGATAAAAGTAAAAAAAAAAGTATCTTATGCTCACCAAGACTGCACTTCTCTGATAATATTGTGAAATATTACTACAATTTAAAATAACTGTGTTCTATTTAATGTATTTTTGGGGGAACACTTTAGAATACTGTCATCTGAATAACTACACAGAAACAAATGAGTAACGCAATTACTACTATTAACTAACAAGAAACTCTGATTAACGAATTAAGTAACAGCGCTCAGTTGAATGAGGTAGTTCACTATTAGCTAATCAGTAACTACTATTTTTTTTTTCATAACTCCCAGAGGACTACTATATACCGGTTTATAATTAATGAAAGTAATGCACAATGTATTATTAACTCTAAGCAAAGATCTTTGTAACCTACTAGTAATGACTCAAATCCTATTTCCCAATCCTTCAGAAGGAGTTACTAATTATTTGGATCAGCATTCTGAAGTGAAAAGCATGATAATACCCTAAAATGACTGAAGTCATTGTACACTTTTGAGGTTTTGGATAGTAATGTAGTGTTACTATATCCTTCTAAAGGAATTGCTGGAATTATTTGGATCAGTATTCTAAAATGAAGATCATGGTAACCCACTAATGATGCAAGTGTTACTACTTCCTTCTAAAGGAATTACTAAAAATGTATATTAGTATTCTAAATTGAAGATCATGGTGACCCACTAGTAATGACTCAAGTCAAGTGTTACCAAATCCATCAGAATCAATTACTATCCAAAACCTTACAAAAACCTTAAAAGCTTACAATGACTTCAGTCATTACTAGAGAGTTATCTTGCTTTTCACTTTAATACTGTTCCAAATACTCTTTATGAAGGATTTGGTAATACCTTGAGTCATAACTAGTGGGTTACAATGATCTTTATGTTAGAATAATGTACAGTCACCTGGTCATAATATCCAAAAAAAGAAGCTTGATCATCCTGCCTGGGTTTCTTTTTGCAATAACAACAGGCTTGTACATTATGCCTGCCTTCACTCGTTTAGAAACACATATGTTATATTTTTAACAATGACAAAGTTGTCAGACCAACAGACTGTCAACTATCCAAACACAAATAAATAAATGTATTTTGCTACATTTCTCTAAATTTGAATAGAGAACAGAAGTTTGAAGAGTTCCATCTTTGGAGGGTACAATGGGCATGGCTTTGTCAAGATGCTGTGAAGTCCCAGATCACATGGATTGTGAAAACACACACACACACACACACACACACACACACACACACACACACACACACACACACACACACACACACACACACGTACGTACAGTGGTGCCTTTGTAAGTGAGGGCTGTGTGAGTATGATCTCTATGGATCTCCATTGTGGCGCCCATGGGAGCAGATGTCACTGGCATTCTTTCAATTGTCTCTCTCTCTCTCTGTTCAGAGTGCAAAGTGAACACCAGATGGAGAGACAGCGTTTTGTGCTCCAACTCTAACTGCTCATCACAATGAACACTTACATGTGATATGAGAGGCTGATTTTCTTCCGCTTTTTCCTTCTCTCTTTTCTTCCCCATCACAAAGAAAACAAAATACTTATTTTTTTTTTTTTTTTTACTGTTAAAAGCCTTCTCCCTTCCACTGTACAAGCTCACAGCGCACTGTCTCTGCGGTTGATGTTTGAAGGGGTGTCCCTAAGCTGGGTCTACAGTCAGGCGGGTGTATTATTTCATTAAGTGCTTTTCAGCCTAGAGGAGGATTTGTGAAAAATCTTCAGGCTTGGAGTGACAAGGTCACAACCTCTGGTAACCTCCGCCTGTCACAGCACACATTCTCCTGCCTTTCAATCAACACACAACTAAGGACGGACACATGTACCAGATCATAACAGCAATGATCAGATCAGTCAAACATACTGTATATGTATATAGACAAAATTATTTTTAATGTGCATATGTACACTAAATACTCAAGTAGTCAGATGATTTACCTGCCGAGTGATCGAGTAATCAAATAATTTACCAGTAAAGTGGTTGGATTGTTTAACTGTTGAGTATTTGGATGATTTATATCTGTCGAGTTTGGCAGTAGTCAAATGATTTACCTGTCGAGTATGCGAGTAGTCAGATGATGTATACAGTACCTTTCGAGTGGTAAGATTCTTTATCTGTCAAGTTGTCGAGTAGTTAGGTGATTTACCTGTCGAGAAGTCGATTATTTACTTGTCAAATAGTTGGGTAATGCATTTGTCGAGTACTTGAGAAGTTTGATCAATTATCTTTTATCCGTCAAGTGGACAAAAACAATCGCAATGTCCATCCCTAATACACACACTTTAACCCTCTGGGGACCAAGGGGTTTTTGGGGCCCTTGGGATGTTTTGACATGCACTGACATTTGTGCTTTTTTTCAGTTATTTATAAACATGTTAATGGCAAAGGTGTAAATTCACTCTATATAGCACAAACAGGGCTACCATAATATGTGAGCAACATGTATGTACATGTTTGTATTTTTGAGAGAATATTATTTATGCATGGTTATTGATAAAACTAAAAATAAAAGTTTATGAAATAAGGCCACAAAACACATATTGATTATTTCTTCACAAGACTTTTGAAAATTGTATCACATAGTCTAGAATATTTGCTCCAAAACCATGTGAGAATCATCCTGACTACTCATTCAGATAAGTCAATAAAGTCTTTTAGAATGTGTATGACGTGTTTTGTTTGAGAAAGCTTTATGCGAAGGGGCGTGATCTCTCATTAATATGTGTGGCATTTCACACCTGAGAAAGACAAAGACCCTCCCATAATGGCCCTACTAGGTGTGCTATCAGGCCATATCATTATGAGGAGCCTTGCACAAAGAATGAGATTTAAAAAAGAATGGCTTTTAGATTGTTTGGATTTATTTACAACACACACACACACACGCACACGCACGCACGCACGCACGCGCGCGCACACACACACACACACACACACACACACACACACACACACACACACACACACACACAGCTTACAATAAGTGAACACACTCATGCTAAAGTTGACTAAAAAGAGGAATAAAAAATCTTAAAATACAGGGTGCATACGTCTGGACACTTCTATCACACACCCTTTACCATATAGACATGGTTTTATTTCAGTTCAAAGTTAGAGTTGGAAACATCTTGAAAAGAAAATTGTCTTTTTCCATAAATGTCTTAGTTTGATCATACATATTTCAAAGTTCAGGATTCATTATTTTGATATAGCTTGCATTGGAACAAACACTATAACATCTTAGTTGATTAGTTTATTGACAAAACATACTATATATTTAACATATGAGCAGAAATTCCTAACAAAAGCTTATTTGATGTCTATTTTAGACTAGTCAACGAAATGTTGTCTTTTATTTCGTCTGTAACAGTGCGTATCTGTGTGTTCATTCATTCATTCATTCTCACACACACACACACACACACACACACACACACACACACACACACACACACACACACACACGATTCACATTTAAACGGTATGCTATTTTTCCGTTTACAGACACTAACGTTATTAGGGCTGGGTATTGGCAAGGGCCTCACGATACGATACATATCACGATACATGGGTCACGATACGATATATCACGATACGATACAATACGATACATATTGTGATATATTGCAATACATTTTTTTTAAATCCAAAATGTAAAAAAAAAAGTAGAGCTGAATATACAACTTGCTATGTACCACCTGGGGTATTTAGGTATGTGTATCACATTATATTGATAACTCAGCAGACAAAAAACTTATATTCCAATTTATTCACAAAGGTATTTGCATTGTACAGTCACTGAACAATTAACACACTGAAATGTGAAATGAAGTGCATATCACTAAAAACTAAAAATGTAGATGCCACAAAAATTATATAAAAATAAAGTGCATCAAGTAAACAAATTTATAAAACTGAAATAGTATGTTGTAACTTGTAAAAAAAAAAAAGTGCATTAAGTAAATGTACATAAACTCAGAAATTATTACATTTTAAGTATCCAATGTGAGTAACTTTACAGGTCTTGCGGGAACTTTAGGACTCCCGCTAACTTCTGAGACATTGGCCGTATATGAGAGACAACTGGATGCGTCACGGAGGCCGGTGTCTGTGCGCGAGAGAGACCGGTGTCTGCGCGCGAGAGAGACGGGTGTCTGCGCGCGAGAGAGACCGGTGTCTGCGCGCGGTGTCTGCGCGCGAGAGAGACCGGTGTCTGCGCGCGAGAGAGACCGGTGTCTGCGCATTAGTATGCGTGCGCTCTTTTAGACCCACTCGGATATTTTTTTTTTAAATATCGATACTAGAGGTTGAAATATCGATACACTATAGTGAAAAAAAATATTGCGATAGTTAGCTGTATCGATATTTTTGCACAGCCCTAAACGTTATTCTATATCGCGATTAGAACAAAGCACAAGCATAAAACACTTACTTCTCAGCTGAATCTGTTGCTCCTCCTCGTGGTGAAAATAAACCAGCACTTGTTCTGAGGTAGGTAAATGTCCCACAGATTGTTCCTCATATAGCCGCGCAAGACGACAGTAGATTAATCTGACTAAAAAATATAGTGTGTTTTCAGAGTTTATGGGCGTTAACGCGTCTCAATGTGTTGCTTCACATATTTGCGTTTGAATTAGCGCGTGCTCTCCGTGGGCGTGTCACATTACCAGAATAATGAGCTGAGAGGAAGATAATTAGACCGGCTGACACGTCTCTCTTTTTATATAGATGACATAAACGGAGAATATTTATTTTAGTTCTCTTACGAGAGGTTCTCTCGTATTGCGTAAGTTTAGCTTACGCTACGGGAAAGATTCATCTTCTCGAGATACTGAAGCCAAAAATTATCCTTAATTTTGTATACCTTGTCAACGCAGTGCAGCAGCTAGCAGACCTAGAGCAGGCTATCTTGCGAGCTCATTGGCTGCCCTGCGGGCAACTGCTGCAGCCTATCAGTGAGCCCGGCGTGACGTCACGCCCAATGAAGGGCGCCCGCGCCTTCATAGCATCACAGCCCGCCAGAATGGGCGTGGCTTAGCCTATAAAGGAAAGGGGCTGTAGGCTGCTTCCCTGATTTTTGTCTCTTCAGCGAGCTCTTCGCATCGCTGGATCTGAGAGAAGCTACCGCCGCCGTCGAACAGCAAACAGCCAGCTTAGGACAGCGCTGATGAAGTCGGCCGTCTTCGCCACCTTCAGCCATCCGTGTGAGCTACGCTATCCGGCGACGTATCCTTTTGCCTTGCTATTTAGATTGTATATTTTCTAAAAGAGCAGCGAGCGTCTTTTTCAAGATGCCTCGCACTTCCTGCGGCTCGTGTAGAGCCCCGCTCAGCGGAAGAAGCGCCGTTCCCTGAGACAGCCGGAACCTGTAGCTACAGCGACACGCTCGCCGGAGAATCTCCCTCGAGCCTCGCTTTCGCCCTCCCCGCCTCTCCTCTCCGATGCGCAGCTGCCGCTCACGAGCCTCACTGCCGTCGCTTCGGAGGATGAGGCCGAGGGACACGTCACAAGGGACTGCTGCTCTATCCTGGCATCGGACAGCGAGGAATGGTCGCTTCATTCCGCCGCCTCGTCGATCCAGGAATCCACCCGTACCCGCGCTGGAGCTGACACTGACACTCAGTCAACTGAGCTAATGCGCCTGCTAACTCAGGCCGTTGACCGCCTCGGGCTCGAGTGGTCGCCACCAGAGGAACCCGCGCCGAACAGGCTCGACGGATGCTTCCTTCAAAGTCGCCGCCGCTCAGCTTCAGCAACGAGGCCCGCTCCATTCCTGCCGGAACTTCATGCGGAGCTGACGAAGTCGTGGAGTACTCCGTTCTCTTCTCGACTACAGTCACCGGCCTCCGCGTCGCTCTCCCGAGTGGACGGCGCCGCCGAGAAAGGGTACACAGCTATTCCACCGGTGGTTGTCCGCCCTCCGCGAGATGGCGGTCACGGTCAGCCCTCCCGTCTAAAGCCTGTAGAGCCACATCTGCTTATGCTGCCTCCGGCCAGGCCGCGTCTGCTTTACACTCTATGGCTGTGCTTCAGATCCTACAAGTGAATGGGATGAGAAGGGCCGGGATCCAGCTGCTGTTACGGATTTGAGAAGCGCGACGGATCTCTCTCTCCGCGCCACCAAAGCAGCAGCCCAAGCTATCGGACGAGCCATGGCCGCGTTAACTGTTACGGAGAGGCACCTCTGGTTAACGCTCACGGATATGAGGGAATCTGAGCGAGCCACGTTTCTGAACGCGCCGCTTACCCCCACTGGTCTCTTTGGCCCAGCGGTGAACGGGATTGTTGATCGCTTTTCTGAGGTACAGAAGACCACACAGGCCATGAATCTCTTCCTGCCGCACCGCTCTCGCGAGAGACAAAGCCAGCCTCCTGTGCGAACCAGCACCCAGCGTCCAGCACAGCCCCAGCCTCAGCCTTCGCAGCGACGTCAGGGCGGCCGCCCTAGATCGCGCTCAGACAGCCGTCACAGACCGCCGCCTCCCAGAGGGCCTCGGCAAAGAATCACGCTGAAATCTGAGCACGCAAAGCCCTCCTAACAGTAAGAGAGAAAAGACGCGCGTGTCCCGCTGCGGCCGGACCGCCGTCAAAGTTCATTTCCCTGTCAGTCCCCTTCAAACAGGCTACTGCAGCGGTTCAACTAGCAGCCAACGAGCCGGTTTATTCACCCTCTCGCCTGCACACAAACGCCGTTTTCACGGCGACCCAGAGAAATCTCAAAAAGAGTGTAATGTCTGGTCCGGCTCACGCCGTCAATGTTTTAAGTGTAGTGAAAGTGCCCACGCCCCAGTGTTCACCCCTACACATAAGCACTCAAAATTCTGTGTCACTCACAGAGCACACTCTCATAAAGCGCTCGAGTGTTGAATGTAAGAAATGTGTCCACAAATCTGTGCCCACTATCTGCCCGCTGTGTTACACGGTCAAAAAAGCAGGTTATAAATGTAAGTCTCGTGCCCGCCAGAGAGCGCTCACGCTTACTAACACAAACCTCTCCCCGGGCCCCGCCCGCACGCTTAAGCGTTATCACAAAACGCAGGGCGTTAATAAAACGCTCCCCTTCTATTATGATCGGGGCGTTAGATACAGTTGTAAGTCTCGTGCCCGCGTTCACGTGCTCACGCTTACAGAGATATTTTTCACCCGGAGCACTGCTCGGCTATAGAAAGGGTACCGCCTTCACTAAGCGACTCAGCCTTTTACAGCCGTTATTTTCTCGAGCCCAAGAATGACGGAGCCTTCAGACCCATCCTAGATCTGAGACATTTGAAAAAAGTGCTTGCGAGAAGACCGTTCAAAATGCTTACGACCAGAAAAATCCTTGCGCACGTTCGCCCGAGGGACTGGTTTATGTCTCTAGATCTGAAGGATGCATATTTTCAGATTCAGATAGTACCCAGTCACAGGCAATTTTTGAGATTCGCCTTCGACGGTCAGGTATATCAATACACCGTCCTGCCGTTCGGCCTGTCCCTGGCACCCCGTACATTTACAAAGTGCATGGACGTGGCGCTCGCCCCCCTGAGAAGTCAGGGGCTGCGAATAATGAACTATCTGGACGATTGGCTGGTATTGGCACAGTCAGAGACAGAACTTCTATCTCACAGAACAGTGCTTCTCAGTCACCTGGAAAGCTTGGGTCTCACGGTCAACTGGACCAAGAACTCATTACTGCCCAGCCAGTCAATTTCCTTTTTAGGAATAGAACTGGACTCGGTAACCATGACGGCTCGTTTGTCGGCACAGCGCGCTCGCCGTGTTCACCACCTAGCCGCATCTTTCCAGAAGGGCAGCTTCCTCCCTTTGAAAACTTTTCAAAGGATGTTGGGCTGTATGGCATCAGCTGCAGCTGTGCTCCAGCTGGGCCTACTGCGCATGCGCCCGCTCCAACGCTGGTTGAATGCTCGCGTGCCCCCCCGAGCCTGGGTGTCTGGCAGCCAGAAAATAAGAGTGACTCAGGCCTGCATAGCGGCTCTGCAGCCCTGGTTAGTGGCCAACTGGTTCCAGCAGGGAGTAGCGATGGGAACCATCTCTTACCGAAAAGTCATCTCAACAGACGCGTCCAACTCAGGTTGGGGCGCGCTGTTCGAGGGCAGACCGGCCTTGTCGAGTGGTCAGACTGGGAGAAAGAGTTTCACATAAACTGTCTGGAAATGATGGCGGACGAGAACGCACTGAAGTGCTTCCTCCCGTTCATACAGGACCAGCATGTTCTTGTCCGCTCGGACAACACATCTGTGGTATCCTATATAAACCGTCAGGGCGGTGTCAGATCCAGAAATCTCTGCAATCTGACGGAACGCCTCCTTATTACGGTCCAGAAACTTTGGCGCCTATTCGGCAGAGCGGAAGTCGACCTATTTGCGTCAATAAGTATATTTTTTCCACTTATGGGGTTCCCCCCCTAGAAAGATCGGGGTCTCATGTGGATGCTTGGCGCGCACGGCGTTGACAAAGTGTTCCCGTAGCGTAAGCTAAACTTACGCAATACGAGAGAACCTCTCGTAAGAGAACGATACTCGGTTACTAACGTAACCTCGGTTCTCTCTAGAGAGGGAACGAGTATTGCGTAACCGGCCGTGCTCGCGCCACGAGCGACTTCGCTTCAGTCGACAAAAACCAGGGAAGCAGCCTACAGCCCCTTTCCTTTATAGGCTAAGCCACGCCCATTCTGGCGGGCTGTGACGCTATGAAGGCGCGGGCGCCCTTCATTGGGCGTGACGTCACACCGGGCTCACTGGTAGGCTGCAGCAGTTGCCCGCAGGGCAGCCAATGAGCACGCAAGATAGCCTGCTCTAGGTCTGCTAGCTGCTGCACTGCGTTGACAAGGTATACAAAATTAAGGATAATTTTTGGCTTCAGTATTTCGAGAAGATGAATCTTTCCCGTAGCGTAAGCTAAACTATTTGGCCCAGGTTTGGCCCAGCCTCCCGCTAAATGCTTTCCCTCCGGTCTCTCTGTTACCACAGGTGATCAAGAGAATCAGGGAAACGCGCCACTCGGTGTTCCTCATAGCCCCGCGTTGGGAGAATCAGATTTGGTTCCCGGAACTAGCACGGCTGTCACTTACAGCTCCGTGGCCGATTCCGGTGAGGGCAGATCTCCTCTCTCAGGCTCGCGGCACGATCTGGCATCCCCATTCAGAGCGCTGGTCGCTGCATGCATGGCTGATCAACGGGTACTCGTTACCCTGCCAGAAGGAGTGATGAACACGATCACGCAGTCTAGAGCCCCTTCCACGAGAAGGCTCTACGCGTCTAGATGGTCGGTGTTCTCCGGATGGTGCACCGACAGAGGTCTGGACCCGCGGACATGCGGGGTGGCGCATCTGCTCACTTTCCTACAAGAGCTGTTGGATAAGGAAAGGTCCCCTTCCACGCTCAAAGTATATGTGGCGGCCGTGGCAGCGTTTGCAGAATCAACGCACGGCCAGTCACTGGGAAAACATGAGTTGGTCATCCGCTTCCTTAGAGGAGCTAGAAGGATGAATCCGCCGCGCCCCCCGTCGGTTCCTATGTGGGATCTTTCATTGGTCCTCGAGGCCCTGAAAGCTTTTCCTTTTGAACCACTAGACTCCGTGGGGTTGAAATATCTATCACTGAAAACGTTTTTTCTGACTGCACTGTCATCAGTAAAACGCGTAGGGGATCTGCATGCGCTGTCTGTCAGCGCGTCGTGTCTTGAGTTCGGACCAAATGACTCTAAAGTCATCCTCAGACCTAGGCTATGTCCCTAAATTGATGGGCACTCCATTCAGAGCGCAAGTTATTTCATTGTCTGCTCTCCCAGCATCTGACAGTGAAAGTGATGTGAACCTCCTCTGCCCCGTCAGAGCGCTGAGGTTTTACATTACGCGCACCGCCTCCTTCAGGGGCTCGGAACAGCTTTTTGTTTCGTTTGGTGGGCGCACCAAGGGTTTCGCCTCCTCGAAACAGAGCCTGTCCAGATGGATAGTAGACGCTATAGCGGCCGCTTACGCGTCAAAGGGTCTGCAATGCCCTCTGGCCATCAGGGCTCATTCCACGAGAGGCGTGGCCTCTTCGTGGGCATGGTCCAGCGGGATTTCTATCCATGACATATGCGTAGCGGCGGGATGGAGCTCCCAGTCTACCTTTGTCAGGTTTTATAACCTAGAAGTTCCCGCCTTGCAGGCTAAACTGCTGTCAGTCTGAACGAGAGGTGTATTCTGCCCAGATCTCCTGCTCAGATTACTCACATGACCCAGCTCTCCTGGTTGAGCTACACTAAATGGGATTATGCCATGTGCCTATACAGACCCCGCGCCGCTCTGTATTCCCTATGTGTGCTTATGTACAAGTGATGGCCCGCGTGGCCGGCCACCTTATTTTTTCCACTTATGGGGTTCCCCCCCTAGAAAGATCGGGGTCTCATGTGGATGCTTGGCGCGCACGGCGTTGACAAAGTGTTCCCGTAGCGTAAGCTAAACTTACGCAATACGAGAGAACCTCTCGTAAGAGAACGATACTCGGTTACTAACGTAACCTCGGTTCTCTCTAGAGAGGGAACGAGTATTGCGTAACCGGCCGTGCTCGCGCCACGAGTGACTTCGCTTCAGTCGACAAAAACCAGGGAAGCAGCCTACAGCCCCTTTCCTTTATAGGCTAAGCCACGCCCATTCTGGCGGGCTGTGACGCTATGAAGGCGCGGGCGCCCTTCATTGGGCGTGACGTCACACCGGGCTCACTGGTAGGCTGCAGCAGTTGCCCGCAGGGCAGCCAATGAGCACGCAAGATAGCCTGCTCTAGGTCTGCTAGCTGCTGCACTGCGTTGACAAGGTATACAAAATTAAGGATAATTTTTGGCTTCAGTATTTCGAGAAGATGAATCTTTCCCGTAGCGTAAGCTAAACTTACGCAATACTCGTTCCCTCTCTAGAGAGAACCGAGGTTACGTTAGTAACCGAGTATCGTTTTGAATCGGATCATTTAAAAGTACAAACTCAAATGATTTAAAAGATATATTGCTTATGGCTGGGTGAATAGTATTTGCTGAGTTTTGTTGAAGATTAGAGACGTGCTCCAGAAAAAAAGTTCACGGTGGCAGAACGCACACCCTGTTTATTTTCTTTATTTTACAAAAGCACAATATTTTATTTCGATTGTATGTGGGCACATAAAAAAAAGTAGACATTTAACAGATTATTTTCTCATATTTCTTAACTCTATATGAACAGAAATTATGGTAGTACTTTAAGTGTATTTTTCTGCTATGTGAAAAAAAAAACAAGCAAAACGCGCCGGCGCGTTTCTGGTCCCCAGAGGGTTAAAGACTTTAAAAGTCACAGAGTCTGAAAAATCACAGGGACACCAAGAAGCAAGAAAACTGAGTAGTGAAGAGATGAGGGGATGAAGATTTAGAGAAGGAGTGGAGGTGGCAAGGGGGCCCAAAACAGGAGGGCGGCAGAGAAGGTTAGACAGAATTGGGCATTGTTAAAGCAAGAGCACCACGTTCTGTTGATCCGAACTGATCCAAAGAAACAAAACCACATTGTTTCTCGCAGATGGAAGCGAGTGTCGTCAAGGTAACCAGATTAATCTCCCCTTTTTGTGCTTCCTCTGGTGGAGAGTGCTAATCGGCGGGCTTCTTTCACGCTAAAGCTAGCCTCAAAGCTCGGCCTCTAACTAGCCCTCTAATTAGCCGCAATTACAATGAAGACAACATGATGAGATAATACAAATTTGCAAAATAATGACATACCACGACAAAATATTCCTCCTACTAAGCAGCGGGTTTGTTCTCGCTCCCTCTCTCCCTTTCTCCTCGGAGCCACAATGAGCCGGGGCCCTCCTAAAGCTGCCCGGCAGGATGGTGCTGCATTATCAGACACAGAGACTCATTGTCAGCCTGCTGTTTTCTTCAATCACCAGTCCATTGTCTGGCATCTTAAATAAAAACGACTCGAATACAAGCACACATAATGATCCCCTTCTCACCAGCATACAGAGCAGTGCGGACCGCACTACACATCAAACGCGCACTCGCACACACACTGGCCCTGATGGACTCGGGCCCCGAAACACACAGCAAAGGTGTTTCACAACACAATTAGTGTGAGAGAAGGAAGGATAGAGCTTGTGGAGAAAAAAAATTTTATTGAGAGAACAAAAGAGAAGGAACAAATGAAGGAGAGAGAGAGTGAAATGAAGGAGAAGCAGACCGGAAAAAGGAGGGAGGAATGAATGAAGGAAGGAAATAAGTCCATAGAACAGAGATGAGTGACGGAACAGCCCGTTTTGTTTTCATCTGGTTAGATCAAATTAAACAGCCCTCAGTCAGCTAGATAACATGCACTTATTTCATCAAACAAGACAGATGCAAAGAGAATGACTGATAGGAAATTACAGATAACAGAAGTAAAAACAGACACGGATATAGAAAGGTATGAAGGAGGGTTCAGATACGAGGCTGTCATTTTGAACCCACAAATAAGATGATCCCGTTCTGAGGAATCCCATTAATATAGATGCAACAACAGCAACTATTCTTGAATTTAATCTGTGGTAATTAACTCACGCAGTAAATGTGTTAAATTGCATTTAATTAAACTAACACGTTAACGTTGACAGCCCTAAAATCATATGTATATTTATGTATTTAAGGATCACTTCACATTCTAGGTACAGATGGGGTCTGACTTGTATTGAGATTCACACACCACACGCTTCCTATAGAAAAAAAACAACTACCCTAATGATAATATAAAGCCTTAAGTAATTTAAAAGTCCAAATCAGCCCACATTGTTAGCCTCAGCAGACCTGTTAAATGATTTCACAGACTGTCACACTGCATGTCTCTTAAGCAATTAAGACGGCTGTAAGTGATTGGATGAGCCATTTTCAATCTCCAATCACTGCTCTCGATTTCTACAACAGACTTGCTGACCTAAAGCCCTGATCAAAGTTCGGCATGTAGCCTACATGACACTGTGCGCTATAGAGACGAGATCAGCCTATGCAAAGACTTTATCCTTAGAAGTGGTTATGAAAAAGCATGAAAAAGACCCCCATCAGAGACAGACAGCCTCACAGCGCTGTTTGAAGTCTATTCCTCGTCATTAACCCAACCTGCATTCATTAACAAACACACTGGCTGTACTCAAAAGACGCCGCTCCCCTGATTCCTTTTTCCTGATACACCTTATTAAGGATTGCACTTCTCAAACCAAATAATTATTTCATCGAGTCATTAAAAAAAAAAAAAAAAGTTAAATGACATTGGAACACTGGAGATTTTCTCTTCTTCTTAAACAGAGATATTTTCCCTTTGCTGTAGAGTAAACAAGTTCAGCACGTAATGAGCAGAAATGAATGAAAGCCGAGACACCTAAAGTAGAGCCCAGACCAGAAATTAATCTCAGCATTTCTGCAAGCTAATTATTTATCATTGTTATAAAACACAATAGACATTAACTTCTAAAGAAAGATACATATTTCTAAGCAGTCTGATATTCATTATGTCAGGAATATAAAAGTTTCATATTTAATTTACATATTTAGTCCAAGCTTATGGACATTCTGATATCTTATCTGTCCATGATTGACTGATATTTCTACCAGAGATCTGTAATTTTCAAATGATCAATACAATAAAATACTAAATGTATTTTTATTTTATTTAGATACAGAGGGCTGTGATAATATATTATTACAGAGCGTCTGTAACAGTCAGTTTCTGTAAAGACACATACCTTAAAAGTCTTAGCTACAAACAAGATGTTGAACATTTCTGTTGTCATTGCAGAGGGGGGGAAAAATACTGTACAGTTCACTAAATACAGTACACATGTACTGCAGTTGACAATGCCACACTTGTCACACTTAATGGGGTAAGTTGACACAATGGAACTTACCATAAATAGCCTAGAGTAGGATTTTCAGCTAAATTTAATCAGAAACATGAAAAATGTAAAATATCATGAATAAAAATATGAAAACATTGTTTTGGGCAACCAATTTAGTCACAACAAAAATGTGACAACTTGTCTGTTTACCCAACAACTATTAAAACCAAAAATATTATTATTATTACTAATTTAATCTGGTATGCACAGTGATATGTTGCCAGAAAAAAAGAAAGCTAAACCAAAGCTAGAGAACACACACACACACACACACACACACACACGCGCGCATTCAAAATCTTACTGTTACAGAGAAATGGTCCTTGTGACAACTTCCCTGTGTGACAACAAGTGCAAGTTCCCTGTATTTGGTGTAGAAATGAGATGTGTCCGTTTACTAGGTTTTATTTTTTATAGTAAAATCTCAAAAGTGACCATGAGCTGCGATTCTTAGCTGTCTTTAACTTCACCTGTCTCCATTCCTCTCTAAAGTGAGTGTGAATGTGTGGCCAGATCACTCCGAACAGTCTGCAACGCACACAGTCATTACATAATACAGGTTATTGTGCATATGCACAGTTCCTTTATGTTCTTTGGCCATCTTCATTTTTTACAGTGTAGTTACCTCAGGAACCATGTGTTACAACAAGAAATGCAATGCCAAGGAAAAGGCCAAAATAATCATATGATATATTAAGTAAAGAAAAAAGAAAAGAGAAACTGAGGGAATTATTTGTCCCTCAGCGTTAAGAGTGTGGAAAACATTTGACAGCAGTCATGTCAGATGTTAATCTCTGAGTGTCTGTCATCGTGCATCTTCATTTTAGTCAAATTTTCCCCATGAACTTCTTGAACAGCAGCATGTAAGTAATTTCACAGGTGCTCAGTTGGTTTGAGATTTACTGGGCCACTCCAAGACATTAACCATTCTGGTTTCAAGCCACTCCAGTCTGACAACTGCAGTGTGTTACAGGTCATTGCACTGTTGGAATCTGAATCATCTTCCAGGTCCAGGCACTCTTCCGGACTTCAGCACGCTTTTCTCAAGGGTTTATCTGGACTAAGCTCCATCCATTTCCCCCCTCTATCCTTATGAGTTTTCCCATTTCCAGAAGGATCCCCAAAGTATCCACCATGTTTCACTGCAGGGATGCTGCATACTGCAAGAGGCTCAAAAATGTTGGTATTATCAGGTCATAAAAAATATCTGCAAAATGACCAGGCAACATTTTTCCAGTCTTGAACTGTCCAATTTTGGTTAGCTCTTGCAAATTGTAGCCTCTTTTTCCTATTTGTAGTGGAGATGAGTGGTACCCGGTGGGGTCTTCTGCTGTTGTAGCCCATCCGCCTCAAGGTTGTGCGTGTTGTGGCTTCACAAATGCTTTGCTGCATACCTCGGTTGTAACGAGTGGTTATTTCAGTCAAAGTTGCTCTTCTATCAGCTTGAATCAGTCGGCCCATTCTCCTCGGACCTCTAGCATCAACAAGGCATTTTCGCCCACAGGACTGCCGCATACTGGATGTTTTTCCCTTTTCACAACATTCTTTGTAAACCCTAGAAATGGTTGTGCGTGATAATCCCAGTAACTGAGCAGATTGTTCTTTTGGAGCACTTCATGCTTCCATCTGATTTCATTTTTCAGCACGACCTGGCACCTGCTCACAGTGCCAAAACCACTGGTAAATGGTTTACTGACCATAGTATTACTGTGCTCAATTGGCCTGCCAACTCTCCTGACCTGAACCCTATAGAGAATCTGTGGGATATTGTGAAGAGAAAGTTGAGAGACGCAAGACCCAACACTCTGGATGAGCTTAAGGCCGCTATCGAAGCATCCTGGGCCTCCATAACACCTCAGCAGTGCCACAGGGTGATTGCCTCCATGCCACGCCGCATTGAAGCAGTCATTTCTGCAAAAGGATTCCCGACCAAGTATTGAGTGCATAACTGAACATAATTATTTGAAGGTTGACTTTTTTTTGTATTAAAAACACTTCTTTTATTGGTCGGATGAAATATGCTAATTTTTTGAGATAGGAATTTTGGGTTTTCATGAGCTGTATGCCAAAATCATCAGTATTAAAACAATAAAATACCTGAAATATTTCAGTTGGTGTGCAATGAATCTAAAATATATGAAAGTTAAATTTTTATCATTACATTATGTAAAATAATGAACTTTATCACAATATGCTAATTTTTTTAGAAGGACCTGTATACTGCCCTACAAAGGCAAAAGACCTTAACTCACCAGAGTGTGAAACTGAGAAAAATGAGTTTAAAGTTTTTTTGTTGTCCAGCCAATTGTATGATAGGTAGGACACTGAAAATTTGCCAAGTAGTTGTCATAATGAATATATTTATCTACATAAAAAAAAATAGCTCAAACTTGACCTTTGACCTTTATTCGGAAGTTACTGTATTCTCCCTTTGCATTTTTTGCAAAACAATCATGGGTCATACAAAGGCAAAATACCTTAACTTCTAATTTTTTGACCATTTTGACTTTTATCACTCTATACAAACATTTCTATGATAACAATGATAGCCTTAAAATAACATTTAGTGAGTTCTGTCTAGTAAGGCTTAATATTACATCAATAGAATATAAAAAAAAAAAATGAAGGCTATTATCTGTACTGGATAATTTTAAAACTTTATCGTTGTACTTAATTTAAGTAAAATGACATTTTAAGAGGTAGGAAAGTAACCTGTTTAACCGGGACAATTTCATAGTGGTTGGTGTAAACCGGACGTGGTCACCCTACTACAGCGACACTTAAAATTGAATGTCAACCTCCAGACAACTTTGCACTTTAGGCTAGCCAGCCGGCACATGATGGATTTAAACAATGGATTTGTCTTCTCAATGGATGTTGTTTTCCATGGATTTTGACCATGATTAAAATAAAAAGGTAAGCTGCGATCTATGTTATATTTGCTGGGTTGGTTTGTGTGCGTGGTAATGTTTCTTCCTTGCCAGGGGAGGTGTGTCGTGAGGCGTATCGTGAGGCGTCCCCAACCCACTCGTGTTTTTTTCTGTCAGTGAGTGGACTGTCAGATTGCCAGGCAGCTAGCCACCCTGTATGGCACGAGAAAACTCATAACGTTCGGCATACTACTAGTACTAGTTAATAGTATCCAGGCTTTGATTTATGGTGTCTTACAGCTGGCACACCATCATGTAGGCTATTTGTGGATCAGGAACAGTTGTGTTTTGTGCGTCAAGAAACGTTACGTTAGCCTAGTTTACATAGACATCATAGTTTAGCCCAAGTTTGCATCGCTAGCTAGCTAACTAGGCTACCAGTATCCTAGCTGATTTTTTTCCTTCATGTAACGTTATCCATATCATCCATATTGATCTTGGTGTTTGCGTTTCAAAGCCATCTCTACCATAGTTTTCCCGCGAGAATAGGAAATTCTTAATGCTAGATAGAAAACAACCACTGCAACAATTTTATTTTCACTTTATTTAATGCGTGTGGCAAAAGTGCTTCAATTACATATAGGCATAACACCGTAACTTCAGCGCGGCAAACGCGTTGCTGGTGGGTAAAACAAAGGCAGAGTGCCTTAACTCCACTGTAACTTATAATAACTGCGTTCTAAAGTGCAGCGGTACAAAGCCAAAAGACTGTAACTGATGTTAAGGTCTTCTGCCTTTGCTTTCCCTCTGCTTTTGGAAGTTATGGCAAAAACAACATCTTATTTTTAGCAGAAAAGAACAAAATTGACGCAAGATATTTGTCCACATGATAAAACTGATGTCCATTGTTCCAAATATGGCAATAACTCATTTTGACCAAAATTGAAGTTAAGGTCTTTTGCCTTTGCACGGCAGAATATATATATATATATATATATATATATATATATATATATGGGTCTCCTTGGTTACGGTCATTGTTAGTTTGTTTGTTTCAGCTGTGTTTCATTAATTATCTTGCTTGAGTTTGTTATTTATATGATACCTTATCCTGCACTCATTGTCCGGTCACGTTTATGCATATGTGTGTTATTCTGCTACCTGTTTGGATCGTTACCCGTTTGGATAAGTAAAGTTTGTGTTGGAACCTTACTCTTCTGTGTCTTCGTCTGCTTGCCTGCACACACCATAACAATATTACAATAATTATACATAGAAAAGTATTTTATATTGTTGTGGTATCACTACAACAAAATGTATACAATAAAAAAAATATATTTAGGATGGAAAAATGTGAATATATACTATGCATATTTTTAACAGCTACATACTGTATGTATAGTACACAGACATTTTTCAGTATTTGAATTTTACGACTGATAAATGCTGATCAATCAGAGTAAAAATAAAAAATATCAAAACAAATCAGAATCAAAATAAAAAATAATTTAATAAAAAAATTACAAACAAATGTTTTGTATAAACTAAATGTGTGTGTGTGGAGGGAGGGAGGGGTTACCTTTAATAGGCCCAATGTGTACATATGCACGCATGTCTGTGTGTAAGAGGGAACGAGAGAGACTGAGAGAGAGGAGAAACGGGGGATGTGGGTTAATATGTGTGACTTGGTGACTGAGGATCATTACGAGATGAAAGGAATGATGTGCAGGGCCCATAATGAGACTGCAGTGTGATTAATACTGACACTGTGAGCTGTCTCTAATTACTCTAATTCAATCAGCCCTGTTCTACACACATTCACACACAGATAACACACTAACATAAGTGCACATCTACAATATCCTCTTGTCTCTCTCAAATACAGATGCACACTCTTAGACAGAGGCTGCTGCAGCCTGTTCTTTAAAATGGGAGATGAAGCTTCTGGAATGACCTCGACGGGCTGCGCAGAGACGCAGTCAACCATTTGAAACGGCATCCAAACAGTTAGTGAAAGAGAACAGAACTACAAATATAAACCGGCTGAGTTCACAAACCTTCCTAGAGTTGCTTTCGTATAAAGTTATTCTACAAGCAGAGGTCCAGATATACGAGTGAGTGAGTGTGTGTGTGTGATAACATTGGGAAACCCTGGTGTGGTGTGTGAGCGTTTTCCTTGACTCGCTGGTGAAAAATCAGTGTTTCTTTGAAGAGAAATCTCCATCCTGTCGTAATTAGCTGTGCTGCTTGACTGACGACCTCGTTAACGAGTGGCATCATGCGATTCAATTTCTCCATTTTTTTGTGCAGGAATCTGAAAGGATGTTGCTGCTAATTATCATAATTAAGACAGCTGATTTGTTCGCCTGTACACGGGGAAGGATGGGTTTAATTAACCAAACGGTTCTGGAGTAGATTTGGACTCGACACTGTTTACTCTGTGCTGTTTACACGACGAACGAGTCTGATAAAATGGTTTAAGTGTTTTTCTGCTCTCTCACTCCCACTGATATGCAAACATGCAGACACACGAGTTAAAGGATAATCCGTATTTGCTAAGAAACGGATACAAAGATAAATTCTCTGTCATTTTGTGGCCCCCGATTGAGTTGATAGATAAAAATCAGCAAGTCTTAAGGAATTTTGCCATCTTAAAAACAAGCAGGAAACAATTCACCCTGTTTCTAAAGGGATGATACAAAAAAAAGGTAATTATTTAATCGACCTCATGACATCATTTGACAATGACATCAAGCACCTTTCGCTCTTGCATGTAATCAGTTGTAACGGGGCAAATTCAGATTCAGAAGACTTGAATTATACCTCACCAATCATATGGACTTTATTTATTGTGCTTTTATGGTGTTGCCTTGTACTTTTTTGAGCCTTATTGCCCTTGGTCGCAATATGCTTTACTTTTATTGAAAATGAGCAGCATGGAAAATATTTCAAAGCATCTCTTTTTATGTTCCACTGAAGAAAAAACTCACACAGGTTGGAATGACATGAGGATGAGTAATTTTCTTTTATCAAGTTTAAATAAAAGTTTTAGTAATTTTGTTTTGTGCCATTTTGTTTTTATTCTATTTAGCTTTATTTTAGTCATTTTAGTACTTCAACAAATTTATTTTATTTCAGTTAGTTTCACTTTTTCTATCAAATATTTATATTTTATTTCATTTAATCCTTTTTCAATTAACGAAAATGATTTTTAATAGTTTTAGTTGAAAACTGCTTTTTTCCAAAAAATATCAATAATGGAAATATCTTTCCATATCAATAAGAAGCAGCAACACTGCTTCTTATTGATATTTATGGGTGAAGTTTAACCAGAACATTTTTATGACAACACAACAGCTTATAGTTGGGGTTTCCAATATATATAAAGTGGCAATGTTGGCCTGTATATATACAGTAGACATGCATACATATGTGTGTGTTCAAGGTGAGAACAGTTAGTAAGTGGGACGAGAAGCTTTAGACATTACCGGGTGAAAGGCTCTTTGTTGGACAGAGAAGAGGAAAGGGGTAGAGATGAAGGGGGGTTAGTCGAGCAGGATAATGCACTTCATTGTGTTTTGTGGAGGAATGTGCAGAGGTATGGTTCAAATCAATGCCCTGCACACTGCCATTGTCCCGCCCTTGCAGCCCCTCGCTACCTTGGCGACCCCCTGCCGGAATTAGCATGCTCCGCCCCTGAGCCTGCACTTGAAGGAAGAAAGCGATTAAACTGGACCTGAGGGTAATCTCTCCGGTTGTGTGTGTGACTGTGTGCTAGAGAGTACGAGGCTCGATGTATAACAAGGAGCAGACGTAAGATGGGGCCCAGCTCTAGTCTGCCATGACTTGGCCCTAATTAGAAGAGACACAAACGGTGGGGTAGTAAATTAGTACTGTAACCGTGCACAAGTCACTCCAAACCAGACGCACACACAAACGCAGTCATCAGAGAAGGACTTCGGGGTCAAAGGCCACTGACTAAAAGACGAAAAAAATGCCACAGGAGGCCCACAGTCGAACCTTAAAACAGACGGAGACACAATACACACATTCAGCTGTATCTGATCTATATCTATTCCCTGCCCTCTTTCCTAAATACCAGCTTTCACACACCAGGGCCAGAAGTATTCATTTATAAGTGCAGCCTAGGCCGCTGTGAGAGAGTTTCAGGGAAGTTATGCGTTATCATACTTACATTTGTTGATCTTGTATTTTTTATATCCAACATCAACATAATATTATGCAATGGTATTGATCCACTGGTTAGTTTTTAGGTTTATTTGTAGAATTATTCATTCATATGACTTGTGGCGAAGTTAGATGAATTCCATCAACTAGGAATTTATTTGGTAAAATGGTCAATGACTTTTTTAAATTAAAAAATATTAATTCAAAATGACATTAAAAATGCAATTAATTTATCCAATGACTTGAATATATCTCTTCTATAAAGAGCAAGCTTTTTATTTCCGATTTACACATTTATTTTGACTTTTTTATTCATAAATATCCTGTCTTGATATCAGAAAGAAGAAAAAAGGTCCAAATAAAATAATTAAATTATTCAAAAGAAAATATGATTAAGTACTTTGGAATAATCTTTAATTATAATTTCTCTATAAAAAATTAAACTGCTCGTGCTCATTAATATTTAAGTAACTTTTGTCCACCAAATCAAAACCATATGGTCGACTAACATGCAGGGGGAAAAAAAGAATAAAACTGGTAAAAATAGACAATAATAGAGAGGACCATAGTTTCTATGCATGTTTTCTTACCAAATAAAAAAATATCCACCTCAAGCAAGCAAGCATGCATGTTTTTATGCACATTTCGGAAATTGTATTCAGATGTGGCTCTCTTAAAATTGTATGTAATATCTCAAAATTTAAATACAAATATGTGGAAGGAAGCCCTAGCCCATCTATTGATGAAGATCTGTCAAATTTGTGAGAATGTGAGGTTGTTGTTTTTTTCGTGAGGGCAAATAAAATATGACCTACTGGTCTGACCAACCATCTGAATAAAACCTTACTGTTGAGCCCTGCACACACACACACACACACACACACACACCCACGCACGCACACATCTGTCTGTGTGATGTATCTGAATGTGTGTAAGTGGTGAGGTTGAGGGGAATGCAGGATTGACTATATTTAATTAGTGTCAGTAGATGTGTCCCGCTGGAGATCACTAATTAGACTTTTACATGCTGATGTAATTACCTGAGAGTGCTGAATATGTTTCATTTAATACAGCCCACCCCTTTCTAAACAGCCGTTCCACACAGGTAACATGCTCAACCTGTCTGTTTCTGAATACAGGGCCCTTTGATGTGGCTCCTTCGAGAGGCACTCAGCTGTGTCTAGCCACACGGCCTTGTAGAACACCACAATATTGAGGCCAGCCTTGTACAAACAAGACACTGTGGTACGGACGCATAACTGAGAACACATCCTGACTGTATACAGGCCTGTCTTTGTGACAGACTGGAAGGGCCTACAGCGCAGCTCTGCAAGGAGGCCCATCTCAGTCCCTCAGATAAAGAACCCTCATCCCCATCTCCACAAGAGGACTTATCTTGATCTCTAAATGTTAAAGTGATAGATGTTAAAGTCACTTTCAAACCAAGCAGCATGGCAAATCCATGTGACCAACATGAACCATTTACGAAATCTGTGTGGGGAAAGCTTTCATCCTCACATGAAATTTGCGATTGAGTGGATTCCTATTGAAATGACTGGATTTTGCCTGCGAAACACTAAATGTGACTGCACCTTAAGCGATTAACATCTAAAATTCTGGTCTGTTTATCACATAAAGCTATTGAGTGGTACTTTATCTACATTTATTTAATTTTTTTAAGTTTGACAGTCCCTGGCCACCATATTCTTTCACTGTATGGAGCAGAGCATAAACATTAATCAAAACAACTTCTTCTAAAAGAAGAAAGTCAAACGAGATATTATGGTGAGAAAATTATGACAGAATTTAAATTTAAGTAAACTATGCATCTACATCTCATAACAGGCTTCTTAGCAATGGCTTTAGCGTGCAGGAGGGACTCATTTTCTGAGACATAAATATTCAATTGAGACTGTTTTGTATGCGAGCACGACACCTCCATGCAATTCTGTTAATCTGCTTGGTGACAATGGCAATTGTGAAAGACACCTTTTGCATACAATTGAATTGAACCGAAATTGGAATGCCTTCCATTCGCATTGAGGATTTGGCGGCAAACCAAGCGAATCCCACACAGAAGAAAGTTTAGTGCTGAGACACCAGCCACAACTTGACATCTCACACCAGTCTGCCATTATTGCAGCACTTTTCACAGCGGTCGTGGGCCCTCGCGGCTCGTCGCTCGCTCAGACCACAGCAGTGCCCCGGCCCCTAACAGACACGGCGCGGCCATGCGGCGTAATTTAAAGGTTCGTTTTAATTGATTTCTTCCCAGAGAACATGTTTTCCGCCTCAATACAACCCTTTCTTTTCCTTGGCGTAACACACTCTCCGACTGGTTTTTGTTGTGTGCGTTTTTCCTCCCTCCACACCCCCCCTCCTTTCTTCCAGTTCAGTCGAAAGTGCATTAGCTTCCAAACCGAGTAATGCCGGTTCGATTGTGAATCGATTGTACTCACCTCCCCAACAGCCCCTCTGCTTGAGGGGAAGAAAGGCTAAAGGGAGGGAGAAGTGTTTGTAAACAATGCCATGACAACTGCTGCCTCTATGACATCGGAGCAGAACCCCCGAAAAATGTCAGTGCACTTTATGTGCACTAACCAACATGATAGGGTGTTGTGTATGGTTGTCAGTGTGTTGCTATATAGGCCTAGTTGCTAAGTGTTTTTTTAGCATGTTCCTAGGGTGTTTGCTTACTGGTTCAATTCAAAAGAGCATAATCCAGTGTTATGAAAAAACTAATAAAAACGAAAGAAAAAACATTTACGCTAAGTCGCTGACTGAAATAAAAATAAAAGTACGGGCAAAAACTGAAAGTAAAAAAAGTATAACTAAAAGACATTTTTGTGACTCCAAAGCTAACTGAAAATAAAATCTATTAATTTTAGTTTTTTATATTTTAGTGTACATTGTATATTATAAAACGTAACCTGTCTGCATTAAACATGAAAATGCAGATTAAATCAAATAAATAAATAATGTTTGTATTAAATATGAACTAAAGTTAACTTTGGCAGCCCTAAAATATTAAACTAAATATTAAATACTATTAACCAAACTAAAATAAACAACTAAAACTGAAACTAGAAAAATAAAAGCCAAAAAAGGGAAACCGGGAAAAGGGAAAACTACCCAAAAAATGGTAGAAAAAAAGAAAAAAACCCACAAAGAATCTAATAATAAATAAATAAATAAAATAAATCTGTAATAACACCCCCGAAACAATTAAATATGATATTCTTGACCTTTGAAATTCGTATGATCACCTAAGTAAAAACACAGCTCGCACTCCGCTTTATTTGATGACTTTTAATGTCCATACAACAAATTCTGTGGTACATTTAATGTGGTCATATGAACTTCAGGTTTAAAGGACCTTAAGTGTCTAGTGTGACTGTATTGTTAACGGAGAGGGAAAGGTACCGCGTCTGTCTCACAAACTACAATGTCCAATTCTCAGACTGCACAAACAAGCCATAAAAATACCAGAGGGACACACAAAATCCCCCAAGATCACCCCCCCCACACACACACACACCCCCGTCCTAAACCCCTCTCTCTCTCTCTCTCTCTCGTCTCTTTGTTACAAAGAATGCTATTCAGTACCCAGTGACTTCTCTTACACGGCAGAGGCCATCTTAATGAACAATAGCCTGCATGGAAACAAAAGGGAGATTATTAAGTTGGAAGATGAAGGGGGAGGCATGTGAGAACGAGAGAAAGTGACAGAGCGAGAGAGAGAGAAACGTGGCAGTTTCTATGGCCAGCTACACATCTGGTGGCCATGTGTGGCGTTGAGTGCTAATGATGGTCTTCCTGAACTCTCCACAATTAGCTGTGGCCCAGAGAGAGCTTCTCTCCACGGCCCAGCGAAGAAGGGGGGTGGCAGGGCTGCCGCCACTGTCCGTCTCTGGCCTTCAAAGAGCGGACACTTCCATTTCCACCATCAGTGGCTCAAAACTAACTAACAACCCATAAAAGTCTTTAACAGTCCTCTCCAGTGCTTTGAACAGACAACTAGTCATGATTCAAGCAGCCAGTGAAAAGTAGTAAGTAATAAAAAGTTTTAAAAGATGACAAAAACATTCCTTGCAACACAAGGAAGATTACGGCATCCGATTGCACGGACCCGCTCTTTGGATCTCGCTCAAAAGAAACCAATATCCATTACGCCGAAGGCAACACACATCCGTTATGAGCGTGGATGAAGACGTTAATTTGTCAACTTTACAAAAAGCATTGAGTCAATTTGTCTGGGTCTGTGTTCCAAATAACCGCGGTGAACTCGCCTGTGCGCTCGCAGGCACCTGGATTCATGAAGGGGGCGACAACTGGTCAAGGTTTCCATCCATTTCATTCAGGATGACACTCAATACAATTTCAGCAGTTTTGTATAAAAGTGTGGGAGGCTTTCTTCTCAGGAGATTGGCTCCAGATTTGAAACCATCATGGTGATACAAATAGAAGATGGAGAATAAAGCAAAGCAAATGAGACAGAAAGGGGCAGGGGGTTGGAGGGATGCGAGAAAAAAAAGAAGATAGATGTAGAAATGGTGAGAACTTTAACCTGTTCATCAAACTGCGCTGCAGAACATGATGCTTTTAACAAAGATTCCATTGATTTACGGTGGGCTCTGAGTCTGAGAACACAACAAAAATCTAAACATTCAAACAATAAGCACAGTGTTCACGTGACTCATTCGCACAGACATTCGAATGAAGCATAAGATGCTCTTTGGATCATTCTCAAATCACGTGGAATATACAAATTACATTATTTTCAAAAGTAGGTTTAGAAGTTCTCAAACTACATACAGTGTGCAGTTTCTGTCAGCATACACACCTTAGATTCCTGGCCCACGTATGTTTGTGTGCGTGTCTCTAAGTGTCTGAGAGCCACGGGAAACGAACGGGAAACGACTCCACCATTCAGTCATTTTCACTTTTCGTCTCTCGTTCTCCATTTTTCAGAGTGACTGCGTACAGAGGGAACAGCGTGAGATCAATATGGCTGAACTTCAGCCTTCGATCTCCTCAGTGCCATACCGTTACCACGGAGACAGCAGCTCTGGTCCCCAAGTGGCGGCAACCACTGGAGTGAATGGCTACATGTCCAGTGATCGAGGGTTTGTGCAGTTACTTTGCCCAAATCTTAAGGGCTTTAAATACGGTATCAATAGGGGTAAGAATACCACTGTATGCTAACAACCTTCTGATGTGTTAACGGAGCTAAATTCGGCTTTTATGAGTTCCTGTGGGAATTCCGACCTTTCAGCATTGGGGGTTTCCTCTGAGTAGACCCTCTAGTCTCACAAAGCTAGACTTTAGATAATTGAAGTGAAGTCTGGTTTACTTTGCAGCTCATTTTGGGCAAAATACAGCCTACATAGGCAGGAAAAGATCTATGTAAAGTGAACATCAACAGTTTGTTTCCACCCTGATGAACATTAGGACCAAAGCAGTCAAATGATGCATCTACAGTACCTAACGTCATATGTATTGCCCATTCAATATTCCTTTTGGTATTCATATTATTATTATTCTATCAATATACGAGTAAAAAATGTAACAAGCATTCAAGAACAGAACAGTCCTGTTCACAAGCCTGGCTGGACAATGAGCGTAATTTAATTTGTGACATCTTCACTGTCATCTTCGTGTGGAGATCAAATTTTCAAGCAAAAGGACCGCAGCGGAGCATCCACTTCCTCTGATGCCATGGCGACGAGCTGCCACGGTGACATGGAAATATGGGAGCATCACAACAGATTATTGAGACAGTTTGTAGAACAAATTTACTTTTCAACCTTTTTATCAGATTTAAAAATGCATTTTCACCAGCTTTTTAAAAAAGTTGTTATGGTTAGGAACAGTTTATAGGTGATAAAAAACTGGTCCCATAGCATGTGCAACGTGCAGACACGTCTGCATGTGCATGTGGATATCCTTTGAGTGTATTTACAGCACTTGCAATTAGGTAATAGAATTCAAACTTAATCACATGCTAAAATAAGCTACTTAGGCTAAAATGTGAAAGAAATGCATTATGATTCAGATTCTTCGCAAACCACAATAACTCTCTCATAATGCCTTTGTTTCAGTGAGAGGGTCAAGTTTTGCTGACATTGTGCTGAAAGGGAGAGTAAAACCTGAAATCAGTTTAATTAAACTAATAAATTAAAATTAATGCAATGAACTAATGGAATGTCTTAGTGAAAACCTAAAACGATTTGTGTGAGGTTTCGGTTTAGGGTTAGGAGCAGGATTAGGGAATAGAAAATATCATTAGCTCAATACAAGTCAATGGAAAGTCTATGACAGGAAAACAAACAATATGAGAGAGACAACTGTGTTGTGAACTTTGCACTTACAGACTCAATCGATGATATTTCCATTTCTCCACACACAAACCACACAGTTACACACTAGTATGTGAACACACAAACAGTTTCTGCTCATTTAAGCTTTACAATTTCAGGATAAAACAGCTGGAGTCACAGAACACAGCTACTGAGCGTCTAGCACATACACACACACTGTAAATGTATATATATTTATTGTATATGTGTGTGTATGTGTGTGTGTGTATAGTATAAATAAATATAAATATATATTAATATATATATATATTAGGGGTGTAACGGTTCACAAAATTCACGGTTCGGTTCAATACGATACACTGGTGTCACGGTTCGGTTCGGTTCGGTACGGTACGGTACGTTTCCGATACAGCAAAAAGAAAGAAATGCCAGAGAAATTTCCTTGATTTAATTTTTTTTATTATATTTTTCTTAAAACTAACATCATAAAGTATGATATTTTTTAACTTTGAGCAATGATGGAGCTATACTTGACTTTTCTTAGGAGCATATAAAACAAAACAGCTCCTTGGACAAAATTAAATGTAATATTGTAGTAGGTTTATTTTAGTTCAGATTAACATTTGAGGGCAGCAATTGTATTCATAATGTCAAAATAAAACCGACGTAATGTTACTTGAAAGCATTATAGCCTACTATTCCTGCCAAACTTCCATGGTTACAGTTAGTAGTGTTACTAAAGTAAATCCATGGTGAATATTGCTGATCTGTGGACACTGATAGTTCATTCATGGCACAATGTTTCTTCCTGGTTTCCACGTCAGCGCTGTTTGATCCGTTAATAACGGAGAAATGCGAATGTTTCTCACTAGATCTCGCAGCGATGTTATTATTTAAGTGGCGAAGTCAAATGCTTTCTTTACTGGATGTCTCAGCGCTGTGTAGTAACAGTGCTGCTTGAATAATATCGGCTCGCGCTGCATTGGCCCAGACTGATAAACGGTCCGTCAACCACACAATAAACGAGTAGCTCAGTTTCGTTCCGCTTACATTACATTTGCCATTTGATGTTGGGCAATGTTGTGGTCACGCCAGCGCCTCTCACATTATGAGCGCGCTTGCCACGCGCGACGCGCCTACATTTGAAATAACGAAGTTTTGGTCGGCAGGAAAAATGGTCCAACGAACCGTTCGGTTCAAAAATGCGTACCGAAAACCGAACCGAAAGCCTCGTACCGAACGGTTCAATACGAATACGTGTATCGTTACACCCCTAATATATATATATATATATGCTAAACAAGAATTAAAGACAAAACAAGGTTCTATATAAATGTCTTGAATAATTGCATAACACTTTCATGTTTAATGGTTTTTTCATGATAAAGTATGTTTACGAGCTGTTTAATTAATAAAACGTAAAACAATTAATTAAAACAAAAATAATTGTGACTAAATCCATACAATGATCTCATGATGGAAACCCCTATAGGGTTCTGTACTGTATGACGTGCCTGATAGAACCCTTTGAAAATCCCAGTGCTGTTAAATACAAGCAATCTTGGAAAGCAGCTCGACCAATACAATTAATGGGCAAGAACTAACTGTCATACAAAAACAACAATAACAATAACAACAACAACAACAACAGACGTCTAGGTGTGTTCTCATTTAAATAGCTAGGCAAAGTGTAGGTGCGTGCGTGAAAAGTGCCACTGCTCTCATTAAAGCATAATGCAGGACAACCACTACAGCAAGTGACAGTTGAAGAGGGAATCGTGCTCTTGATAAACATTACAGAGATAGAGAAAAGCACAGGCAAGACAGAGACAAAGTGACTGAGTGTAAACGTGTATGTGTGTGTGTGTGTGTGTGTGTGTGTGTGTGTGTGTGACCATGGTGATGGAACTGTAGATCCTCTTTGCTCTGGCACTAAAACAACCATCTGCTGAAGCTTTGTTTTTCAGACCTGCGACAACAACGAACCAGCTGTACACGTCTGCGGGCATGTGTGCCTGTTCCTGCGTGTGCGCGTGCAATATGAGCGAGGCGGAAAACAAGAACGGGAGCAGAAGAAATGAAAGAGACGAACACCTGTGAGCTGCCAACACGATTCACGGCGCGAGTCACCTCACGGTAATGAATACATTAGGAACGGAGTAGCGCGTCCCAGTCCACCAGAGGACTCTGAAATGACCAGTTAGCGGTCCCTCACACCGCATCTGACGTGCTGCTCGATTCAACCTGGTTGCCGTTTATTCCTCTCCGACATAACGGGTAACAAAAGCAAATTTAACCTTGAAGAATAAACAGCACGAGTTTGTATGTGGGCCGATCTTAAAAAGGC
Source organism: Gila orcuttii (assembly GCA_026230005.1). Classification (NCBI taxonomy): domain Eukaryota; kingdom Metazoa; phylum Chordata; class Actinopteri; order Cypriniformes; family Leuciscidae; genus Gila; species Gila orcuttii. Next base: position 15,358,019 of record JAPDVR010000006.1, read on the forward strand.
AATTAAGCATGATGGATGGTGCTTTAATCTGCGTGCAAAAATAATTGTCTTGTTTGTTTCATCTTCCGTCTTCATTATATCTAAAACTCAGCGAGGACAGAATGACAGAGCGGTGAAGTTATCAAGGAGAAGTGCTCTTTTACTGTTCAGACATACTGTATCAATATAGACAAACTGACAAAAATATCTCTTTGTGACATTTGTATTGGTCTATTGAAACCTGATGCATCAAAACAGGGAATTAATATTGTGATTGAAAGAAAATGAACTCTGAAAACATTTTATTTAAAAGAGAAAGAAAAGTACAAACTCATTTCAATCTATTCAATATCAAGGGACTCTTAAGGGAGTTAATAATATATTTTTGAGTAGTATATAACTCCAGGGCTCAAAGTTCATACCTTCTTCACAATGGGTCTGTTTACAGATTTCTATGAGTGACTCCAGAAGGTCATTCAGCACATTGGGCATCATTTCTAAAGCCTGTGTTTGAATAGTGTGACTTTCACAAAGTTGCTAATGGAAAAGTTTGAGCAACATTGAGTGACACCCAGCGTTTGTTGCTTTGGTTCTCTGGATATTTCAGACGTCTTACAATAGAAAAAGGCAGGTCAGCTCAAGTCCCCGCTCTGTGTCTCTAGTCTGAGGACAATGAAGGTCACATAAGGGCACATTCAAGCCTCTGACATGCTCACAGCACCTGATAGAAAACTGAAGAGTCAACTCGATGAAAGAAACTGAGAAAGGTCAGAAAGGCCATCTCTGATGTCTTAAACTCAGGACTGAGATAATGGTAAAATGCAAGATTCAGACAATTTCTAAAGCACTGATGAAGGTGAATGAAACATAACTGCTCAGTAACACCTGGCCAGGTGGTTTATTGAACAGCAGTAAGTTCTATAGATTTGTATCAAGATGAAAAGGATTTCCAAGTGAATCAAGATGGTAAAGTAAGAGAAGACTTGATTCTATCTATCGGAAATGTATTGGATTATGAAAAGTGGTTGAAGGGTTTAAATTAAGAGGGCTTGGTGACGTGAGCCAAAAAGGTAAAGTCGTTTAGAGGTGAAACAAGTTATTACATTTTGAAGGTTTGAGAAGACTTTAAAGATTGTTTCTCTTTAGAATAACGGTAACACTATTTTGACTTTAGATATCTTACTAACGATAAGTAACTTCACAACTACGTGTCAACTACTAGTTATTAGAGTACTAGTAGATTGTTTTTGCAAACACTTTACTTTGATGGTCCACCAAACAGACATTATACTGACTATAAGCAACTGCAACTACATGTCAACTTATTCTACTAACACATAAACCTAACCTAACAGTCTACTATTAGTCTAATGAGTTAGTTGACATGTAGTTGCAAAGTTACTTGTAGTTAGTATAATGTCTAAAGTGGACCATTGAAATAAAGTATAACTGGAATAACATTCAGCAATGAATCGTTTACAAAAGGACCAAAACTTTAAGACAAAGGACAGAAATGAAACTTTTTGGTGGGATTTGACAGCCCCCTCTTGTCAGCTGAGGTGGGTTGCACCCACAGAATTTGTGATGATAGGGGCGTCTACACTAAAAACTGGGCCGTCACATACAAAGACCATAGTCAGATCCCAGAAAGGAGAGAGAAAGCAAGGCAACAAATGGATGAATGACGCATATTGGAGCCCAGATGGGAGGATGAAGTGGCTAAGTAGAGGTAGAGAGAGAAAAAAAGAAAGAAAGAAGAATGCATCTCCTGTTCTTCATGGAGCGCCTCATACTTGTCCAAGAATAAACAGGAAATGCAGCTGCGTTTGGACCACTCCCCCCCTCTCCCTCTCCCTCTCCCAAAATACCCCACATTCCTAACGGTCTTCCATCATTCTCTATCCATCCGACCCAACTTATTCCGGCTCAAAGATGTGGAAAAGGGAAATTAAAAGAGAAGTTCTTCGAAACATCTTCCACCCCATTCCCCAGGACTCATTCTTTGCTCTGTAATGTGGTCTGATAGTTAGAAATCTGGACACGCAGTTGCGTTATTTGACTAATCCCTCTTTCTTGAGAGCAAGAAGAGGAGAATGGTGGCTTTGTGGCTGCAGACAATGTGGCAAAAAGAACTATACAGTACCAAATTGAGGTCGCCCAGAGACAATGGTTGTCCTTCAGCTTATATTCACAGACATCCCACAACTCTATCAAAAGTGTTTCTCCCCGTAAAGACTTTTGTATTTCTATCTTACATGGCAAACAATAGGAGCAAAACTCCTGAACAGAACCTGTGTCACTTCTTCTGACATGGTGGCTAGAGTTCTGGGATTGAAATCCGGGAGCAGGCTCTGGGTCAGTGGGGAACCCACAGTTCTTTTTGACACCTGCTTACAGAAAAGACACTAAAGCGCTTGGTTACAGATAGATATCAAACACAAATTCAACTTATCCTGGTTTAGTCCCACACAGAGGAACCACATGACTTTATTCTGCACCTGATGTTAATCTGCTCTGATAGAGTGCTGCTCTTCATTTGAAGCGTATTAGCTGCCCTCTTGGACACAAGGTCCAAACAAAACATGCATATGCATGCGGTCAGACCAATAGAAGGATTATGTCCATGAATACATTAGGGCTGGGACAGCATTTCTGCATACCAATGCGGACAGCTGACGTGCCCCTAGTCAAAGTGTCTGAGCTTCGTATGAATGTATACATCTGGACGGCCATATCATGTGATCTTATCACGTCTATAATAGCAGGGAAGATCGTTTGTTGGTTATTTTCCCACGCTATTCATATAGTAGCAATCACTCGCTTTCTTGGCTATAACAAAGAGAAGAGAAAATCATTTAGTGTAGAAAGATGTGGTGACAATAGAGAACGGAAAAACAGATAATAATGTGGGAGATTTACAGGAAGTGCAGGTGGCCGGCAATTCATACTAAAAATATTGGAGAAACACCTAATTGCCTTCACAACATTATATTATATTAAAATTTAAAATACGTAGAAAATTGTAAAATAAAATAACAGCTTTTCTAATTTTACAACAACAACAATTATTATTATTATTATTATTATCATCATCATTAAAATGGCATACAAATTCTAAATATGTTATACAATTGTATATATTAATATAACAATTTATGTAAATGCAAATGGATATTTTAATTTAATACTGTAATAATAAATTGATAAACAATAATATATGTAATCTTTTTTTAATAGCTACTAGCTTTGATCTGCTAAAACAAAAAAATCTAAATTTTGTCAACTATTAAGAGTACATTAGCATATAGATGACCTCAAAGCTACCAGAAATGGAAAAAAAGCCACAAAACTAAGTACTCTGACCTATCCTTCTCCTTAAAAAAAAAACAAAAAAACATTCAAAGACCTCATAGTCAGCATGACAGCTCCTATCATGCTACATCAAGCTGAAATGCAATCCCACAATCCACTGGGCCATGTGCTAACCACGCAGGCAAATCTCCCTCTCATAGGTGAGCTGACCCCACTGTGAGGAGATGAATGTGGGGTGTGTTCGCCCTCCTCTGTGGAGCTGAACTGTGCTTCTGCGCTAATAGAGATCTAAGCTCAGGAGACACAGGTGATTACCTACACTCTCAGGGGTCATGCCGGGGTCGTGAGCATAGCGACACAACGCTGTCAGACAGACTAGCCGGGTAGCTTTGTAATTACCCATGAGGCTACAGCAATGGCGGAGATGCTGCGTTGAGGGATGTTGAAAGCAGCATCCAGCGACCTCTCTGATTGGGGTTAACAAGGGGCTGATTTGCATATAGGGAGTGGTTTGATTAGTAGTTTTGTGTGCATGCACAGATTCTTGGAAACAAGAGGGCGTCAGTGAAATAAACCAGCAATTGTGAAATTGTGTCTGGTAGCATTGTGTCAGGTCTAGGCTTTGAGGAGGCCATTAAAGTTCTTTATACACAGGGCCATTGACCCTGACAGAAAAGACCCTTCCAAAACTGTTGCCGCAAACAGTCCTCTAGGACAGTGTTTCTCAACCGGGGGTACGCGGACCCCTAGTGGTCCGTGGCATAATTGCAGGGGGTCCGAAAAACCATTTAAAAATATATATTTTTAAAAATCCTAAATTTATTTTTTATCTTTATTGTTTACTTTAGTATTACTAAAACCAGAATCAAGGTTGAAATTAGTGATGCACTATTAATCATATCGCAATCGTAATCGCGATGTCAAGCCTCTGCGATTATATGATGCAAGATGCCGCGATTTTATATGAAATAAACAAATTAGGGCTGTTAATGCAGCACCTGTTATTTTTTTGTCATCCTTTGGCTAGTGTTACATGATCCCGCTCTTATTCGTGCGAATGCCTTTAAAGCATTCTTGCACGAAAAGTCAAAAGAGAGCGTGCTGCCTGTGAATGTGTTGACTCACAGAAAGACGCGCGCCAGTATCATGCGCATTATCGCATAAACAGACCGCGCGCCAGAATACAGTTCTCTTTCGCGCTTGAACGAACAACACACACAGTTATGCCAAAATATTGTTTTGTCGAGTATCTTCATAACATAAGACCAGACTTATGATGGACGTAAAGAGTTTTGAGAGAAATCCGCGTCTCAACAGCGGCTGCTCTTAAAGCGCCAGCATCCAATAAAGCTTTCTGTCAGTAAAGTTAATAAAAGAACAAATTGAACAGAGAAAATTACTCGGTGCTCTTGACTAAAGAACTTTTGTAGCTTTAATAAGGATTAGGGCCTAGTCTATATATAATTTATAATTTATGCAGACTAATTTGATAACTTTATTCAATTTTTGTATATTTCCTACCTGTCAGACAGGAAAGGCACAGGTAAATATGACATTTATTATGGGTTTTAAAAAAAAATTAGAGCTTTCACTTGTAATGACATTTTTATCCAGGCATCAATGGTTTATTGATCATTAAAGGTGTTATCAATAATTTAGTTGTTGTTGCTCGTTTGAGTGGAGAAATACACATTAATATACAGAAGTATCACTAATCTGAGTGTGTATTTTGCTTTAGAACTAAGCAAGTTGACTCATGAAACCTTTTGTTTATTATATCGCATATTGCAATCGCAATATTGACCTCAATAATCGCAATATGACATTTTCCCCAAATCGTGCAGCCCTAGTTGAAATTACAAAATTATTTTAAATGACCTCATGTGCGTTTTTATTTTTACCGCGATATGCCGCCATTTTACTCAATCCAGTACGTTTACAGCGCATTGATTTCAGTCAGAGAACTGTCGCATAGGGGAGAGAAAGTAACAGTCAAATGGACGTTGTTAAAATATTAATCTCAAATTGGACATTAATGGACATGTGATGTTTTACAGAATGCAGTAGAATATTGTTCTGAAATTGACAATGTTGTTGTGATTGATTGTGTAATTGTTGTGCCATTTCAATGCAATCAAATTAAATTCTAGTTGCCAGTCATTAAAAAAAATATTAATTACTTAACTTGCATTCACCGATATTGCATTCATAGCATTTAACTGTGAAAATCATTGTGATTGGAAAGAAAACAGTGGATGGCGGGTGAGAACAGGGGTAGGGGGGTCCATGAGGCTGGTTTCAGATATTATGGGGGTCCAATACTCCAATAAGGTTGAGAAACACTGCTCTAGGATGTCAATGTATGATGCAGCATTAAAATTGGTCTTCTTTTAATTAAAAAGGCCAACCCAACGCAAGTCTGACTACTTAAGCAAAATGCAAATTACAAAACTGAGGGTTGTTGCCCTTTGAGTGCAACAAAACGACTGCAATCTAATTTGTAACAGTTTTAAAGGGGACCTATTATGCAAAATTCACTTTTACACTGTTTTTGAACATAACTATGTGTCCGCAGTGTGTGAACACAACCACACTATTATGGTAAAAATACATCCACTCCATTTGTTATTTTCCCCATAAATCAGAAATGGTGTCTCAAAATGAGCCATTCAGGAATGCATCCATTGTGATGTCTGACCACAGAATCTGGCCTATTAGCTTAGCTCCTCCCCTGATTGAGCTGTACACAGTCTGCCATGTTTATCTCCTCGCTAGAGCATTTAATAGTAGCATTCAAGAAATGAATTCTTATTAAAGCTACTAAAGTTATTTAGTCAAGAACAGTGAGTGATTTTCTGTTTTTCTTTTGTTGTTCAATTCACATTAACAGCATAGACAACAGCAGGTACTGTATATTAGGCTGCTGCCGTTTTAACACAGATCTAATATAGACATGTGATTTTTTCCCCAGCTGTTTACGTTCACAGACATAACCAACTGAACTTTGTGTGCATTTCACAGTTTAAGCACTATAAGACCCGCAAGAGAACACAAAGTACAGGCCTTCTGTGCGTGTACTTCGGCTGTGTTTACTAAGAAAACCGCATATTAGTAGTTTAAACTGATTTGGCTCTAAAACATGCAAATAATAAACTTTCATGATGCCAAAGGATTGTAGCCACGTGAGCTGAACCATACAGATTTTAATAAATGAACAAACTGTTTTGTTTTGTTTGTTGTTGGCAGAGTATCTGAGGCACAAGCTGTAAAGGCTCCGCCCTCTTCTGGATAGGGAGCAGCAGCTCATTTGCATTTAAGGATACACATATGAAAACAGCATGTTTTTGCTTCAACCCAAAAAGGGGCATTTACAGCATGGCATAATAAATGATCAGTGGGGGTAATTTGAACTGAAACAGATACAATCTGAGGACACCTGAGATCTTTTTAAAAGAGGCATAATAGGTCCCCTTTAAAATCTGATTAGAAATGCGATTTGAAATCTAAGATAAAACCTGTATCAAAATCTAGGACAGTATCTACAATAAGGGAGGAGTATGATCTTGTAATTGATGCAGCTGGACTGAGATTAGTGTAAAGTGGTCACTAACATGACAAACACAAACTGGGTTTCAGTCTAGTAGAGTGTGGTGGAATTAGAAAAGTAATGCATAACTTTCCTCAACAAGCTTCACTATTTGAGATGTCATTCATGTCTGTAACACAAACGGATGCACTACATTGTTGTCTGATCAGCATGACAGCATTCTTTGTCATTGTCAATCAAAAACAGAGTGGTGGTATGTTGCCCAACTCCTTACTCCAGGTGAATAAATGTTTTATCCTCTCCATCTATAGACAGAGGACAATCAGAGCAGCTCTGAGTGCTTATGAGAGCTCAACTTGTTATCTCAGAGTGAGTAAGTCACGGAGAGTGAAAGACAATGGAGCCATCAGCTAACACACTCTGACAGGCCACCCTTCAGAAGGGTTAATAGACTCCAACCTAGTGTTTTAAAGTGTGTGTGTGACAGAGAGATATTGAGAGAGCGAGAGAGACATGGTCATCAAAACGGACATCTTATGAACTGACACCTGCATTTCATCACTACAAACACACACACCATAATGTATTATTCACTGCGGTGACCACTAGGGTGGCATTCCCCTGACGGTCCCCAACCGCAGGGATGAGAGGATTAAACATTTAACAGCGCATGACAAAATGGAACAGAATGAATAAATAAACTGAAATGGCCCCTGGATGCACAGTCAGCATGTGCCACGCACATACACCTATTCATGCCACACAACTACAGTGCTGAAACTAAAGTGACCCATAATGTCATACCGATAGCAACAGAAACAACAGCTATAACAGTTTTTCTCTCTTTTCAAAATGCAATAGGGTAAAATATGTGTGATCATTATTTAGCTATGAGACCTAGTGGTGTGGTCAAGCTTTGCTGTGAATACTAAATGGCAGATGACCTTGAATGGGGCAGACCTGCTAGCAATTGATGTTCATCAGACAGGGCAACAGAACTCGCTACAGACTGAGACCTCACCCATAACTGTGTCCGAAACGTCCATTTCATCTTCCACCAATCACGTACTTCTCTGAAGGGAACCAATTAGACTGAACATGTGGCTATCCTACATTAAGACGTGTTACAAGAGTGCTTAAGAGACAATACAATATTTGAACCAGGCAAATGTTTACAGTAGGGATGAACCAATATTAAAATTCTGACGACAAGCTGATGATTATTCATGTTAAGGCCAATAACTGAAAAATGGCCAATGTTAAAATTCTACATTATTTTGTCTAAATAAATAAAATATAAAACAATAAATCATTTTAAATGCTACAAATACATTTTCATAGTTAAGTGAGAATTACATAGCAGCAAAGGCCATCTACATTTAAAAAAATAGTCAAATATGAGCAAGCACAATTAAATATCCAATATTGACCTTTACCAACCAACCAACCAAACAAAACACATGCATATTGGTGTTAGGTCACACCACAGATAATGTGGTGGGGGTGGGGTAGGAAGTACGCTAAATACAATTAATACAATAAAATACAAGATAATGTATTTACCATGTATTTTTGTTGCTGGCGACAAAAGCTGTGTGTCCAATTGAACTCTACACATTATTTATGCAAATTCCACTGTCAAGAAACCAGCCAAATTAAGAAGAGTCCAACACAAACAGGTTGTGTGACATTCCTGAATAGAGAAAACTGGAATATTAAAAGGTTTCACTGTTTGATTTTAAGAAAATGTTTACAATTTTTGTAAAGTTCTGGGTTTCCACTTGACACCCGATGGAAAATCTGGGTCCTGAAGCAAAACCAGTGGACAACCACTGCTTTATGGCATCTTATACATTTTGTGTGCAGTTACTGTAGGTGTGTAGGAGTCTGTTAGTTCGGATGGGTGTAGTTGTGTGTTAGCTTTCAGTGTGCGTGTATGTTGATCCGTAGGTGTGTGTTTGTGGGTGTATGTAATTGCGTGTCTTTGTGTCTGTGTGTGCGTGTGGGTGTGCGTCCATAATTGTGTGTGTCTTCCTTATCTGTTCTCCTCTCCTTTAGTTCATTGGCAGACTAGCTGAGCTCAAACTGTTCAGCTGCGACTGGTCCAAGCCCAGTAATTACAGCTTGTCAGAAAGAATTAATTTTCTCATTTCTCATAAAGATGTGTAAAAATTACCATGTTATTATACACCGACACTCTCCAGGGGCACACACCAAATTTAATTTAGAATTCTTCCCGCACATTAAATTAAATCCATAAATAAGAGTTTAGGCATTGGTAGGGAAGCATATGTTCGTTAGGCCAAGCAGGCTGCTTGGGCCTGCGCTAATGTCTATTGTAATGTTTTAATAGCTTGTGCCTTCTAAGCACCAATAAATTTATATGATCACAACAGGCGACGTCGAGCGCACAGCCAATTAGGAGTGCCGACGCCGCCACTGCTGCTGCTGCCCTCAGGAGGAAAGAGAGGTGGGAAAACTGGAGGAGAGAGAGAAACAGACAGACACAACTGGCTGGATCTCTTATACTGTACATTTAAATAAAATATAGAAATATGTATACATACATTTCAAGTTTTTGATATGATGTTTTGGAAATATTTGGATGGATGGATGGATGGATGGATGGACGGACGGACAGATAGACAGACTAGGGTGAGGTAGAGGCATATGAAAAATTGACAAAATTGGAACATGCTTTGTTCAAACTGCTCTAAGAAATCTCCCATCTTTTTCATATTATTGAATATTTTAGGCAAATTTAAGTATGCTTATAGCTAACAATTATAGTGTAGATAAAAGCTAAAAGAGTTTTACTAAGTTTAAATCCATTCAACAGACTTCCCAAAAAAACACAGAAAAAACCCTGCTCCGTCTGGGCCTATATGTCATCAAAATAAAATCATTAGAATCATTTTGGCAGGTATATGGTCTATGCCAGAAAACAAAAGTCAAGCAGCTTGATAAAAGTTTGCAGTTGTCAACTGAACAATGTTTTGTAAGTGGGTAGAGGCTCCAGAGTCATTAGGGACTGGGGACAGAGCCATGATTTCTGGATCAGAGCGCATCATGTCATCGTCTATATCAGGCATCTACAAATGAAACGCAACATCAATCAGACAACTATTTATAGTGCAGATAAAAGAGAAATCTAACACTAATAAACGTGTTTGTTGCCTGCACAAACTCCATGTACTTTACAGGGATGCCCACAGAGAGAAATAAAGAGATCCAGTGAGGAGGTGGAGACAGTAAAAGAGACACACAGAAAGAGGGAGAGGATGGTTGGTTGGAGATGAAGGCATAGGAATGGTGGATCTCGCTGCGAGGGGGCACAGGATGGCGGTCTCCCACTGGCACGCCGCATAGACAGTAGGAAGTCATACGCAGACTCACACACAGTGGGCAGTGCCACAGTCAGAAAGACGGAAATAGACAGAACTCACACATACCGCCAACTGAGTCTCATAGGCTTCATGAAATATGACTACAAGCTGCGAGACAGTGGCCACTCTGACACACTCAAGCCCGTCTGTGATACGGTCCCACATACATAGACATGTATAGCACACATACATGACAAAGACGCCCACCAACAGCCCCAAACACAGATGAACAGACGCACAGCCCCTTCTCCAGAATCCATTCATGCACGCACACACGCACAAACAAAACCAGCCCCCTGATGGCACTCATAGGTGAGTTGAAGTGTGAACACTGGGGCTGAGGAACATATGTTGTCCAAAGAGCCAGGAGGCAACGTTTATTACATGATCAGAGCTTTCAGAGTTCATTATTGAATTATGTGTGCCACCATAAAAGCATTTGGATACACACCACACTTACTTCTTTAACGTGTAGTCGAGAAATACAGATTTTTTTTCTGCTTCCTGAAAGCAAATACAGTGTATAAATGGCTACTTGTACAGTATATCGTCAAAATTTCTTTACATCAAGTCGTGTGTGACATTTTTTTCTTTCTTTTTTTCCATTTGCATGTTTGGATTGCAGTATATAAGAAAATAAGAAAAACAACTTATAAAAACGTATATAGTTATAAAGTTATAAATTATAAACTATAAGTTATATAGTTATAAAACATTTAAAATAATTCATAAAATCTAACTGATAATTGTATTAAATACAATTTAATACTGATTAAATAGTACATTTAAGGAACAGTAAGATTTTACTAATACAATAAACTGCAAAAAACTAAATATTTTGTGTCCGCCAAGCTCAAGTGGCACAGGGCGACAAGGTGAATATATACATTTTTAAGAATCAGTCAGTGGTAAAACCTACATAGATTATCAACCACCATTAATAATGGTTACGACCATTTACTAGATTTGGAACACTGTACACCCTCACATCAGCAGACAATCACAAGACGACACCAGACATTACTGTTTTGCTTTACTTGTCAAAGAGTAACAGGCTATGAGGATACATAATGTCTGTAACAATGACCAAAAAATGAAAGCACTGGGAACGTTTATAAGAGCCTTAAAGATGCACATATTACATACCAGTCAGTTGTGTTGAGGTTTCTTGTGGTGAAAAAGTTGTTGTTGTTGTATCTGCTTCTACCTGAACAAAACGAACACAAAAAGAACAAGTTAGAAACTTCACTCAGGCTCTCCAGCCCTCTCAAAACTGAAGCATTTTTCTGCTTGAAGAGGTTTGTTTGATGGTGGAACAAAAGTATTAAACTTTGTTCTGCCAAGCTGAGTGTTGCCTTGAAACTATAATTTTGCTTTGTTTTATGTTCTCCCCCAACGGGAGAACTTCTGGACCTCAAAGACGGACATTGTGTAGACTTTTCTGTCCATAAACAACTTGAAACACTCTTAATCCACTTCACAGAACTTATCATTGCATCTGTAAATTGTACAGTACTTAAAATGTCACGTCTAGAGTTTATGAGTGTAAGCATGCAGAATAGAGAGGATTCTCTCAGCTTTATCAGAACTCTTGGCAAGCTCCGATTCTCCTCAACAAACCCGGCGCTAAGTCTTATATCATCCTTCTTAGAACTGAATTGGTAAACCATGTCATTTGTGAGTAGTTTTGGAAGATTTAGACCACTGTCCCCTTGCTAACAGATCAAACCAGATGAGATTTAGGAGACACAGTTGTATATGTCTTCACTGGAACATTGCAGGGACGTGCTGGAGAGACATAGTTGTATAGTCTAAGAGAACATTGGGATCTTTCATTACATGAGCTGAGTCTCATTGTAAGTTTCTAATCTTGCACGCTCCCGTATATAATCCGCAGAGAAAACTTGGATGTCATCATCCAAGTTTAGCGTGCAGCGTGAAGTCCTCAGTGAGGTGGAAATGGAACATGATTGAACGGCTAAATCTCGGATGAAAATACATGGAACTCTTTTAGGTCGATTACGTAACCAAGAGTCTTGCGAATTGGGGCCATTGGTTCTCAGACCGGGCCACCCTGGTGCTATACCCGAGGGGGGAGGGTTTACACTCAGAGGATTGTGGAGATGTCTGTACAACACATATAGATGAATTTGGGCCCACAATAGAACAATAGACAGCAGGATTCGAGATCATTTTCAACACTGTAACTACTGTATGTGTGGTTGTGTCTGTATGATGGGTGTGACTATACTATATAAGCATTATAATCATTTTAGAAGGTTTTTAGGATCATAAATTAATTTATAATATATTCAAATAATATAATAAAAAATATAGTCATTATAAATGTTCATATAATATATATATATATATAAATATATATATATATATATATATATATATATACATATACATATACATATACATATATCTATATATACACTATATTTATTATTTGAATATTATATATATAAAAGAAAATTATGTGTAAGCCTGCATGTATAATATGACTAATTACATGCTATATTATCATTATCATTGAAGCATTATCATCACAGAAGATTTTTAAGATTAAGAACTAATTCACAGAAGTGTGTCCAAACTTTTGGCTGGTAGTGTAAATACGTGGATGAGTACATTAGACACAAACACTTAATATAAATCTATAATGGCTGTGCTTGGAGCTAGGTAGGAGTATGTGCATGTTTATCTGTGTGTATGTGTATATCTATCCTACAAACGTATGAGTGTCAGTGCAGGGCCCCTGCTTAAAGCGCGGTCTTATTTACTCCTGTCAGCCCATAAAGCCAGCCTGAGTGCCACGCAGATTGAAATCCCCTTTTGTGTGCTAGTCTTCAGTGATGTGGCTTTTCTCTCGGCCTCGTCTCATGATGGAAGCCTGTACTGTTAATCTGAGAGTGTCCACTGAAAGGATGAAATGAGTTCCTGGGCTGAATGCACTCTTTAACTCATCTGTCTTGGTCTATTCAGACGTGGGGCGTGAGAGCTGGCGGCTAACACCTCCACAACAATACACGGCAAAGCAATGCAAACCTTCCTTACACAAACTACTCTGTCTCTAGGAGACTCGTTTTTCCCACATTATCTTACTAACAAAATAGTGGTAACCTAATTTAAGACGAAATATTGTTAAACCATTAATTAGAGCATCTTTCTGTATTACAAAGGTGAAATAATAAGGTACAGGTACAAAAATAAAGGAACCCTAAAGGAAAACTGTTTGCACTTTCCCTTTCTGTCAGTGTACTGAAATTAATGTATCATGGTACATAAAAAAAAAAAGAAAAAAAAAATTTTGTATTTTTTTAAGTGTATACTTGATATAAAGGTCAAGCATCAACAGTATATGAGCCTCAAATGGCTGTTAATAATATTGATAACTTTACAATTTCAAAGAAGATTTTTGGTGAAACTGGTCTTTTAGTTCTTTATGACTTTCATAGGAGTATCTGGAAGTAGGAGTATCTGCTTTTTAAGTTAGCATACAGTTACTTCCGTATTAAAATGCTTCTCTGAATTAAAAAAGAAAATCCATAAACAGCAGTAAAAATGGTTAAGGTCACGGACTAGCATTTAGCACATGTGCTTCAACATGTAGCGCTTTAGTGCTCATCATTTTCTGTCACTGCTACAGTTACATTTCTGTAGCATGTGTGTTAACGGCTAAGCTTTATCATCTTCAACTTACATCCCAAATTTATGTATGACGATTTAGGTATGATACAATACAAAATTCAGATTAGCGAACATCCAGTACAAATGATTAGCAAAATTAGCTCAAAGTCTGACTAGAAACCTGGTCAAGCTCAGAAGCCATGCGTATCGATGGTCTCTATTAGAGACAGAAGAAGAATAAGATCTCATTGTTGTTGGGGTGGAATTCCCCTCTGAGGAGAGAAAAGTCGGGTCCTTTGTTCTCTGGCCTGTGTGACAGAACGCTTACATAATGCAGTCATAGAAAATGGGTACTATGTCAGGCTGCAAAGCAAAGTGGGCCTGTGGTCTGTTTATTTGTTGAAATGGAAGGATGGAAAGATGAAGGAATTGAGTTGAAGACAGAAGAGATCATATGACTGTTGTCTTACATAAATTTACTGAAAATGTCTATTCTGACTAAACCCAACTGTGATACTTTTATTCTCATATATTTATATTTTTATTTTTTATTCTTATAATTTGTAGTATTATGTTTCTTGTTGTATTTGTATTTGTATATGTCCACTGGAAGCCTCAGTACCAAAAACAAATTCCTTGTGTGTGCAAGCACACTTGGCAATAAAGCTCTTTCTGATTCTGATAAGGTCCAGAATGGTTGTGTGAAATGGAGCATGATGGCTCTTCCACGCAGATAAAGAGATCAGGAAACATGACAGGAGAGGGTTGTACTAAGCGACACTAAACAGTTTTGCTATTTGGACAAAGTCATCCATTAAAGATGCTAATTACTTGAAGGACTGTTTGCTGGACTAAATAAGGGGGTTTCCTTGTTCACACAGCTATTTTAATCGCTGGAGGTCAAAGGTCGCAGTACTGTGGTTGTTAGACGGGCTGTGTAAATGGCTTTAGAGTTTGAAAATCGGATCACAAATTACAAATATTGGCCATAAAATTAAGATGTTCTATTTTGACAATCAATCAGTTTTCTCAAAAGGTCCCTGTTCAGGCTAAACTAAAACTGGTCCACTAGACCAGTTCTCAAACTCTTTGACTTCACTACCTTCAAAAAGTTTGACCTCAAAATAATTTACAGCCCAATGCCTTTTCCAGTTTACTGGAAAATAAGGAATTTTAACCCTCTGGGGACCAAAAACGCGCCCCCGCGTTTTGCTCGTTTTTTTTTTTTAGCATTGTAAAATAAACTCAAAATGCGCTGTTAATTTTTATCTTTCATTTTCGTGTTATACATCAATCGATCCTGTTCAGTTTCTATTTTTTTCTGTATACTCACAATAAAAATAAAGTGTTTTGCTTTTTGCCAAATAAAGAAAAATTAACATGATGCGAGTTCTGCACTCTCTCTGTCAGTGAACTCCAATTTGAAACGCATTCGAAAATGATCTGGAACTCCACGAAAATTCAGTCAAACAGGCAAACATACCCACGGGCATAAAGCTTGAGATCGCATATTTTAAATTAAGTAATTTATATAAAAATCAAATATTCTCAGCTTCTGTAATCTGTATAAAAAGAGAGCGATTCCAGTCGAGCTCATTACGAGCTCATTAACTTTAATTCGTTCACGCCTACTCACGGAGCGCGCTATTCATTGTGCTTTGCAAAGGACAGCTTGGTAAAAGGCAGGACACACCTTGGAAATGCCCCCGTCCCACCCACTTTTTAAAACGAAGAAAATGTACTCCACGCTCCTTGTTTAGCAAAGAGCGTGTTTAGCAAGTTGTATGTACAATAACATTACGATGTCCAGCAATCGATTTAAATAGTACATTTTGTTTTGTAATTTCACCGGAACGAATAGAGAGTCTCCACAATGGATTGAAGCGCGCGTCCGAGTGAAGACTGTGCGCGAGCCACTAGAGAACACAGTATCCGCGCCACTGATCACAGCGGCAGCGAGCACTTTGATCACTTTATTTAAAAAACACCACATTTCAGCGCTAGATTGCCTCTTATTTAACAAACGAATTAAATGAATGCTCTGCTAGTTAACTTGAGATGTTTTATTTATTTGTATCGGTACATTCGTGCCGCGAGATGTTTCAAAAGTGGTGGTGACAATATCGACCTTAGTAAAAAGTGGTGGCGCGAATTACGCCTATGCAGGCATGTAATGTTCACTTGTGTCTTCAGTTGAACAGGAACTGTTTTCAAAAATGGCACCAAGACATGTAACTGTATTCTCAAAACAATCGGATTGCTTTGATTTCACTACTTATATCCAACTTTCCGAACTTCCGCTACTAGCCTTAGCCAGCTAGCATAGCAGGCGTGGTCTGTTTTACAAAGTATAAATTAATGTTTTGTTTTATGTGAACGATTAGGCAGGATGATTTTCACATCATTTTGAAGCCAGAACTCGAAGCGACAACATCCATTAGTCAAAAGTCTTGTGGACACATATTTAGTATGTGTTTTGTGGTCTTATTTCAGCAACTTTAGTTATTTTTTTCAATAACCACGCATAGACATTATTCTCTTAAAAATACAAACATGTACATACATGTTGCTCACATATTATGGTAGCCCCGTTTGTGCTATATAGAGTGAATTTACACCTTTGCCATTAACATGTTTATAAATAACTGAAAAAAGCACAAATGTCAGGGCATGTCAAAACATCTCAAGGACCCTAAAAACACCTTGGTCCCCAGAGGGTTAAAAATATAGAGCTAAATGTAAAATGTATATTCATTTTTGAAAATGCCCATGGATTTTTATGATTTTTTAAATTTTCATTATTTTTCCTGGTCTAAAAATCTAATTTTTTTCCCTTTTTTTTTCACACTTTACAGTACATCCAAGTTCCCTTTCGAGAACGTTCACTTCGTATTGCGTAGCAAATATGCAGTGGGGAAACTCCTTTTCCTCGAAATATTGAAGCAATAATTTAAAATGCAGTGCAGCTTGTACAGCAAAACACAGCAGAGCGTCTAGCTCGCTCATTGGCTGTGCTGCGGCAACTGCACATCCAACGGCCAAGCGTCTCAGACGCATGAACCAATCAACTGACTTAGCGCCAAGTACGTCAGAGCGTGCCTAAATAGGCGTGGCCTTAGCCTATAAATATCGCTCATTTCGGCCAATATATCAGATTTACTCAACTTCAGCGACACTACACACGTCCCTGATTCCTCACGAAGCTATTCACCGTCGAAAAGCCAATTCAGCTAGAGTAAGCCGTGAAACAGCAGACAGCGTTTTCAACTCACCCGGAAGTGCTCCTCTTCTGTCGCTGCTCTCTTGTTGCCATCCGGCGAGACATCGCTATATCCTTTACTGCTGCTGTTGTGCTCGCACTCAGCTTTTGTAAAAGAGGAATTTTCAAGGCTTTGTTTCAAATGCCTTTGTCTTCATGCAGATCAATTCCGCACGAGGACATACGGGCACGCGGAGTGCGCCAGATGCCTGGAGCCTATCCACGCTGAAGCTGCACTCTCAGAAGCTGTCCTCAATGCGAGGTCCTTCCCATTGCAACTCTGCGGAGGCGGGTAGCTCTCTTCTGAGACAGCGCCTCCGGCCTTCCTATTCTTCCTTTCCCGGCGCTACTTCAGCCGTGGAAAAAGAAGTGCCGCAGCCAACGACAGCCCGAACCGAAGGAGTTTAGCGAGCACACGCCGGCCGCGTACCCACGTGGTTCGCTCTCTCCTTCTCAACCCTCTCCGGTACTGTTCACTTAGGCGGACCAGCGCCCCTCCCCACGTGCGACGGGCCTCATCTCCTTTGGCGGGTCGGATGACGGACATGACAGCCTCTCCATTGCTGCGTCTGAGGAATGGCTGGGCTCGACTGACCCTGCCCTTTCGCAGTCATGTGAAGCTAGCGTGACGGCTACCGCTACCAGGAATTCGGACGCCGAGATGCTGCGCATCCTCACTGCGGCAGTTGCAGACCTCGGTCTCGACTAGACTTCGCCCGATGATCCGCCGAGGAGTCGTTTGGATGGATGGTTTCTGCCAGGGCGCCAGCAGGCCCCCCTCCACAGACCAGCGCCTTTCTTCCCTGAGGTTCATGACGAACTCACTAAGTCATGGTGCGCTCCATATTCGGCCCGCACGAGCTTGTCCACTTCCGCCACGCTTTACTCTGTTGACGGCGCGGCAGAAAAGGGATATGAGAAGTTGACGCCGCTCGAGGAAGCTGTCGCCACCCATCTGTGTCCACCCACCACTGCTGGCTGGAGATCGAGGGTGGTGCACCCTTCTAAGCCTTGCCGAAGTACCTCAGCCCTCGCTGGACGCGCTTTTGCCGATTCCGGTCAGGTCACGTCGGCTTTGCACACCATGGCGGTGCTTCAAGTGTTTCAGGCCAAACTTCTCCAAACAATGGACGAGTCTGGCTCGAACCCTGTGACATTCCATGACCTGGGCAGTTCCACAGACTTAACACTGCACGCTACGAAGGCTACTGCGCAGGCCATCGGCAGAGGTATGGCTAACCTCGCCGTGCTCGAGCGCCACCTCTGGTTAAACCTGAAAAGTGAAGCCAAAGCGTCTCGATCGCCCCCCGGTGACTGGTCCTAGTATAGGTCATAAACCCCGCCTCCCCATGTTATTCAACGGGAAGTGAGACCAACTAAACAATTAAATTACACTTCACATATCTTTTTTCCAAAGATAGTTTGTCATTTACTGTAGTTTTGATCACGCTGATGTAATTTCAAGTGTTTGTTTTTAAAATAAGTTTGTTTTTAGTTATTTGATAGTATAAAAACGGTGGTGTGACGTCATGATTGACAGGTTCTCTGAGTGAAGTAACGTTAGTCACTGAAGCACTAAGGGACTTCGGGGTCTTCAGAGGACGAAGGAGATTGTATTTACTTTATTTTAAAAAGCCTCTTGTCGTACTGCAATCAACAGACAAAAAAATTGGAGCAGAACGGAGTAACGGAGCAGACATAGGCCACTTAAAAAAAGTGCAGGGACTGGGAGAATGCATTCGGCGAGAGTGAGGGTGGGGCATTGATTTTGCGGCTTTACTTCCTGCTCACTACTGCGCAGGTCTGGTCCCGAGATCGCAACTGCGCAGACTCAAGTCCCAAGATGTCAGTGCCATATCGGGACACTGACGGCTTCACTTCTCACCAATGGAAGAGAGCGAAGGGGCGTCGTCCATCTTTTTTTACAGTCTATGGTTAAACCTCACGGACATCAAGGAGGCAGACAGAACGGCGTTCCTCGACTCCCCTATGTCCAGCACCGGCCTCTTTGGCCCGGCGGTGAAGGGGTTTTCCGAGAGGTTTACGGAGGCACAGAATTCATCGCAAGCTATGAAGCACTTCTTGCCAAAACGCTCCAGCTCTGCCTCAAGCCATCAGAAGAGCACTCAGCCCCCGCAGTCAGCAAAACCAGTGCCTCTGTTAACTCAGCCCCGCCCTGCGGCTGATAACCGAAGCCGCTCTAGGTCTGCTAAACGCAACCCGCCGCCCTGGTGCCAGGGCCCTCGACCCCGCGTTGCGTTGGACCCCGGGCCGCCGAAGCCCTCATAGCCGCGGGGGAGAAGAGAGAGGGTCTGAGTCTCGCACTAGCCACACCGTCCTCGAAAAGAGCTCCTCAAAAACTTGCAGCTACCTGTTCAGCTCAGGCAGCTGGAGTTTTTCACACTGTAGTAAATGGGCCCGTTGCGTTGCACGCACCCCTACAAACAAACGCTGTTTTTACAGCGACCCAAATAAAGCACATAAAGAGTATGTTTCACACACACACAACACCCGGGTATCCGGTCCCCATTTAATAGGCGACCGTTTTACAGCCGTTATTTTCTTGTACCCAAGAAAGACGTCGGCGTTCGCCCCATATTAGATCTGAGACATCTGAAAAAGGCCCTCATGAGATGGCCATTCAGAATGGTAACTACCAAACAAATCCTCGTGCAGATTCGCCCGGGGGATTGGTTGTTTACGGTAGACCTGAAAGATGCTTACTTTCACATTCAGATAACGCCCAGCCACAGGCCATTCTTGAGATTCGCCTTCAAGGGGCGGGCTTATCAATACACACTGCCGTTTGGTCTGTCCCTAGCACCCCGTACATTCACGAAGTGCATGGACGCCGCGCTTTCTCCTCTTAGGCAACGTGGAGTGCGCGTGCTGAATTATCTCGACGACTGGCTCGTCATGTCTCAGTCGAAGACCGAATTACTGGCGCACAGATCTGTGATACTCGGCCATTTGGAAAATCTGGGTCTCAAGATCAATTTTTCCAAGAGCAAACTGTCACCCAGCCAGAATGTAATCTTTTTAGGCACAGTTATTGACTCTGTTACAATGAGAGCGAGGCTTACACCAGAGACATTCGTCCGGGCTCTAAAAATATACTTAGAGCGTTCTGCGCCGTTTAGGCAGTCAGAACAGTTTTTTGTTTGCTTCGGTGGCCGCACCAAAGGGGTTCCTGTCACGAAGCAGGGGTTATCCAGATGGATAGCGGACGCCATCTCGCTGGCATACGCCTCTGTGGGCCAGGATTGTCCCATAGGCGCCAAAGCCCATTCCACGAGGGGCATGGCCTCCTCTTGTGCTTGGTCCAGTGGTGTTCCAATTCCAGACATTTGTGCGGCGGCCGGCTGGTCTTCGCCATCCACGTTTTTCAGATTTTATAATCTAGAGGTACCGTGCCTGCAGGCCAGGGTCCTCTCTGTATGATATTTATCTTTATCTGTCTAGTATGTTACTGTCCAAAAGCACAAGTAGTTCTAGGACTGTTATGAGCCCCGTTTATTCATACGCCCGACTCTGTCTGGTTAGTGTACTATGGTGGAAAAAGCTTATTGGCTTGTTATGTTGAGCCTCGGGTTTCCCTAGGCTCCAGTTATTCAGCCAGTTGCTAATGTGCGGCGTTTTACATTGCCTCCCCACTGTGTATTTGCTACGCAATACGAAGTGACCGTTCTCAAAAGGGAACGTACTCGGTTACTAACGTAACCTTGGTTCCCTGAGAGTAGGGAATGAGTATTGCGTAGCCTGCCGCACTATTGCACTCTGTCAGGTGTGTCACTTCAGTCGATTTAAACCAGATATATTGGCTGAAATGAGCGGTATTTATAGGCTATGGCCACGCCCATTTAGGCGAGCTCTGACGTACTCTGCGCCAAGTCAGTTGATTGGTTTGTGCGTCTGAGGCGCTCGGCCATTTGATGTGCAGTTGCCACAGCACAGCCAATGAGCGAGCTAGATGCTCTGCTGTGTCTTGCTGTACAAGCTGCACTGCGTTTTAAATTATTGCTTCAATATTTAGAGGAAAAGGAGTTTCCCCACTGCGTATTTACTACGCAATACGCGTTCCCTACTCTCAGGGAACCGAGGTTACGTTAGTAACCGAGTACGTTTTCCAAGATTGGAAGAATCCTGATTCTTCAAAAACAGTTTTTGAGGGACCAAATAAAAATGAGAAATATCTTTATTTTTAACTGTTTTAACTCATCTTTATTTTGCTTTATTTTTAACTGTTTTAACTCATGCATATTTTGCCAAAATAATTAAGTAATCTTGAGGCCCCTTTGAAAGTTTCCTATGGCCCCCTAGTGGGCGCCAGCCCCTTGGTTGAGAACCACTGCTCTACACTATCATGTCATAAACTTATATAACTAAGTTCTTAAAACGTTTTTTATTTATTTTTTATTTTTTTCAATGTTGGTTCAGTGTTATTGCAGGCAATATATGAAACTCTACATGATGAAAAAAAAAGTTCATCTGCGTGAAACTAGTATACACAAGGTCAGTGTTTTCATTCAATTAAGTTGTTTCCTGCTATGCAGGTCACATGCAGGAAATGAATGGGGAGGGAATCAAAGAGACATGGAGGAGGAAAATGAGAGATCAATCTTCTGACTCAGTGTGACTGAGAGGTTAGACTCTAGAGTGAGCAACACAAAGAGATTAACTTATTTACATCTGTTACCTACTCTAATGGCTTTTTGTACTACTAATTTCAGCCATCTGCATTCTCTCTGAAGACTGTCACACAAAACTAATAAAAGTCATCTGGCGCACAAAATTAGAGAACACAGAACTATACAGAGAGGAAGATAGACTCAAAGACATTAGAGCACGCACACACACACACACACACACACACACACACACACAGCAGCTGGACATATGACTAGGCATGCATTCCCTGTTGAATCACATGCTTATTGACTGACTGACAAACAGTTAATTTATAGACTGTGATGGACAGTGGAAAAGATGAATTGCAGTACAGGAGGAAGATTTTGTTTTTTGAAACCTTTAAATCAGAAATTACAATTTACATTTTAGTTAAAATAATTAATCATGATGATAACTGTAAATAACAACACTTATTATGTTCATATTGTATTGCAAAACACTTTTTCTGCAGTTGAGGTGGACAGGTTTGGTGGTATGGTTAGGTTTAGTGCTGGATTAAGAGGTAAGGGAGTGGCCAAAATACATGCAGGTGAAACTCGAAAAATTTGAATATCGTGCAAAAGTTATAATTTTGATGATTATGGCTTACAGCTCATGAAAACCCCAAATTCAAAATCTCAGAAAATTAGAATATTACATGAAATCAATAAAAAAAAGGATTTTAAATACAGAAATGTTGACCCTCTGAAAAGTATAATCATGCATATTTATATAGTTATACTAAATATACTAGTTTCACCTTTTAATTTGAATTACTGAAATACACAAACTTTTGCAAGATATTCAAATTTTTTTAGTTTCACCTGTATAACCCAGCACTACCAGAGATGCAAAGTTTTTATGGAGTAAGAAGGAATCT
Organism: Gila orcuttii; assembly: GCA_026230005.1. Lineage (NCBI taxonomy): Eukaryota > Metazoa > Chordata > Actinopteri > Cypriniformes > Leuciscidae > Gila > Gila orcuttii. The sequence goes on from JAPDVR010000006.1 coordinate 15,380,686, forward strand.
ATACATTATGAATGTTGTCTACATAGAACACTAAACTAATTTCAATAAAGCAAGAAAAAAAAAACATTTCCATGGATGTATACATTTACACATGGAGCAGGAAAAGTTGCACTCAAAAAGTCAGAGAAAACACTAGTCACGCACAGAGAAAAAAAAAAAGAAATGAGTGAGTGAACTCACAGGAGTTTGTGTTGACTGGTAACAGGTGAGTGTGTGAACATCGGCAAGAGTTCAGGTTGAATAGGGCGGTGTAAGTCAGGACAGAGGGGGAGAGCTGTAATGGGGGCAGCAGAACAGCTGTGAGGTGGGGAGAAGGGGTTGTCGGAAAGCACATCCAGCCAACCAATGATCTTGCTTTATTAAATTAATAAAGCTCATCTCAGCACGCCTGAACACACCAGCAGAATGACACCAAATCTCACTGTTTTAATCACATTACATACGGGCCAGCTCATTAGCCGCACAGGCTACTGGGTTCATATGCAGTGCACATGGTTACAAACACTCACACACATCACCAAGTGCTAATGGCTACCGTTTGCATGTTACTCCTGCCCTCTACACAGATGTGCTTTTACTGAGATGCTATCATTTTTTAATAATTGATCGTGTTTTGTGACTTTGAGTGATTTTTCAGGCTCATCCTTCTGTCCCGGACACTCTGGAAAAAGGCACGAACACACACTGTATGCGTACAGTAAGGGTCACACCTGCATTCAGAAGTCAGCGCTGCCCAGGAGATAAATGACATTCGCTGAGTTTTCCTGGACGGACTTCCTGTAAAATGAGCCTCATCTCCTCTCATTCCTGTACAAAGAGGTCTATTTGAATAAATGTTACACAACCAATCTACCCTGCGGGGTTCAAGCAATGGTGTTTGTCCATCAGAGCTGTTTTGTGCAGTGCCTATGAATAAATATTTCCCTTTTGAAAGTCATTTTCTCAGAATGGGAGTGAAAATGTACCTAGACAATACAATCCAACATTCCAATGGTTTTACATATGATAAATAAATAAAAATGCTGAAATGGGTAAAGATGACCTAACACTGGGACAAACTATCTTCTGTTTGAAGCTTCTGTCTTATCACAACAAAATGGTGTGAAACAGATTTGATGACTTTTATTGTATAGACAAAATCATTTTATCCAAATAATATTTCTCAAAATATAAAAAAAAAAGTAAAAATATCTCCTTTTTACTGAGCCCCTAAAGGGAACTTTTTAGAAATTGACTGACTTTCGCGTGCACACGTGAAAAGTTTATCTGGAATCTTTAGCATGCTTATGTGTTACAATTACTGGTTTATAGGGGTGTGAACCTACACTGGTCTCACGGTTCGGTTTCGATTACGATTATCATGTCATCGATTCAGTTCAATTCGATATCGCAATGCATTACGATGTAGTTTCAATTTTCAATTTTACTTCAAAAGTGATGTGTGTGTGTGTGCACGTGCGCGTGTGCGTGTTCGCCTGTTCGGGAACTCGCAGTGACAGAAACAGTGACATTCCAGTTTAAGTTTCAAGGGAGTAAAGCCTGTTTATGCCATTAAGAAAATGAAATCAATTTTGTTTTAAAGAAATGTTCATTTAAAAGCAGTGCTCATTCATTTATATGCTCATTCAGTGCTCATTCACGATCATCCATTTTTAATCACGCGTAACAACACAGAATAATTGTAACTTGACCATCGGGTGCGGATACTTAAATCAGAGAAAATTATTGGGGCGGGTGGATGATTTGATTTTGGCTGCAGATTCGGATGACGTTGGAGCTCATCCGCTTCCTCCAAAGCAGTCAGACTCTGCCAGGCGTTAACAGCTCGGGGTGAAAACGGCTAACGTGGTTTATCAAGTTAGTGGTATTACCTCCTGCATATTCTATTTGTGCGTGACATGAGCACACAGAGCGCGTGTCTTCTCCAGGTCGTGCTTACCAGGTTGTTCATAAAAGCCGAAATGTGCCCAGATGTAGGCTTTTAAAGTAGTTGGAGCATTTTTAATTACTCACACTCACGTCTCACCTCCCTCTGCCATTGTATGCTACCGCGACAAAGCACATACGCGATAAATGACGTCAGAAAAGCATCAGTACATTATAATCGGTTATGGTCTATTACTGAACCGATACTGAATCGTCCTCGTCTGCATCGCGATGCATCGTAGAAACGATTAATTTCAACACCCCTACTGGTTTATATATATATGTGGCGAGCAGGACGAGGTCGAAGGCCGTGAGAGAATGGTGCGAGGCTGGTGCCGTGATCGCTGATGAACGACACCTGCGTGACGCACCGATCTCGTATCTTTCACGGAGAAGCGGAAGCATAAAAGGAGGAGCGACGATCGTGAAGACCGAGAGAGGAACAGGCCTGGACTTATGTTATGTTTTGTTTTATTATATGTGACAGCAGTCATCTGTGAGGGGCTGCTGTCTTTTACTTTAGTTTTGTATTTATTTTATTTTTGGTAATAAAATGTGTGAACGTTCGCAGGTTCCTGCTTCCTTCCTGGAACTTGTAACTCTGTTACATTGGTGCCGAAACCCGGGAGAAAAGAGGAACGCGCTGTCAAAGAGCCCTCGCCGCTGAGGGGAATCCGCGGTGCCATCGAGCATGGCTGTGCAGAGTCCGTCGCCATGGACGGTCGAGGCAGTGCGCTGGAGTGAGTTGGCGGGGGGACGGTCGAGCTCGCTGCCGGCCGCCTGGGTGCTGGAGGGGCGGCTGCCGCCCGTGAGGGAGCGGAGTCGCCGCCGTTTGCCTGAGGCCTGAGCCTGCTGTTGTCCACCTTGATGGGGAGGAGCAGGGAATGGGGGACTCCAGCCGTCTGCCCGAACCCGGAGGAGCCGTCGCCGTCCACCAAGGGCTATCCAGCGGCAGCGCCACCGCCAGGCACCACGTCCCCTCTCTCGCTCCTCATGTTTACGTCTGCTTTCTCTTGCCTCGTCTATCCATACCCCCAGGTGCCGTGTCCACCCTTTTTTTTGGGGGGGGGGTTAGTAGAGCGCAGTCAAGGGTGTATGTGGCGAGCAGGACGAGGTCGAGGGCCGTGAGAGAATGGTGCGAGGCCGGTGCCGTGATTGCTGATGAGCGACACTCGCCGAAGCAACGGTCTCGTAACACTCACCGAGGAGCGAAAGCATAAAAGGGGGAGCGAAGATCGTAAAGATCGAGAGAGGAACAGGCCTGGACTTATGTTGTGTTTTATTATATGTGATAGCAGTCGTCTGTGAGGGGCTGCTGTCTTTTACTTTCGTTTTGTATTTGTTTTATTTTTGGTATTAAAATGTGTGTGAACGTTCGCCGGTTCCCTCCTCCTTCCCACAACATCTAACCTTGTTACAGTATACTATAAACTATTTTATTTTTGGTCACTGCCATCTTAGTATGTAGTCATGTAATGTAACAGCATGTATGCACATGAATTGATATAGAGATTTGGCTTACGTTAGAGCAGTACTTCTAATATCAAGGCCTTATGTGGCAGGGCGGGGCTGAGAGCTGTGGGAACGGAGCGAAGCCGGTGGCACGAGTGCTAAGGACCTGTGTGTCACACTGTTCTGGAGTCCCACGGAGGAGCTCCGGAAGGATAAAAGGAGAATCAATGACAGTGAAGGATGAGAGAGGACCATGCCTGGACTTTATGCTGTTTTATAATGTCTATATGCGGCATGAGTGAGGGGCTGCCGCTTTACTTTCGTTTTGTCGTTTGTATATTTGGTGATTAAAGTTACGTTTTCTTCATATCTTCCCTGAGCTTGAACCTTGTTACATCCTCTTTAGCACAAATCCTGTGGCGGCCGAGAAACCGTGCTGAGAAATGGGCCGATGGCGCAATCCGATGGAGCTCAAGGGTCCATAAAATAAAAAGACTGTACAGTAAAACAGCTAAAAATGTGGCTTTTGTTAGGGCAGTACGTCCTATTTCATGGTCTTATGTCAGCTTTAACATCCTCACATCATCTGCAATAGGCTGATGGCGAAATATACAGCTCAGTGTGCATTGTCCTATATGCCTAGTTTAATGGTCCATAGCAAAAAACTGGTACAGTAAGAAAATGCTCCAAATGTTAATTTTGTTAGTGCCGTATATTTATATTGTTTCATATAAAACTTTAACAGCCAATTTAGAAATATTGGTACAGTAAAATGTGCTAAGTCGAGATCAATTACAAGATCAATTCACCCTTTATTAAACCACTTTGTTGGATTTAACATTTCCTTACAGGTGGTGGAGAAATGCTAAATCCATTGATTCATTCAATTCTCACAGAGCTTATTGCGAACAGTGTCAGAGGACTTTAGGTAGCTTCACGTTATATAAAGGGGAGGCTCACGCATCAATAAGTGACAAACGAACAAGTAGCTGGATTCAGTCTTGTACTAGACGAACTGCTCTAACGAAATTACTCGACTCAAATCTGTTTTTATAGTTGCAGAATTACTTGAACACTAATAAATAATGTGATATTACTGATATTTTATTGACTACAGACTCTGGATACACTATGTCCTTACTTCTTTTAGACTTGAGCTAGACTTTTGACTTTGTAGATCACAGGATTCCTTTATCTCGGCTGGAACCTTCGATTAGTATCACAGGTATAGTACTCAAATGGTTCCAGTCTTTCCTGTCTAATAGAAGTTTCTGTTTGTTTAGGTGTTGTTCATTCATCCTCGGCAGCTCACCTGTGGTGTACCCCAGGGATCGATTCTGGCACCCCTACTATTCTCATTATACATGCTACCTCTGGGAGCACCATTGCTATGCAGATGAAACCCAAAACACAAAGATAACTTTGTATTTAATAGATTGGAAGCCTGTCTTCACAAACTCAAACTGTGGCTCACTAACAATTTTATGCTACTGAACGACAATAAAAACCCAAATTATCTAGTTTGGGCCAAAATAGCACTCTGATGAAAACTCTCCATCTAGGCACCCTTACGCCATACCTTATCTCTGACGTTAAAGACTTGTGATTTTACCTAAATAGTAGTCTTAAATTAGACAAACAAATTAATGCCATAGTGTAGTTAGCGCAAGCTTTTACCATCCTCGCCGGTTAGCCAAAATCAAACCCTTTTTAAACAGGAATAGTTTTGAAACTGTTATCCACACTTTTATTTCAACACGACTCAATTACTGTAATTCATTGCAAGTCGGGTTACCTCTCTCCTTCATCTATCATCTCCAAATGGTCCAAAATGCGGCTGCCTGTCTGCTCAGGGGGAGGCGCAAATTATATCATATCACATCAATTCTACGCTCACTGCACTGGTTGCCAGTCCGATCTCGAATTTGTTTGTTTATAAAGCTCTCAACAATCTAGCCCCTAAATACCTTTCCGACTTAATTGTCACTCACAACCCAACCAGATCACAAAATCATCATCATCTCCTGTCTGTCCCACGATCTCACCTACAACGCAGGGGTGATCAAGCCTTCGCTGGCCCTAAGCTGTGGAACAACCTACCACTACCTGTTAAAACGTTAGCTGAATTCAAATCCATGTTAAAGACACATCTTTTCTCATGTACTTTTAATCTTTTGTAACTTTTATGTGCTTCTTGCTCTTATTTTACTACTTTTTGTAATTGAATTGAATTTATGAACCATTGGACTTAGGCAGCTCAGTGTGCATTGTCTCATATGCTATTGCGTAATCAACCTATTTCACTGCACTCTTTCTAGGGCCTTTATACTAGAGGTACTGCCCTAACAAAATCAAAATTTGCATATTTTACTGTACCACTATTTTTGAATTGGCAGATCAATTGAAGCGGCAGCGTGAAAAGCATGTGAACGCATCAACTATTCTGCTTTACTACTAGTTATAGCACAAAATAAACTTGAATGAACATCAGAATGAATGTTGAAATATACCGAATAATTTACTGAATCGTGAAATTTGTGTCAATACCCAGCCCTATTCAGAACATCTTTTTTTCCATTTGATGAACAATAAAAACAATCACAGCCAAACAGAATCCATCTGACTTTGATGACAGAACTGCAGCGTCCTCTTATAATGAACACAACATAATCGTCCATTGGTGTGGACGATAATATTTATCATTATAGTTACGTTTACAGATATCGTTCTTGGGGTGCACAGGCCGTTACTTAGTTCATTTCAGGATTCACTGTAATTCATTTTCCAGTCATTGCTTCACACTGAGATCTAAAAGCTGAGAAGTTTATGCTGTTTAGTGGCCTCAGATCAAAAGCATAGTGAGTTCATGTGTTAGAAATGAGGAGAATAACACCCTGATTTTGTCCACTCTTCACAAAGAACACAATAATGACACTGAAATAAACTGTGTCAGTGAACCGATATGTAGCCGACATAAATAGCCGATGTGAGAAAGAAAGCAAAGTAAGTTTGAGAGAGACAGGACGGCAGCACCATGATAGGGATCCATTAAGATCAGACCATCAGAACGCACTCAAGGGTCACAGACTTTTGCTATATCATTAACCAAACAACTAAAATTACCCATTCACTGTGTGCATACTGAAAACCCACACAGACACACACACAAGGGCCCTGAACTGTCACTGTGTCGTTTACAGAAACACCATAATTAAACATCTCAAAAACAAAGCACATACACTGTAATTACTCCCTCAACTGCTACACCAAACCACAGGAGTCAGAAACATGATTTTGTGGAGCACAATAAGTGTTTGAGTGTATGATGTCATTAATACACTTATGCATGTTTTTACCTCATGTATCTCTCTAAACATACATTTATATACCCAACAGCTAATCAAAAATGATCTTTGATTTGCTGAAGTGCAAAGCGGGAATAGTTAGCTATTACATTCAGCAGTTAACCCCTGCATTGCTACAAGATCCCATCCCTCCAGAGACATATCCTTCTGGACAACAAAGTGATCTCACAAGCTTAGGCCCCGTTTAAACCCGGTATTAAGAATAGTTTTCATCAATCTGATTACAAGTGGACGAGGTGATCTGATCGACCAAAATGCATCTCAATACCAAGTGTAAACAGAGCCAAAGACAACTTTTTGTGGGTACTGTAAAAAGATTAGAAAGTATACAAAAATCATTATAGTGTCTAATTATAAAGATAACTATAAAGATAACTATACGCGCTGCTGTTATGTCATCTGCTGCTTTAAATGCTTAATGTGGTTTCCCTATTCTCATAGAATTACAACGATTATTAAGGGGGTCATATGATGCTATTTTCAAAACTCATTATTTTGTTTATTGGGTGTAATATAACAGGTTAACATGCTTAAAATGTTCAAATTCATGATTGCACAGTGAAACGCACCAAGTTCTATAAAGCCACTCCTTCTGAAAAGCTCAGAGTGCTCTGATTGGCAGAAATGTAAAGCCCCTTACCAAAAATTTTCTGCAGGTTGATTTCCACCCCCATAAGTACAATTTCAGAGATTGAGCCATTGAGCTACTCTCTTTTCATAGATAGTTATCCTTGATGCGAATGGGCCTTAAATTCTGAAAATGTGTTATTCAAAATTGTTTTTAATTATACATCACATTATACTACATAAACTAAATGACTAAAATCAACCAATCCCTTTTTCTTTGTGTCATTACAAAACCTCACAAAATCTGCATGGGGAAATTCCCGCCTCAATTGAAATCCTAGATTGTGCGAATTCCTGTTGAAATTACTCCATTTCATATGTCGACTTGAGATGGTCGAGAAACTGCCATTGAGATGAATGGGAACGCTAACAGATAGCTTTTTAGACTAGCACCTCTTCATCTTCCAGCAAATATTTTTTTTTTACATCACATAATTAACATTCAAATCAATCTGATACATTTTATAATAAGTCTCCTCCAACTCTTTGCATTGCTTCAACACCCCTGCAAAAGTCGCTGTTGTAGGGCGCTACGTTTATATGTTAGCATGTGAGATTTATCTATTGATTACGGCCGACAGTGAATCCCCACTGGCTGTTAAGTGTGTGCGGATTTCTATGTGTGTTATGTTGCTTGTTTTTGGGGCCCCCTTCTGTCTCCTCTCGTGAGGGAAAATCTCTGAATATGACAGGACACGAGGAGACCCGACCATGGCAAAGGACACATACTGTGTGGGGAGGACAGACACGCATGTAAATAACAAACAAATGTGTGTGTGCACACACACACACACACAACATCTGCGTCTGTTGGCATCCGGGTCTGTCCTGTGTCCGTCAGAGTGTGTGTGATTCTCAGAGACACATTTGTGTCAGCATGATCACAGAGTCTGCTTTTGTGTCTGTGGTCTCTCAGGAACACACACTGAGCTAACATTATTCTCTGATTTATGTAGCTTCTGAGGCTTTACACACTTAAATCAACATGAAACGGCATTCACAACTCATTTTACTTGTGTAACTCAAGGTATTTCTGAGTAAAACCGGGTGTTTATTCAGAAAAAGAAGGTGACTTCATTTTATCTATTTGGAATTATATTTAAATTAGTCCAGACTAGACAGAGGTTTCTAAGTGGCAGAAAAACAACTCAAAGAATCAGCAGTGCTTCGGTGAAATACTGTCGTGTCTCATTAATGACGGCTCGTATGAAGGACAACTCCTTTCTGCCTTCATTGCTAATGACCTCTTCTGTACCCTTATCACCCTTTATGCAATCTCACTTGCTGTTAATTGAATGACAATTAATGGCCTACTTCCCTTATCAGCTTCATGAGGGGATCCTCATAAACCATGTTAATGAACTGACCAGTTCCTTATCAGCCACAGTTCAGCTAGCGGCTAACAGCTAATGGCTAATTGTTAACAACTATGCTGCATCTGAGGGCTACATGATAATTTTGCTTGACTAGGAGTTATACTGGGGTCAATGCTGAGGTAAAAAAAAAAAAATACAACAATGTAAATAGAGCCATGGCACAGCAGTACCATGATGGAGTCAGGTTGTTGATTCAAGTCCAGTCTACATCATTTCCCCTCTTTTTCCTATACTACATTTCTGTCATCTCTTTCTTGTTAAGGCCCAGCTAGTCATACTAGCTTAAACTGGTCAACCTGGTTTTAAATGAATATTAATAAACAAACAATTGTATTTTTTGTAATTAGGTGTTCAAGCACGAAGTGCTGAAAACCTATTGTATTTGTACTGATTTTTATTATTATTATTCTCCGCTAAAACGCATCGTGCAGACCAAACCGTAAGTGCTAGAGACTTGAAACTTTGTCAGATGGTAGTACAAAAATCGAGGAGAGGTTATCAAATTATGAGCCCGATTGGCCCATAGGTGGCGCTATAGCAACCAATTGCGCAAAACTGCTCATAACTCCTAGACCGTATGTCGTAGACTCAAGTGTCTTATATCTCTGGAAAGCTGGAAACCTGAAGTAAAAAACGTATATCTCCGATTTCATTTCCGCCATGATAGATTTTCCGCCATTTTGAATTTTGACGAAAAACTACTTTTGCGAACTAGTCCCTGGTTTTTCGCCCGATCGGAACCAAACCAGTGCCAAAATGTTCTCTGGAGTCTGAATATCAATAATTATCGAAAAAAAGTTGAAATTTTGATTCACGGTTGCTAGGGGGCGCAAAATGAACGTTGTGGGCGGAGCCTATTTTACTAAAATGGCTATAACTCAAGAAGTAAATGAGATAGCTTCACCAAACTCGGTACACATGTGAATAAGTTCATTCTGAGGTCACAGTAAAAAAATCGCGACGATTGGGCACTAGGTGGCGCTATAACATTAAAAAAACATAAATAGGGCTATGACCACCTGACCGTTGGTCCGATTGACTTGAAAATTGGTATGCAGTGTCTTGGTCCAAGGCCCCATGTATGTATAAAAGGACATTGGCGTATCTCAAAAAACATGGCCGCCATCGGCCAATGAAGTTTGAGCACCTGTGAGACGAGGTTAACGGAGGCCGATCGGAACGAAACTCGATGGGCATGTTCGACTCATGGCCCAAGAGGTCTGTAAGAGTTTTGAAACAAATCGGCCACTAGTTGGCGCTAACGAGTTTTACGGCTCTGTAATCACGTGGTGTGGCACACATCCCCACAAAATGCATATCATTTGATAGATCTCCTCATGCTGAACAACTTTGCCTCTAGAACCATTGCTGTCAATCAAATCGTTCATTAAATATTCACAAATATGTTTAAAACCTACTTTTGCGAACTAGTCCTAGGATTTTCGCCCGATCGGAACCAGACCAGTCTAGGACAATTCTCTGGACTCTCTAGATCAATAATTATCAAAAAAAAAAATGAAATTTGGCATTTGGTTGGCTATAACAGGGTCATTTATAAAATGGGCGTGGCAAAATATAGTCAAAAGCCTATAAATCCTATACGAAAACTCAGAACTTCACAAAAATTGGTGAGCATATGTGACATAACATCCTTAAAAAGCATGCCAAATTTTATGGAGATCAGACCATAGGTGGCGCTATAACTGTTAAAAAGCTTTGAAACAATGTATTTCCTATGGTAAATTGCCTATTTTGGCTGTAAATGTTTTTTTCCATCTATTATGTCAGTGTTTAAATGTATGCTAAATAAAATGTAATGTCTTTTGATGATTTTGTGCTTAACGGCCTTAAAGGCCTTAACTGCTTGAACACCGCTAAATGCTGCTATGCAGCTTTAATTTTATTTGAATTGTTTATACATGTTGTCTACGTAATATATACATAATTTTAAAGATGAATTAATAGCAATCAAAATGTATTACAAAATTATACAATATATTACTATACTAATTATTAAATTATTTGTAGCAAACATAATATAACCCATTAGGACTATAATGACCATTAGTGACCAGCCTGAATCAGCTGAAAACCAGCTATATGTTTTTCCACCAGAATGTCAAAAACCATCAGGTTTATTATCTAATACAGACCATATCTCTGAACAGACATTAATCCATTCCACGCAGCAAGGATCTAAACCTTACACCCCCCATCCACTTATATAGTAACCCTAACCTAAGGCTTTCTGTCACACATTAAAATCCATTAGTTTCACCTTCATACAAACCAGCTTTACAATCAAATTGTTTGTTCAGAGGCCATTTCTGGTCATGTCCATGGGAGGAACAACAGTACAGTCCATGTGTGGATGAAGAAACAAAGCTTTTTCGAATGAAAGAGAGCTCAGGGGAATAAATAAGGTTACAATCTTTTTATGATACTAGAAGTAATAACACACATCCTTAAAATAAAAATAAATAATTGTTAAGACACATACACAAATATACAAACACAGAAGGCAAAAGAAAAGCACCTTGACACACGTGCACACACACAAATTTACAAATGTGTCTCTAGTGGCTGAGATCTCGCCGGTATAAACTTGTTTTTATCTGACACAGTTGCTTCCGTTCATCTGTGGTGTGGATGTGTCAATACACAATCGCCTGTCTCTTTTGTTCACAGGAAGACTTCCCCATTTATCAGCTCTCTCTTTCTTTCTCTCTTATTCTCGCTCCCTCTGTCCCTCACTTCCTCTTTCTTAAGGGTCTAGAAACCTGTACATTACTCTACTTTCATCAGGTCACTACATACTTTTGGCAGAGAAAAGTGGATTTCACCATATATTTACTTGTTTTTTTTTTTCACATAGACCAGTATGACAAATACCATGATAAACTACAAATCCCATGTAACATGCTCTGAAATGCAAGGATTGTGGGCTGACAATTCACAGACCCTGGCACCAGAAACATACACACATCATGCACACAGTGAAATGACCAACAAATGTCTATGAACTAGACCATGTAGTGAAAAATCCTCTCTAACCCTCTCAACATCCCACAGGCAGTGCTGACAATCGTCTCATTGGCTGGGTACAAACAATGTTGATTTTTTTTGTATTGTTTTTTTTTGACAATGAAAACGTGGAGTTAAAACATATTAAATATAAAAGCACAAAAGTGTTTTTGTAGATTCTGTGTAAATTCTTCAGTGAACCAATACAAGCAGCCACTGAGAGACGGAGAAACGGGTCACATTCTTTCATTCCTCCACGTTGCCTGGTCAATATACCCACAGAAGAGCGAGTGAGAAGACAAAGAAAACTAAAGGTATTGATTTGATGTCACAGTCAATTAGTGAGGAAAGAGCAGGGAAACATCCCTCAGATCTATGGGAGGAAAATAAAGAGCATTTTCTTTTAGGTGAAAGGCTTTTTTAATTTTGTTTATATAATTTTATTTTACATTTAAGACGAAATGAGAAATATTTGCTTTGATACAGACAAGGCTAAGAAGTAAAATGTGGCGTAAATGGAACAAAGAGATTTTTTATTAGTAAATGACTAAATTGCTGACTGAGGAACTGAATCAATAACTATATTAGGGCTGAGCAACACTATACAGTATTTCATCTCTTCACTCTCTTTTGCATTAATACTCTCTGAAGTCACACATTTACAGAGCAAAGGTGACAAGAACTGCTTGTGGCTAACAAACACAGCTTCTACGCCCGTGGCAAGAATAGCAACTCCAAATAAATACTATTAGCATGAAAGTAAAATAAGTTTTGTGGCTTTTAGTCCACATGTGCATGTCTTTATGCTTATTGCACATCTAAACGCTAAAAAAAAGTCCCTTTACCAGATAAAGGCTTTTAAAATTCAAATTCTCTCTTCAGGGAAAACAGAGCAAAAATATTGATGACTCATCCTGCACTACACAGACTTGTGTCTAATCACATTCTCTCTAGAATGAGAATATTATGGTCCCAAAATTCAGCAATGAACAGGGGTAACCAATAAGTCAAGTCAAGTCAAGTCAAATATATTTATATAGCGCTTTTCACAATACAGATTGTATCAAAGCTGCTTCACAGTATCAATCAAAACAACTTAATGTTTGTTTATTACTGGACAAAAGACATCCAAGTTTGGTAGAGCTGATCAATGGTATGATTGGTTAATTAATTTGAATATCCCCAACTAAGCAAGCCAAAGGCAACAGTGGCAAGGAACCGAAAAACTCCATCCAGTGACCTAATGGTGTCCTAACACCCCATCAGATGACCCAATGGAGAAAAAAAACCTTGGGAGAACCCAGGCTCAGTCGGGGGCCAGTTCTCCTCTGGCGTTTATGAACTAGAGGCCGAATTTACAGTAACTGTAAGATAAAAAATGTATATGAATGCCTGGCTAAATAAATGCGTCTTCAGTCTAGTTTTAAACTGGGAGAGCGAGTCTGAGCTACGAACAATATCAGGAAGGTTATTCCAGAGCTTCGGAGCTAAATGTGAAAATGCTCTGCCTCCTTTGGTGGATCTGGATATCCTAGGAATGACCAGAAGCCTGGAATTTAGTGATCTTAAAGAGCGCGATGGATTGTAAGGCGATAGAAGATCCGTTAAATAGACTGGAGCTAAAACATTTAGAGCTTTATAAGTCAAAAGCAATACCTTGTATTTAATACGGAACTTTATAGGTAACCAATGAAGTGATGATAAAATCGGTGTTATATGATCATATTTTCTTGATCTAGTAAGAACTCTAGCGGCTGCATTTTGGACTAACTGTAGCTTGTTTATTGAAGATGCAGGACAACCAGCTAATAAAGCATTACAGTAATCTAGTCTCGAGGTCATGAATGCATGAACTAACTTTTCTGCATCAGAGACTGATAGCATATTACGTAGCTTAGCAATGTTTCTAAGGTGGAAAAAGGCAGTTTTTGTAACATATGAAATATGCTTTTCAAAAGACAGGTTGCAGTCTAATGTAACACCCAGGTCTTTTACTGTAGCGGATAAAGTAACAGGGCATCCTACTGTGTTAAAGTCGTGCTGTGAAAGGTTTTGTGGACGGTTTTTAGAACCGATAAGTATTACCTCTGTCTTGTCTGGATTTAATAAAAGAAAATTACGCGTCATCCAATCTTTTATATCTTTAACACAATCTGTCAATTTGGATAATTTAGCGTATTCATCTGGCCGTGATGAAATATATATTTGAGTGTCATCAGCATAACAATGGAAACTAATTCCATGTTTCCTTTGAATATTACCAAGTGGCAGCATATATATTGAGAATAAAAAAAAGGGCCTAACACAGATCCCTGCGGCACTCCATAGTTTGCCGAAGTTATAATCGATTTTTCTCCATTTAAGTAGACGAAATGGTAGCGGTCAGATAAGTATGACCTGAACCAGCTTAATGCTTGTTCTTGAACACCAGTGTAATTTTGCAGTCGATCTAAGAGTATTGTGTGATCTATAGTATCGAACGCAGCACTAAGATCAAGTAAAACTAGTACTGAGATACAGCCTTGGTCCGAAGCTAAAAGTAAATCATTTGTGATTCTAACAAGCGCAGTTTCAGTGCTATGATGTGGCCTGAATCCAGACTGAAACTTTTCATAGATGTCGTTTTCTTGCAAGAAAGAGCCGAGTTGAGCGGACACAACATTTTCTAATATTTTTGACATAAATGGAAGATTCGAAATGGGTCTGTAATTTGCTAGGTTATTTGGATCTAATTGTGGTTTCTTAATAAGAGGTTTTATAACTGCCAGCTTGAACGTTCTTGGAACATGACCTAAAGATAAAGATGAGTTAATAATATTGAGAAGAGGCTCTTCCATTATAGGTAACACTTCTTTCAGTAGTTCAGTTGGTATAGGATCTAATAAACATGTTATTGTTTTAGATGAAGTGATACGTTTATTTAACTCTTTTTGTTCTATGGTTGTAAAGCATTGTAATTGTTCTTGCGGGGTGATAATTGCGGCCGAATTATAAGGCGCGAGCAAAGATCGAACGTTTACGATTTTGATTCTGATGCTTTCAATTTTCTCGGTGAAGAACTTCATGAAATCATTACTACTAAACTGTAACGAGGTATTTTGTTCAGACGACGTCTGTTTATTTGTTAGTCTAGCCACGGTATTAAATAAAAACCTTGGATTATTTCGGTTGTTTTCTATTAATTTGCTGAGGTGCTCAGCCCTGGCCGTTTTAAGTGCCTTTTTATAAAGTGACATACTGTCTTTCCACACGATTCTAAAGACCTCTAAATTAGTTTTTTTTCCATTTACGCTCTAAATTACGGGTTTCTCTCTTTAAAACATACGTAGTATTATTGTACCATGGTGCTATACTTTTTTCTCTGACCTTTTTTAATCTAATGGGTGCAACAATATCCAATGTTCTAGAGAGAATGGTGCTCATAGTGCTAGTTAGTTCGTCTAATTCATCTGTTTGTTTGGGTTCAGGCAGCAGCTGAGACAGATCAGATAAGCTATTTGAGAAATGATCTATGGTGGATGGACGAATTGTTCTACCTGGTCGATAACGTGGCGCAGCATGACATATTACAGCAGTGCGTAATATGCAAGTTACCAAGTAGTGGTCAGTGACATCATCACTTTGTGGAATGATATCTATATCGGTTGGATCGGTTCCATATGATATAATTAAATCGAGTGTATGATTAAGACGATGAGTTGGTCCGGTGACGTTTTGCTTGACCCCGAAGGAGTTTAATAAATCTGTAAACGCAGCCCCTAACGCATCATTTAAATTATCTACGTGTATGTTAAAATCTCCAACAATTAATGCTTTATCGACGTTGACCAAAAGATCTGATAGAAAGTCAGCAAACTCTTTTAGGAAATTGGCGTAAGGCCCTGGAGGTCTATATACGGTAGCCAATGCTAGAGATAATAGGGATTTTTTTCTTACATCTAAGAGCGTAACATTTAGCACAAGCACTTCAAACGAATTAAACCTATGACGAGTTTTCTGAGTAACATTAAGGATATCTCTGTAGATTGTTGCAACACCGCCGCCACGACCGATCAGACGGGGCTCATGCTTATAACAGTATCCTGGTGGAGTAGACTTATTTAGACCGAAATAATCATTTGGTTTAAGCCAGGTTTCAGTAAGGCACAGAACATCGAAATTATTATCTGTGACCATTTCATTTACAATAACCGCCTTAGGTGTGAGCGATCTAATGTTTAGAAGACCTAGCTTTAGAAATTGTTTTTGTTCACCAATAGTGAGATTTTTTGTTTTAATAACAATTAGATTTTTTCTAGATCCCGCAGTACATTTATTATTTGATCTTAGTAAACGAGGAATAGACACAGTTTCTATGCAATGTTCTACACTAGTATTAATATCAATTAAATTGGTGCAGTAGAGACTGTGATTTGGATTTTTGGTTACTAGTCAAATGGTATTTAACATCTTGGAGATGTTATCCGACAGAAGATCTGCCCCGATTCTACTTGGGTGTAAGCCATCAGCGCGGAAGAGCCTTGGTCGCTCCCAAAACAGATTCCAATTATTTACAAAAATCAGTTTCTGTTCATTGCACCATGACAATAACCATTCATTTAGCGCGAATAATCTACTGAACTTTTCATGCCCTCGTCGGTACGTAGGAAGCGGTCCAGACACAATAATCGATGTTTCAGGCGATGTGCTGCGTACCGTATCGATAAGGCTCCTGAAGTCTTTCTTCAGAGCCTCCGTCTGTCGCAGCCTAATGTCGTTAGCTCCCGCGTGCAGCACAACAGCTCCGACGCGCTCGTCACCGTTCAAGATCTCAGTTACCCGCGCAGTGATATCGAGAACACGAGCACCAGGAAAGCAGTGACTGTGCACCTTACTTTTACCTAACGTAGCGTGGACGTGTCGGACGGTGGAATCGCCGAAGATCACAGCATCGCGTTCCATTTCGCGAAGAGGGGAGAAGCGGTTCGGAGTGGAGATCTCGAAAACTGGGAGGGGCGAAAAGATTCTTGTCCTGGCTCGCAGCTTCCGCAGAACCACCCAGGCTTCGTGGTGGTGTGTTGGAGCCGGAGTGAATGAAATCATGGCTGATCGTGACCTGGACGCTCGGGACCAATGCTGAGAAACGCACGGAGTAGACAAGGTCAGCGTCAGCGGGTTACTTAATCACTGATCCGTGTGCATCAGCGCGTGATGTTTCAAGAGCTAAACGCTGGTCTCTCAGCTCAGCTTGTCTCTCTAGAAGGTCACGGATCTCCTTTTCTACAGGTTCTAATTCAGACTGCACCGCGAGCAATTCAGATTTGTTCTCATCTGCACCAAAAGGTGTAACATACACCTGATATATTCGCCATTTTAACAGATGGACAGTAAGTTAGCAATGATGCAACCAGTGATGCTATTAATATTTATACTAATTTATGACTCAAGTCTTGGGTAAAAACCGTCTTTTTAGTGGTATGGGTGTAATGTAGACGCACGATAGACGGGAAAACAAACAAACTCACAGCAGGCAACGAGGCTGACAAAAGCAGTCGATCGCAGGGCGAACAGCAGTGAAGCGGTGTCTCGCTCTACGACCAACAACCAATGTTCAAACCGTATTTGCGCAAACAAACAAACGCAAACAAACAAACTCACAGCGTGCAACGAGGCTGACAAAAGCAGTCGATCGCAGGGCAAACAGCAGTGAAGCGGTGTCTCGCTCTACGACCAACAACCAATGTTCCAACCGCCACTAAGTGGCGCCAATAAGCGCCACTATTTTTATTCAGCCCGTCTGATATTTTTTAAGCAGTGGTCTGAACAGACAAATCACACATGAAAATCTGATTTTTTTTGTACCAAACAATCATGTTGGTGTGAACAGGCGTCACAAACTATTGGCTTTTTTTTTTTTAAAGGGACAATTCCTTCAAAATATTTCCTGCTCAGACTTCCTGTTTAAACAGGAAATACATGAACATAGAAAAAAAGTTGCATGCGTAAAGCTATTTCATGAGGACTTTAATCCCGGACAATTTGCAATAAGTAACGTTATGTGGGCAGTACTAGCATGAAAGTCAAAACAAGATGGAAGAGATGCACGACAATCAAGAACATGTAAAATGCAAATTAATAAACCGTAAATTGCCTTTCTGTGAACTATCTGTAATGTAATTACACAGGTTGATTTTTATGAAGCATTTGAGACGGCAGTGAAACAATGAAGACAAATGGTTCTGCGCTCTCATCACAAGTATGAGTAGTGCTTTTGGGATGGGGTGGACGCCATCGCTGAATTCATGTATGATTGTAAGAGCAACAGATCTTGCTGGAGACTGAATCAATCTGCTTCCCTGCCACAGGGACACCTCAGCTTAATTATAACAGACACGCGCTCATACAGACAGCGAGAGAGAGCGAGAGATGGAAGGATAAGTGGGACTGATATGGAGTGGGGTGACATAATAAAAAAGAACAGATGCTAAACTGCTCTGTGGTCCTTCTCCGTCGGTCAGAGTCGTGAAAAAAGCTGTAACAGGTTAAATATGACAACGATTAGGGGGTTTCACAGAGCTGCGCTTGAAATAGACTTAGTGTGGAAGGAGTGGTCATTACAGTAAATGAGTCAGACAGATGTACGTCGGTACGCGACCTGCTATGATCGGTTAAGTACGTGCATGCAAATCTACGTGCATCCGTCAGCATATCGATGTGTTTGAGGGGTCCAGGGGCAGAGGGAAGATACTGTTATTTTACAGAAAGGACACGGCATGTCAGAGCGCATTAGGCGAGGGTGGCGTGGGCTAAGCGCTGTCCCTCTGACAGGCAGCACAGGAGACATGGCATAATGAGGCAGGGCAGGGGCGCCTCTCTCCAGCCCGCGCCACTCAATTACCCAGCAGGCTTTTAGTGCCAGCGCGCTCCACTACAGCTAAATTACCCAAGGCCCTGTCTCCACTTAGAGCCCAGCCACTGTTTGAGCGGGTGGCTTTGTGACTGCCCGCACACACACTGGCTACTAAAAGGGTAATAAGGTCATTTGAATGCCGGAGCCATTAGGCTAATGCCACTCAAACAAACAAGTGTAAGGACGGTGAGAGCAAGACTGTGAGAGCAGGCGAAAAAAGGCCGCTCTCTCAGATCTAAGCGGGTCTTCTGTCCAGTTTTGTCAAGCGTCGGGATTTCAATGAGCTGCGTTTAAATCGCAGGGGTAAATAATCGTGCCGGTTAAGCTCTCGATGGAGCTAGGCTAACAATGCTAGGGCTGCTGTTGACGTTTGAGTGAATGATTGGCGCAGCTGTGGTTAGCTTGCACATGCATACACAGCCCCGGTCTCTGTCCATCACAGGAGGCCCTTAGCGAGAGACCTTGGCCAGCACTATTTACTTCTGTTTATCACAGGGTAAACAGATCAGACACAAGCCAGAAGAGCTCACGTGTGATTCGCTAATACGCTACACACATGACCAAAAACAGACAGGGTCTAATAACTAAACAGTAGTGCCACATTAGAGTACGATATTCCAGTGTAAAAACCTGTGGCTTATTCACTTTAAGAACCTGCCATTTTTTTTATGCAGATGCTAAATCCGCTACTCCGTTTATATTAAAATATTTAATTATTCTTATTCAACTTTTTTATATTATTTATTTATTTAAAAATTTATGTAATTAAGCACAAACACTATTTGCAAATAATGCTATTAACACAATTGAGCTTGTGCTATATCTGTTTACAGGAAGCGATACAATTAAGAGATTTGCATACATTTTGTATTATAATGGCAGCACTTAATCAAAATAAAGATTAAATGATGGAGAAGAGCATTACAATTGGTATATGTCAATACATACAAGTGAATCAGACTATAAAACAAAAAAAAGTTTGTGTAAATAAGTGATGCCATCAGCGAGCGAAAATTATTCTTTGTAATTTCTCCCCACTGTTCCCCATTGAGACAAGGCTGAAATCCTCCTCAAAAGACATCCCCCATTCATAAGGCACTGACTGAGACGAAGGAGCACACAGTTTAGGCAAGTACCAGAGTGTATGTGACTGCCATCTACTCAAAGCTGAGTTCTGGCAGAAACTGTAAGGACAAGCCAATATATTGTGTCATAACAGCATTTTGACCTGATTCAAGCACTCACAGAATGACTCAAACGGCTCATGGAAGTAGGTAGCAGACAGAGATGATGATTACAGAGAGACAGTGGTGTCTCCACAGAATTCACCCCCAGTGGGATCCGACCCTTGGCCTCAGATGACAGGATCAGATCAAATGGAAGGCGTGAATAGATTACGGAGGAAAAAAATAGATTATTTCATTGCTTTTTAGCACAGTCTGGAAACATTAGAAGTGTTATGATTCTATAACCACAACCAGAGAAGTACACAGGTCGAAAAGGCATATTGGATGTGCAGTTCTAGTTTTAAAGGGGTGATGAGAGAGTAGGATAGACTATATCATTCCTAAACAGAAAACTTGGCCAAACCTTGTGTTGTTTCTGACTGTGTGTAGCACCTACAGCTCTGCAGATCCCAACATTGGTCACTGAGCAATCCAGTCTGATATATCAGTGCATACTTCTTTGTGGTCCTTTAATGTAATACAGGCTGTTATTGAAGAATGGGGCAGCATATGATATGAATGATGCATGATATGACCCCTTGAAGTCATTCAAAAGTGAATATTGTATACCGTTCAAGCTGTAGCACAACAGAGAACACTATGGATTGGACTCTTTGTGCACTACAGCACGTTGTTGTGTGCATCTCTCTCTTAAGTGTGACACTGTGTGTGTGTGTAATAAGAGCTCTGTTAATTAAGTGGCTGTAGCTCTGTGCTCCTGGCTGGGAATGGATCAAACACAGGCGCTGGCCAGCGGGCTCCCCATCGCCACAGATGAAATGCACTGCAGACTTTAAAGACTTCCTGTCATTAGCCTAGACCCCGTCCACTGACTCGCTCCCTCGCTCACAGCCCAGACCTCCTCCGTTCCGCCACAACAATGAGCACTGTCATAGCTCTGAAGAAAAAAAAACCCTGCAGTAACAAAAGAGCTGGCCTTTTACCACACACAGAGAGGGAGAGAGAGCGAGAACAAAAGTGAATGGTTTAATTAATATCCAAATGCTCTGGCTCCACCTGGGTTGCATTAGCAGACCCTGGGCTTTTCGTACACACACACTTAGCGGACACCTGACTGGACGTCTGTGCGGTAAGTGTGTGTGAAGGATGGCTGAGGATCAAAGAGCATATTATTCTGCTCCACGTCTCGTTCCCCGTCTGAAACACTCACGGCCAATAATAACAGAGGATCGGTGTCCTTGTGCTTGTTACCCAGTGACAATGAGACCAACCCCGGGCCAAGCTAGTCAATTATTTACCAACTCCTCATGCTAGGATACTTTAAAGCTCTGATATTGAAAACATTCCACCCATTCCTGTTTTAATGTGGTTTAATGTCCCTGTTACATGGAAACTGATCCACGTTTTGTAAGTCGAGCACAGTCTCTGTCGCTGTCAATTCGGGTCTGTGTCAAACCGGCCGGCAAGGTTCTGTTTCTCACCATTACGCTTAACATTAACACAGAGTGTCCATGCTTGACTGATTTTGTGCAGAGGCGACGAGGCTTTGAAAACAAAAGATGCTATGAAACAAGACAATTGGCGGTGCTATTCTTGACAGACGTAGGAATGCTAATTAATCTGATTAGAATGAGACGATTAAACTCATGATGGGGGTTCATATTGCCAAGCGCTCCAGTCCTGGCATGCGCCGGCAGAGCGATCGACCCAGATGAAACACAAACTGACGTTTGGCGAGCAAAGTGGGGCTTTGAGTCTTACTCTCTCATTCGACAGCTACATTAAAAAGATGCTTTGTTGTTTACTGATGGTATTTGGTTTTAATACCTTATCTTAAACTGTCGATAGCCCTCCCTTGCTCTCGCACTGCTGGGTATGTGCTAAGTATCTCGCGGTGCCCACCATGAACACACTCATTTGTCCATAGTCCGCACTGTGAGGCTTATGTACATAAAAGGCACGTAGAAGCAAGCAGACCACCCACTGGATATAATCAACGATGCTTTCCATTAAACCCCCTCGGTCTGCTCTCGAGAGCTGGGGCGCCTGTGCCGACCAGCGACCCGAATGGGGGCGATGGGTCATCCATCAACCGAGCCTACAGCACGGGAGACTCGCATATGCCACACATCAGTCAATGTGTGTCCCCTCAGACAGTCACACATGGATAGAAGACCCTTTTACATGCATAAGTACTTGCACACTGACTAGAGGTCTGCACAGGCCTATATCTGAGACCCTGAACATTATTTGGACATTTTTAAAAGTCCAATACAACCCAGAAACACTCACTCTTTTTACTGAGCAAGTAGACCAAGATGTATGGATTCAAAAATGAATGTGTGAGTAACGTTATTAATTAAAAATGTCACCATTACATTAAAGATGGTCAATCAATTAAAAATGATAATCAAATTAATTAGATGACATGACTCTTAATAAAACAAATAATTAAATATATCAATATTTGCTAAGAAATACCATCAAATTAAGATACGTCAAATACATTACATTATTGTGGCAGATGAGAAAAGCATTTAATAGACCAACAGTGGTCTAATCAGCATATTTGAATGATTTCTAAAGGATCATGTGACACTGAAGAGTAATGGCTGCTAAAAATTCTGCTTTGCCATTAAAGGAATGCATAACATTTTAAAATATATTAAAATAGAAAACAGTTCTTATAATTTGTAATACTTAGCAATATTACAGTTTTAACTGTATTTTTTAAATAAATGCAGCCGTAATGTTTCCAAACTTTTGACAGGTACACGCACACACACACACAATCCCAAAGTTAAATGTGAAACACTGATGCAAATGTGGCCTAAATATATAAGCACATTTTCATTGGACTACCGCTCAAGGCCTGCAAATGTAAACTGTATATGTACAGTTGATCCGTTTTCCTCTCTCTTTTCTTCAGTCTGTTCTTGATTGTTCACTTGTCCTGCAAATCGATGCATATTACTGCTCTCCTATAGTGAGTGCATTATAACACACTGTGGCTGGTCTACAGTCTCTGACAATTCAGCTCTCTCTCTCACACTGAGCAACAGGAAGAGCTTTCATTAAAACCTTGCCAACTACTCCAGGTACAGAGTGCAACGCTTTTTTTACAGGCATATCTGCCCTGCTTGCAGGAAGCCGTAACCAGAAAGGTCAAGAACAAAAGAAGATGGGACAATCTCTAGAGAATAGTTAAATAAAGACAATATGAAGAGAGAGCGCAAGATAAACACACTTATGTACCCAAATGATTGGGCATCTCAGGGTCTTCCATTGTGGCCGACTGCAGATGCGCCGTGTATCAGTTTGCTCCTCAAACAGCCTGTTGTGTGCGATCCATGTCCTTGGTTGAGAAGTGTCCATTGTGATGCTGTAATAGGGCTCAGCTGGCAACATTGATAATATGCTTACAATCACCACATCCGTCAAAATAAGACGGCCTTGTTTGGAGCGTTCTCGTCTCGGAGATATGCGAGGGGGCCGAGTATCATAGCCTGTGAAAAGCTGAGAAGAGAACTCAATTACAGGTAGGAGCAAAGTCCAAGTCCAGCCTAGATTCACTGGCCCACTGAGCTCAGTGTTTTTCCAAAATATCCAAAAGCATCTAGGTATTCCAGAAAGCAAGCATATCTTACCGTCAAACACACCCTGAACTCTTGGTTGATTTACCCAAACCTTGCTTCCTATTTGGTGGCTGTACAATCATTTTTCAATCTTTTCGTTTATTAATTTTTAAATCACTGTGAAGAACTATATTGTTTGTTTAATGCTAATTATATAATAAAAAGAAAGACTGATTAAACTTAATAACATTCTGTGCTTGCAAAGATGTAATGGATAAGGCCTTGTACATGGTGACTGTGTTTATTCAGGTTTTAATCATAAAACTGGCATAGAATACCATAAACCCTGCCATGATCTTTCTCGCTGGTGCACCATGGGAGTTAGACCAATCTGGAACCAATGAGGATCAGCTCTCACACAATCAGTTCAAGGCTAGTTCTAGCTACTTCATGAGAACCTGTCAGACAACAGCTTCAGAAGAAACAGGAAACAAATGGAGAATAAGAGTGAATGATGACCAGCAGGCTGAAATACAGAGGTATGTCCTTTTCCTGATTTCAAATCTGAACAAATGTTTTTTTTCACATTTTAAGTTAATTAGCGGCCATGGTTAATCGTGAGAAATCGGGTGTTTCTTCAACTTTAAGCCATGTGGAATTAAAAATAAACTCTTTTAAAACACTCATGTCTTCATGAACATTACCACCACAGTGTCATTTACACACTTGTGATGAAAATTATGGTGATAAATTTTTATATACATTTTTGGAATAAAATAAATTAAACTGAAAAAAAAAAATTTGTCTTAAGACTAATTTTACATTTCATGTATCCTAAATACACACAATTAAATAACATTTTCACAAGGCAAAAAAAA